>JAXDDW010000264.1:165000-170000 GCA_034670385.1 Hoplostethus mediterraneus
CCTCACTGCTATTCCCAGAGATCACCTGTCAATCAAAAAATCAAAGTGTGTCCAGTACTGTGACGCCTCACCAGTTCACCATCTCACCAGTCCACCATCTCAACAGTTCACCAGCTCACCATCTCAACAGTTCACCAGTTCACCAGTCCACCATCTCAACAGTTCACCAGCTCACCATCTCACTAGTGTTTGGTCTGTTCTAGCTGATGGTTTCTCCAGAGATTCCTCCAGTTGATGGATGTGATCTGGTAGATCTCTGTGGTTCAGCCGGTGATCGTTCACATCCTTTTAATGAGCATGATGAACTGAGAAAGACTCTTTCATCCCATCAGCCATTCCTGTCTTGATGTCATCACCTAAATCCAGAGGAGTTGTCCTTTCCTTGCAGTCGGTAGCGGGTCTCGTGTCTTATGGTGTTTAGTCTGTTTTTTAACTCTGTCACAGAGAAGCCAAATGTACATTTCCACATGTGGATGAAGTTCCTCTAGAGCCTGATGTCGGCGTGATGATAGGCGTAGGTGTTTCTTCAGGTCTTAATGCTCTCTGGTCAAAGCCACATGAACGCCTGGACTTGGATCTTCTTCATTTATTTATGGACGTAATGAAAATGATTTCCTTTTATTTATTTCCAGTAGGAATCCTGGCTTCCAAAAGCACCTGTGGGTGTTTGGGGATACCTGAAGCACTTTCCTTTTAAAGTTTTGTTTCGGTTCTATATTAAATGGACAAAACACAAACATACTCAAACATACAAACATTCGGCCTCATTCACAAAACTTTTCTTAAATTATTCTTAAATTTGTCGTATTTGTGTGCGTACTAAAATACCAACGTGGGATTCATGAAATGTGCAGGAAACCTCAATGTGTTGGTAGAACAGGCGTAGATTTGATGAACGTCAATCGTTGGTAAACTGGATGCTCGTGCCTGTTGAAGCCGGTTTGCAGGTAAACGCTGTTGAACACCATAAAAGGCTGCAGACTGAAGGGTTGTGTTCAAGTACACCAGGGAAAAGACGGAAAAGAGGAACTTCGCAGAGTCTGAAACGGAAGTGTTGCTCTCATGAGTTTCAGAAGCATCATCAGCAGAGTCACAAGAACTGATCACAGTGAAGCATGGCAAGAAACTATCAACGCTGTCGATGCTGATTCAGCAGAAAGAAACAGTTGAACATGAAACTAGATGAAGGAGAAGTAGACGTATGATCAGCCTCAGGAGGACGGCAGCACTGAGCCGATATCGACATGATCAGAGGATCGATCAATAACAGGAGAGACCTCACTGTCGGTGTCCAGTCAGCATTGGAGCTGGACTCAGATCAGATCCAGACTGCATCTTCATCAGATGGTAGGACTATGTTGTTGTGTTTGTAAGGCGTCCGGTCCATGTGATCAACCAGTACAAGTTGGATCATCTTGTTATGAATGAGGACAGTTCAGCAAATACGACATTTCAGCTGTCAGGTCTTTTTTTCTTCAAGGCCACTGAAACATCTTGATGGTGTTGAGGGTTGAATCAAAATTTGCATAAATGCATAGATTTGGTTTCCTTACACTTCCCATTGATTTCCCATTTCTCATGGAGGATGAGGTCACCTTCACCTTCTCATGGAGGATGAGGTCACCATCTCATGGAGGATGAGGTCACCTTCTCATGGAGGATGAGGTCACCATCTCATGGAGGATGAGGTCACCATCTCATGGAGGATGAGGTCACCTTCTCATGGAGGATGAGGTCACCATCTCATGGAGGATGAGGTCACCATCTCATGGAGGATGAGGTCACCTTCTCATGGAGGATGAGGTCACCATCTCATGGAGGATGAGGTCACCTTCTCATGGAGGATGAGGTCACCATCTCATGGAGGATGAGGTCACCTTCTCCATGAGGTCACCTTCTCATGGAGGATGAGGTCACCTTCTCATGGCTCCCATACATCAGCTGTGTAAAGGTACAACAAAGTTTGTGTCTTGAATTGTTGAAATGTTTTTGCACACGTAATTTTACATTTCCCTATTTATTAATTTGTTTATTTATTTATTTGTGTATTTATCTCTGTATTTGTTATATGTATTTGTTTATCATTTCATTTTTAAGGCAACTTTCTTTACCCCCCGCCCCACACACACACACACACACACACACACACACACACACTGCTCTGTCTGTCCTGCAGTGTAATTTCCTGTCCTGTGTGTGTTGGAACACATGGTGTGTGTTTGACTCTAATCTAAATGTTATTGATCTGCGGCTGCATGGCTTAAGGCTTCACCTGCCTGGCACGTGTGAGTGTGTGTGTGTGTGTCTGTGTGTGTGTGTGCGCGCACATGCGTGTTTATGCAGAAAGGATAAAAAGAGTGTGTGTGTTCATGATTGTATGCAGTTCTGTGTGTGTGTGTTTCATGCGTTTTTGCCAGCAGTAGCAGGAAAGCAAAAGCTTGAAAACACCAAATAATCTCCATCCATCTGAGAGAGAGAGAGAGAGAGAGTGAGAGAGAGAGGGAAAGAGAGTGTGTGTGTGTGTGAAAGAGAGAGAAAGAGAGTGTGTGTGTGTGTGTGAGAGAGAGAGAAAGAGAGTGTGTGTGTGTGTGTGAGAGAGAGAGAAAGAGAGTGTGTGTGTGTGTGTGAGAGAGAGAGAGAGAAAGAGTGTGTGTGTGTGTGAGAGAGAGAGAGAGAAAGAGTGTGTGTGTGAGAGAGAGAGAGAAAGAGAGAAAGAGAGGTGTGTGTGTGTGTGTGTGAGAGAGAGAGAGAGAAAGAGAGTGTGTGTGTGTGTGAGAGAGAGAGAGAGAGAGAAAGAGAGTGTGTGTGTGTGTGTGAGAGAGAGAGAGAGAAAGAGAGAAAGAGAGGTGTGTGTGTGTGTGTGTGAGAGAGAGAGAGAGAAAGAGTGTGTGTGAGAGAGAGAAAGAGAAAGAGAGAAAGAGAGGTGTGTGTGTGTGTGTGTGAGAGAGAGAGAGAGAAAGAGTGTGTGTGAGAGAGAGAAAGAGAAAGAGAGAAAGAGAGGTGTGTGTGTGTGTGTGTGAGAGAGAGAGAGAGAGAAAGAGAGTGAGTGTGTGTGTGTGTGTGAGAGAGAGAGAGAGAAAGAGTGTGTGTGAGAGAGAGAGAGAAAGAGAGTGTGTGTGTGTGTGTGTGTGTGAGAGAGACAGAGAGAGAGAGAGAATAAAGGGTTGTAGTGAATGCAGATTGTGCTTGAAAATCTGTAGGCAGTTAACAAGCCTGATCAAAACACACACACACACACACACACACACACACACACACACACACACACACCCTGATCAGAGCAGTATGTTGTGGGTTTAGCCTGCGACGGGCCACGTGCCTCCTCTCCTCCGTCTAACAATCCTCCCTCCATCCATCCATCCACCATCATCCATCCATCCATCCACCATCATCCATCCATCCATCCACCATCATCCATCCATCCATCCACCATCATCCATCCATTCATCCACCATCCATCCATTCATCCACCATCCATCCATTCATCCATCCATCCATCCATCCATCCATTCATCCATCCACCATCATCCATCCATCATCTTGACTTCTTCACCCTTGTCCCTTGTGTTTTTCCCTCTCCTCTTCCATCCCTTCCATCCACATCACTTTCTTCTCTCTCTCTCTCTCTGATGTAGCTGTGGCAGTCAGCTAACCAGCACCCAAGGGACCCATAGCAGCCCACTGTTATATCATGTTACTCAAACATCAAGGAGTGTGTGTGTGTGTGTGTGTGTGTGTGTGTGTTAGAGAGAGAGATTGTATGATTTTGCTACTGTTCTACTGTTTTAGTGTATTTCTGTGTGTGTGTGTGTGTGTGTGTGTGTGTGTGTGTGTGTGTGTGTGTGTGTAACATCTTGAGGTTGCTTCTCTGTTTGACCCCAGGAATCAAAGAAGTCTCTGAATATTGAAGCGTTTCATTCCTTTCTTCCATATCGAGGCTTCATGATGTTATATGAAGCTGCTGTGGCCTGGAGGGATTCACCTCAACACGCCAATAAATCAATACATTGATTCTTATCATCAGTCTGTGTGTTCATGCCTGAATCCTCCTGAATTTGTCTTTTCAATGATGTCGGGGCATTTTGGGGCATGTACCATGTCCTGTGGGCGTGGCCAGCTGTGAGGCTAGTGGCTACCGAGCAAGAAGTCACAGCAACAACAACAACAATGGAGGTAAACAGGAAGAAGAGATAGAACAGTGAAGCTGAATGTTCAAAACACGGTGAACATCAGTTTAGCTGTCTTTAGCATCATAACAGAAGAATAGATCCACTCTGCTATATTGCTACGCTACGCTAGGTTAGCTATCTTTAGCATCATAACAGAAGAATAGATCCACTCTGCTATATTGCTACGCTACGCTAGGTTAGCTATCTTTAGCATCATAACATAGAAGAATAGATCCACTCTGCTATATTGCTACGCTACGCTAGGTTAGCTATCTTTAGCATCATAACAGAAGAATAGATCCACTCTGCTATATTGCTACGCTACGCTCCGCTACGCTAGGTTAGCTGTCTTTAGCATCATAACAGAAGAATAGATCCACTCTGCTATATTGCTACGCTATGCTACGCTAGGTTAGCTGTCTTTAGCATCATAACATAGAAGAATAGATCCACTCTGCTATATTGCTATGCTACGCTATGCTAGGTTAGCTGTCTTTAGCATCATAACAGAAGAATAGATCCACTCTGCTATATTGCTATGCTACACTACGCTACGCTAGGTTAGCTGTCTTTAGCATCATAACAGAAGAATAGATCCACTCTGCTATATTGCTACGCTAAGCTAGGTTAGCTGTCTTTAGCATCATAACAGAAGAATAGATCCACTCTGCTATATTGCTATGCTACGCTAGGTTAGCTGTCTTTAGCATCATAACAGAAGAATAGATCCACTCTGCTATATTGCTATGCTACACTATGCTACGCTAGGTTAGCTGTCTTTAGTATCATAACAGAAGAATAGATCAACTCTGCTATATTGCTACGCCAGGT
>JAXDDW010000264.1:175000-195000 GCA_034670385.1 Hoplostethus mediterraneus
AACCTGGTTAATAAGGATGTGTTGTTGAATGGTTAATAAGGATGTGTGGTCAGTAACCTGGTTAATAAGGATGTGTTGTTGAATGGTTAATAAGGATGTGTGGTCAGTAACATGGTCAATAAGGATGTGTTGTTGAATGGTTAATAAGGATGTGTGGTCAGTAACCTGGTTAATAAGGATGTGTGGTCAGTAACCTGGTTAATAAGGATGTGTTGTTGAATGGTTAATAAGGATGTGTGGTCAGTAACATGGTCAATAAGGATGTGTTGTTGAATGGCTAATAAGGATGTGTGGTCAGTAACCTGGTTAATAAGGATGTGTGGTCAGTAACCTGGTTAATAAGGATGTGTTGTTGAATGGTTAATAAGGATGTGTGGTCAGTAACATGGTTAATAAGGATGTGTTGTTGAATGGTTAATAAGGATGTGTGGTCAGTAACCTGGTTAATAAGGATGTGTGGTCAGTAACCTGGTTAATAAGGATGTGTTGTTGAATGGTTAATAAGGATGTGTGGTCAGTAACATGGTTAATAAGGATGTGTTGTTGAATGGTTAATAAGGATGTGTGGTCAGTAACCTGGTTAATAAGGATGTGTGGTCAGTAACCTGGTTAATAAGGATGTGTTGTTGAATGGTTAATAAGGATGTGTGGTCAGTAACATGGTTAATAAGGATGTGTTGTTGAATGGTTAACAAGGATGTGTGGTCAGTAACCTGGTTAATAAGGATGTGTTGTTTAACCTGATTAATGAGGATGTGTGGTCAGTAACCTGGTTAATAAGGATGTGTTGTTAACCTGATTAATGAGGATGTGTGGTCAGTAACCTGGTTAATAAGGATGTGTTGTTAACCTGGACAATAAGGATGTGTGGTCAGTAACCTGGTTAATAAGGATGTGTTGTCAGTAACCTGGTTAATGAGGATGTGTGGTCAGTAACCTGGTTAATAAGGATGTGTTGTTAACCTGATTAATGAGGATGTGTGGTCAGTAACCTGGTTAATAAGGATGTGTTGTTAACCTGGACAATAAGGATGTGTGGTCAGTAACCTGGTTAATAAGGATGTGTGTGGTCAGTAACCTGGTTAATGAGGATGTGTGGTCAGTAACCTGGTTAATAAGGATGTGTTGTTAACCTGATTAATGAGGATGTGTGGTCAGTAACCTGGTTAATAAGGATGTGTTGTTAACCTGGACAATAAGGATGTGTGGTCAGTAACCTGGTTAATAAGGATGTGTTGTCAGTAACCTGGTTAATGAGGATGTGTGGTCAGTAACCTGGTTAATAAGGATGTGTTGTTAACCTGATTAATGAGGATGTGTGGTCAGTAACCTGGTTAATAAGGATGTGTTGTTAACCTGGACAATAAGGATGTGTGGTCAGTAACCTGGTTAATAAGGATGTGTGGTCACTAACCTGGTTAATAAGGATGTGTTGTCAGTAACCTGGTCAATAAGGATGTGTGGTCATTAACCTGGTTAATAAGGATGTGTTGTTAACCTGGTTAATGAGGATGTGTTGTTAACCTGGATAATAAGGATGTGTGGTCAGTAACCTGGTTAATAAGGATGTGTTGTTAACCTGGTTAATGAGGATGTGTTGTTAATCTGGTTAATAAGGATGTGTTGTTAACCTGGTTAATGAGGATGTGTTGTTAACCTGGTTAATAAGGATGTGTTGTTAACCTGGATAATAAGGATGTGTGGTCAGTAACCTGGTTAATAAGGATGTGTTGTTAACCTGGTTAATGAGGATGTGTTGTTAACCTGGACAATAAGGATGTGTGGTCAGTAACCTGGTTAATAAGGATGTGTTGTTAACCTGGTTAATGAGGATGTGTTGTTAATCTGGTTAATAAGGATGTGTTGTTAACCTGGTTAATGAGGATGTGTTGTTAACCTGGTTAATAAGGATGTGTTGTTAACCTGGTTAATGAGGATGTGTTGTTAACCTGGATAATAAGGATGTGTGGTCAGTAACCTGGTTAATAAGGATGTGTTGTTAACCTGGTCAATAAGGATGTGTTGTTAACCTGGTTAATAAGGATGTGTTGTTAACTGGTTAATTCTTCGTCAGTAACTGGTGAATAAAAGGTTGTGAGTCATCTGGTCTGGTGCTGCTCACCAAGCATCCTGATTGGTGGAGGTCATCATGATCGATCGATCACGGCAGGATGATCAACTCATCTGCTGAAGATCCTTCTTTTGTTTTTGCTTTCCTCCCTCACTTCATCCTCTTTCTCCCTCCCTTCTCTCTTTTTCCCTCCTATCTGTTCTCTCTGAGTGTCACTATTTAATTGGATGCTGCATTCCTTCCCTTCCTCCCTCCTTTCCTCCCTCCTTCCCTCCTTCCCTCGCCCATGGGAAAGTATGCAGACACATTTTGATTTGATTACAGTCACAAACCAAACTATGTTCAGTCACATGCAGCCGTTCTGGTTCAGGTCTGCGGTGTTGAATGAGCTGGAATCAAAACCATGGGATAAAAGAGCAAGGCACTGAGGTTGGGGGTTCGATTCCCTATGTGGTCCTAAAACTGAAGGAGGAGCTTCTACATCTTTTACAGCTTTGTACAGATGATTATTATTGTTAGAAAACTGAGTATGTTGGAACTGTCTCTCTGCCTGTCTGTCTCTCCGCCTGTCTGTCTCTCTGTCTCTCCGCCTGTCTGTCTCTCTGTCTCTCCGCCTGTCCGTCTCTCTGCATGTCCGTCTCTCTGCCTGTCCGTCTCTCTGCATGTCTGTCTCTCTGCATGTGTCTCTCTGCCTGTCTGTCTCTCTGCATGTCTGTCCCTCAGCTGTGATTCGCTGCCAAGGCAAACAAACAAGATGACAACGACGGCAACAGCAGTTAATGAAGCGTTCGTCTGTCTTCTCTCCCCCTTCCTCCCCCTTTTTTCTCCCTCGCTCTCCCTCTCTGGTTCAGCGGTGCAGCGGTGGTGCACAGAGGCCCTCTATAGGCAGAGTGAGGCACTGCATCAAACTACAGCACCACCAAGTTCCTACTGTCGCTACAGGAATGATCGTAGTATTACGTAGTACAGGTCATAGTATTTGTACCCTGCTGTGATGCTCAAGGTCACTCAGGTCATTGGAGGTGAGAAGCTCCTCTATATCTGTACACTCTCAAACTAAACTACAACCATGTTTCTGTCAAGAAGGTACTTTAACTTTCCCCAATCCTCTTCTCGCATTCATAAAGAAATATAAACGCCAACGCCACAAATGCACCATGGGACTGGGATCTCCTCAGCGTTAGGGGCGGGGACTGATGCTGCATTCACGACCAATAGAAACGACCCGTTGGAACGACCCGGCGCTTCAAGTGTTGGCGCGTTCCAGTTGAGGTCTGCAAACTTCCACTTTCTCTCTTCACGACGTGAACTCATCTGACTTCATGTTTTACAGCAAACCAAACACGTAACGTCGACCACACACCAGAAACCCAGCGAGTACTTGTTTCCTGACACGGCGTTTTAGGAATCCGGATCATAAAATGAGATGTGATGAAAATCCTTCATTCTGTTTGTTTCAAATGAATCTCTCGTTCCCTCGACGGGACTAAAGCTCTTTCCTAGATGGATTCAGGAAGTCAGAGAAATCAGAGTCCATCACCAAACCCAAGTAGTATTTGTATCTGAAGCTGAGGTAACAGTATCTTCTAGTAGTATTTCTATCTGAAGCTGAGGTAACAGTACTTTCTCGTAGTATTTTAGGAGAGGTGATTTGAGGCGTCCTAGTCTAACCACTAGAAGGACCAGTGGGACGTTTCTTTACATGTGGTTTTTAAACAAGTTCCCATAATGCATCACAATGGCTTCCAAATGTTTTAACCATGAACGTTGCCCCCCCCCCCCCCCGGGGAAGAGCTCCACCCTGCTGCACATCCAGTAACACACATCCAGACTGGGAGCTGACCAGTACCACCACAGTCTCTACTGGTCAACGGTACTTTGATAGAAAAGAGGAGAGACAAGGACGAAGAAAGGAGGAGAAAATAAGACAATAGAAAAGAAAACATAGAGAAAAAGAAGAAGAGAAATGTGGAGATAAAAGAGAAAATGAGAATAAATAAAAGAACAGAAGAGAGAAAAGTGTGTGTGTGTGTGTGTGTGTGTGTGTGTGTGTGAATCACTTGTTCCGTACATTTCTCTGGTCTTTGGCACCCAGCAGGTTTTCATTGAGAGCGGAGGGAAGTGTTGAAAGCGCTATTGTTTTAGCGTGTGTGTGTGTGTGTGTGTGTGTGTGTGTGTGTGTGTGTGTGTGTGTTATATGGAGGACTGACATGACTAGAAGTTACCATTGTCAGAGACAGGTCACTGAGAGCAAACAGAGACAGACAGACAGACAGACAGACAGACACACACACACACACACACACACACACACACACACACACACACACACACACACACACACACACACACACACACACACCATGCTGTTTGGTTTTGCTGACAACCTGAACCTCAGTGTAACTGATTCCACAGTTCAACAAACAAAGAGAGCTTTCTCTGTTTGCATGTTTGTGTGTGTGTGTGTGTGTGTGTGTGTGTGTGTGTGTGTGTGTGTGTGTGTGTGTGAATCAGAGAGATTGTAAGTGAGTGTGTTTGTGGGTATGAGAGAGGAGAGGAGAGGAGAAGAGGAGGGAGAGGAAGAAGAGGAGGAGGACAGGAGGATCTAAACCAGCAGGAATGGAGGAAGTTTGTGAGACTGAAATACTTGGATGAGTGAAAGTCTGATATCACAGAATAACACCTATTCTAAATACAAGTACACACACACTCCCTCTCTCCCCCTCCCTCCCTCCCTCCCTCTCTCTCTCTCTCTCCAAACAGAAATAAAAGGTGTTCACAAGAACAACACTGCTCATATTTCTGTCTGTGTGTGAATCATCTTCTGTTGTGGTGTGTGATGTGTCCCTAAATGACCTGCAGACGCTGCTGCCCAAGTGTGTGTGTGTGTGTGTGTGAGTGTGTGAGAGAGAGAGAGAGAGAGAGAGAGACAGAGAGAGACAGAGATACAGAGAGAGAGAGATACAGAGAGAGAGAGAAAGAGAGAGAGACAGAGAGAGAGAGATACAGAGAGAGAGAGAAAGAGAGAGAGACAGAGAGAGAGAGAGACACCTGGGAGACATTTGGCCACAATGACAAACATCTGCTTCTCTACACTTTTTCTGTTTTGCTCCCAAAGACAGACAGACAGACAGACAGACAGGCAGACAGACAGGCAGACAGGCAGACAGACAAGTGTAGCCAGAGTGTGATGGCTAGGCCTATCAGTTTTTATTGACTAGTGGGACATTACACTGTGAGACAGGAAGAGGGAGCTGGATCAGAATCACACAACTTCTATATTTCATTCCACATGTGTGATATTATTATATTTATTATTATTTCTCATTTTTATTTTCATTTTGTATTATTATTATTATTATTATTACTATTAGTATTACTATTATTATTGTTATTATTATTATCATTATTGTATTATTATTATTATTAGTAGTAGTAGTAGTAGTAGTATTAGTATTACTATTAGTATTACTATTATTATTATCATCATTATTGTATTATTACTATTATTGTTATTATTATCATCATTATTGTATTATTATTATTATTATTATTACTATTAGTATTACTATTATTATTAAAATTGTATTATTATTATTAGTAGTAGTAGTAGTAGTAGTATTATTAGTGTTAATATTATTAGTATTAGTATTACTATTATTATTATCATTATTGTATTATTATTATTATTATATTCAGGTATTATAGCTACACTCTGATATTTGCTATTATTACTATCTGCTACTATCTTTCCCTTCAGGAAACATTTAAAGCTGCATGAGGCAACTTTGCACTTTGGCGCACCCGAGTGGCAGCTGGAGGTAAACGTCTGAACGTTGAGGACTTCACTACCCAGACGCCCTGTGGAAGGTGGAGGAGGTGAAGAGGTTCAGCAGCTTTCTGAATTTCACTCTTCAAGGACTAAACCGACTTTTGGGTCAACTCCTTTACGTGACGAGATGATTGACAGAAGAACACCACCACCACCTCTGGATGCTAAAAGGTGTTAGATGATGCTAGCTGCTGACAGACACATGCTGCATGCTAACGCGTTAGCATGTGACCAGGACAGAGAAATCTACCAGAAACCAGAGATGATTCTAGTGGAAAAGGGAAGTCGACTAACGAGACAATTGGACTGGTCACTTCCTGTGTGGAGAAGATTTCCCACCAGTGACCAAACCGACACCAGGATGTCATTTGAACCAATAGGGAGCCTCTAGGGGACGGGGCGCTCGGCTCTGGTTGGTAAAGCAGCTTTGTGTTTAGTTCGGCTGTCAGCTTTCATCTCATCTTTCCGTAGCTTTAAGGGGTTTCGGTCAAACTGCATTCATGCATATACATGCAGTACAATACAAATATAAAGTACTTTTGTGTCCTGCTTCACATTCACACAGTACAACCCCAGTTTTCTACAATGGAAAGATCCACTGGAGTAGATGATAGTAGTTACTGATGGATGGGAAAATGCTTCTCACCCACTTTCCCTGCCAAGACCTTCCCAGCCGGTCGGGGAGTCGAGCCAGCGATGTTACCGTCACGTTTGCTTCTCTAACCCCGGGGCCACCCCCACCCAAAACCCATGCTGCACTATGGAGGAATCAGCAGCAACCAGACCCAGTGTTTACGCTCTTCACTGCCTGACATGATGCCGCCTGCCCTCTTCCTTCCTCCTCCAACGTCAACAGAGCAGCCGGGACCGTCCAGTTCAATACATGTGAAATATATTGACTGTAACCCGTTCAAATAAAGGCGCTTGGTTTTCATTACTTTGGCACACTGAGGCCCGGGCTCCATCCAGAGGGCAGGAAGGGGGCGTGGCTTCTGACGGAGCGAGGTGATGTTGGAGTAACGCCCAGTCCCAGTGAGTCGATCCCCTCAGTTATAATGTTGATGACTCCAATATATAGATTTGATCCTATCCTATATCCAAGACAAAAATATCCTCATTCATCACATCAGTTATCGGTCTTATCAGTGAATCCTCCTGTTTGCCTGAAATGGACTTGCAATGATGTTGTGGGCGTGTCATGTGGGCGTGTCCACACAACACAAGAAACAACAGTGAAGCTGAACGTTAAAAATTCTGTGAACATCAGCGTTGACCAATGAGGGGGAGGAGGGCTGGACTAACAACACTTCCTGTCTCACAATGAAAAGTGACGTATTGTTGCTTTCAGTTTCCTAGTATCTATTACAAAGTACCATCATTTGTTTTACTTCATGCTACCAATCATGAGATGTAGGTGGAGTAGGTGTGTAATGAAACCCTGCCCAGTGCTGGAGAGCGAGGGAAGAAGGGGGCGTGTCCGTACAACCTCTGACATCACCTGACAGCATCTTGAGATTAGCCTGCTAGCTAGCTAACGTCACACAGTGGAGAGTGACGCCGAGTCTCAGGGCTCTTTGGCGACGGAGGATTTCTCTCCTCAGTGGCTCCGCCCATCTCCAGTCGGGGCGGAGACATTGTTTTAAATTTCCGCTACTCAGTATTTCATCACCTATCAGGGCGGAGCGACACAAATTTTAAGAAATACATTTTCATTTCTCCGGAGTGCCGAGGTCCAATAACGTTTTCACATCCTGTTCTAATCTGGATCAGGTTGTCCGGTTTTTGACAAGGTGACCCGGGTTGACATGAGTTACTTTATTTTTGTAATCCGATAACTTGCTCCGAGGATTAACAGCCATTGGCCGACCTTGGCTGGCTCCAACGATGTCATGTACCAACAAGGTTCTTGTTGTCTGAGTTTATATCAGCTTCATATTTGGTGAGACAATATGTTCAGATAGATTCACATTTGTGCAAATCTCTAATAATATACAATAATACTGTATATTATTTTTCTTTCCGTTCTTTCCTTATTTCCCATCCACCCTCTTCCGGTCGGTCTCTCTCCCCGTCTCTCTTACACCAAGGTTTGTTGACATTAGCTGCTATTTGATCCAGAGTCAGTTCATCAGACGAAGCGATACGAGGGGTGTGGTCGGGTTCCAGGCCTTTCCCAGGGTTCAACTTGTTTGACGAACCTCACGTTCTTGGCTGCAGTTCAACGTTTTGGTCGTCGATGTTGAATTTACAGGTCAGGTGTTGAGCTGGCACCCAGAGTGACACCCTAACAGCAGCAGAATCAGCTTCAGTTCCTGGGTCACCAACATTACAAGCAGACAACAGTAAGGAGGTCAAGGGTCAGAGGTCACGGCACCCTGACAGTACTGTGAACCTGTACGTGGTGGCACGGTGGCGCAGTGCTTGCACTGCTGCCTCACAGCAAGAAGGTCGTGGGTTTGATTCCCGCCTGGGGCGCTTGTGAGTCTGGGGTACCCAGGTGGGTTATCTCCTGGGCCTTTCTGTGTGGAGTTTGCATGTTCACTTGGGTTTCCTCCTGGAAAGAACCCCGTCTAAAAACATGCAATATCCAGTCGACTGTCCCTGACGAAGACAGCGACAAACACCTGGGGCCAAATGTATAAACCATGCGTACACACGAAAAGTGTACGTACGTCACTTTCCACGCAGGAGTCCAAATGTATAAAAATCCACGGGCGGCGAGAAAGTGCTTACCGGTACGCATTCTGAACACCATGAACATTCTGAACACCATGAACATTCTGAACACCCTGAACACCATGAACATTCTGAACACCATGAACACCCTGAACATTCTGAACACCATGAACATTCTGAACACCATGAACACCATGAACACCCTGAACACCCTGAACACCATGCTTCCATACACATTTTTCGAGTTTGTATCCAAAAAAGGATCAGAAAAGTGTGAATTTGGATGACATTTTATTTGGAGCTTTTTTCTTTCACTACATTGTGTTAGGATGTAATCTATAGTTTAAAAAAAACATCCACTATGATGCGTGAGTGGTTAATAACATTCTTTGACAAGCCTTCATTTCGTTCTATCTTGAGTAAATATGTTTGTCACTATGCTTTATGATAATGATCTTTATATAAATAAACAAATAAATACATGATCTGTATATAAATAAAGATGATTATTTTGTAGCATATTATTGGGGATACACCTTCAGGTGTGACCAGTTAACAGGTCGTTAAAACGTCACTATATAAAGACTGTAGCTGTGCGTAATGGCTGTGCCAAATGATACGATGGCTGCCTTGGCGTTGCTGGAAGATATTGCTATTGCGCAATTTAGGCGAGAACGAGTCTTCAGAGACCGTACTGGTCTTCTGGTCCATGATGATGACTGACTAATGCGCCAGTGGATTTCCAAGAGCTGTTCTCTTCTAATTGTGTGCTGAACTGGACCCTGTGTTGGGCACGCTCGGAGAACCCTGCCATCCCCGTCCATCTACAGGTATTGACAACAATCGGGTTTTTAGCGACGGGGACGTTTCAGCTGAAGCTTGCGGACAGATCAGGGATATCATGCCCATGGCGTGGGGTGGCATCATTTCTTTGAGTAATAAATACATCAGGTTCCCACACAGCATCAAAATGCAATTTGCAGCCATGTCGGGTTTCCCAAATGTAATATATGTATATAATATTGTTTTGTATAATATGTATATAATATTTGATACCCTCAGGTGATAATGGGTATGCATTGAAGCCATGGTTATGCCATGTACGAACCCCCAGAGCACAACAGACGCTGTAATGTGGTGCACAGCCGTGCGCTCTGTGGTAGAGCGTTGCATTGGGCTTTTAAAAGGGAGATGGTTTCGGTTACTTTCTGCCATTCAACTTGTTTCATTTGGTTGGTAATACCAGAGCTTAGGCTTCTAAATAATCTGTGTTTTCTTCTGTCATTTTAATCAACCATTATTTCAAGTTCACAGTCATAAAATTGCGCTTCTTTTCTTCTAATTCTTCTTAAATGTTTCCGCCGTTTGTCCTCAGAACTAAACTAAATGCCCTTTATATGCAAACCAGGCAGTTGGGGGTGTTGGAAGCCATTTATAGTAAATTGTGGGCGTGGTCAGAAGGCTCGTGCACGTGCACACAATTTAAGGATGATTGAGATGTATGAAGAAAAAACACGTGGGAACAGACGTACGTGGTTTTATACATCTGAGCGTTTGCATGTTTCCTGTTTTGTGCGTACACAGGTTTCTACACCTAAATACACAGAGTTTTATACATTTGGCCCCTGGAGTTGGTCCCTGGGAGCAGACTATCCCTGGCCGGTTGGGAGGAAGATCGGCGGGGATGGGATAAATGCAGATATTCATTCAACTTGGACACTCTAAAAATGCATGTGTGTGTGTGTGTGTTGTGCGGCCACTTCCCCCTGCATGTGTTCAATGTTGCAATTAAAAGTCGTTCTGACTTCTGAGTTTGTTTTGTAAGTGCTGGAGTAGAAATATAAAGAAGGAAAGAGCCTGAAGGTAATTTTGTAACTTAGTAGAGTTATTCTTGAATTTTATTGTTTACACTTTATTTTGCACTTGTATCTATTTTATTAATTTGCACTTTATGTTATTGCTTGCACTATTATGAATGGTTGCATCCTATTAATACAGCAGGTCTGACCTATCATGGAGGGTCTACCTCTCTGACCAACAATATGTGGTCATCCTTCTTCTGTGCAGTTCCCATACTTTTCACTTTTTAATAAACCTGGATGTGATCAGATCCATCTCCCTGACGTTCCCAGATGTCGCTGACGTTCCCAGATCTCCCTGACGTTCCCAGATCTATCTGACGTTCCCAGATGTCCCTGACGTTCCCGGATCTCCCTGACGTTCCCAGATCTCCCTGACGTTCCCAGATGTCCCTGACGTTCCCAGATCTCCCTGACGTTCCCAGATGTCCCTGACGTTCCCAGATCTATCTGACGTTCCCAGATGTCCCTGACGTTCCCAGATCTATCTGACGTTCCCAGATCTCCCTGACGTTCCCAGATGTCCCTGACGTTCCCAGATCTCCCTGACGTTCCCAGATCTAACTGACGTTCCCAGATCTCCCTGACGTTCCCAGATGTCAATGACGTTCCCAGTTCTCCCTGACGTTCCCAGAGGTCCCTGACGTTCCCAGATGTCCCTGACGTTCCCAGATGTCCCTGACGTTCCCAGATCTATCTGACGTTCCCAGATCTATCTGACATTCCCAGATCTCCCTGACGTTCCCAGATGTCCCTGACTTTCCCAGATGTCCCAGCTGATGTTTTCCGAGCCATGACCTCGTTGTGCTACCGTCTCCCCGCTGAACCACATCGTCTCTCCGACTTCACTCCTCATCTCTTATCTTATTCCCTTTGCTCAAGCTTTCCTCCTTTTAGGGTCACTGGAATATTGGAATCTTGTCTGGGCGCTGACGTTCCGACCCTTGACCTTTCTACTGTTGGTTGTAATGTTGATGATGCAGGAGATGAAAGTGTTTGGATATGATTCAGACCAGACAACAGGATACGCCTGAACTCAGTACATCCTTGGAACTCTGTCGTCTATAATATCGCGTAAGATGAAGAAGAAACACCAGAGAAAGTGTGGAAGTTATTTGAGGACATACGAGTTCTTCATTCCAGAGCAAAACAATGGAACCTTAACTTTCTAATAGAATCCAGTTAATAAGACCTATGATGAAACCTAAACTACTAATTATTATATCATCATCCCAGTCCATGTTGTGTATGAAAGACTTAATAATGATCCATAATGAGATTTGTGGCTGAAGACTGAGACCGTCACATTCAACCATTACGATAGTCATTGTCTTCGCATTCAGTAGAATAAACGATGCTTGGACGATGGTTGCATCCGTTGTTTATTTGATGCTTGTTTATGCTATCAATGTAGCTCGTGCCAGCTAGCTGTCCCTAGCTAACCCTAACCCTTAACTCCTTCAAACTTCAATATGGATCATAAGGCAACACCAACACAATAACAAATACATGAATTTCCTGTTGAAAATGCTCAGAGCGCTCCAGAGCCTCTGGCCCCGCCCACAATCTGTCTCCCACGGGGTGAACGCCCCGTTTCTCTACTGGTGACATCATCAGAAGTCCTACAAAACAGACGCTACATCAGACGACCTCTGGCTGCCCTACAGAGG
Source organism: Hoplostethus mediterraneus (assembly GCA_034670385.1). NCBI lineage: Eukaryota > Metazoa > Chordata > Actinopteri > Trachichthyiformes > Trachichthyidae > Hoplostethus > Hoplostethus mediterraneus. Next base: position 187,109 of record JAXDDW010000264.1, read on the forward strand.
TCACTGAAGGTCATGTCCTGGTGTCGCTGAGGAGAAACAGCTTCCTTGCTACAGGTTTCTATGACGACCACAGCAGGATGATTGGACGATGTTTTGTTTCAAACTGACACGTTCCTCTGCAGCCAAAAGGAGGAGGAGTTCAGGAGGAGGCGCTCAGGAGGAGGAGCTCAGGAGGAGGAGCTCAGGAGGAGGAGTTCAGGAGGAGGCGCTCAGGAGGAGGAGCTCAGTGGTCATCCCTCCATCCAGCAGCAGGGAAAAATGAAAAAGAAAGACTCTCCCCTCCCTTGTCAAGGACCACCGAAGCACCGTTGAGCAAGGCACTTAATATCCAACAGCTCCTAAATGACCCCCCCCCCCCCCCCCATAGACAGACCGGCCTGGTTCCAAACCTAAATGACCCCCCCCCCCCATAGACAGACCGGCCTGGTTCCAAACCTAAATGACCCCCCCCCCATAGACAGACCGGCCTGGTTCCAAACCTAAATGACCCCCCCCCCCCCCATAGACAGACCGGCCTGGTTCCAAACCTAAATGACCCCCCCCCCCCCATAGACAGACCGGCCTGGTTCCAAACCTAAACAGCTGTCAGGGTGGATGATGGATGAGGCGGAGCGGCGAACCTCAGCAGGAAAAACTAAGTGTTAAAGGATCGGCTGTCAAGGAGAAGCGGAGGTTCGGATCCACAAGATGACGAATCACAACTTTAATCAACTCATATTTCATATCCATGACTCTGCGCTCTCTCTCTCTCTCTCTCTCCAGATGAAGCGTTAATGTGCGTCTACTCGTTTTAAACTCGTTGTAGTTTCATCTGAGCCTCGATGCTATAAACCGTTTGGATTGGATGAAGCTCCGCCCCCATCCATCAACGAGTTCAACACTCATGAAACACGCAGAAAGAAAGAAAGAAAGAAAGAAAGAAAGAATGAAGGAAAGAGAGAGGAGATCCTTTCCAGAGAGAGAGAGAGAGAGAGAGGGGAGGGGGCGAGAGAGGAATGAAGTGATGACAGATGAAAAGGTGAAGACGACACCTCAGTCTCCTCCTCTCCTTCCTCCTCCTCCTTATTCTCTCTGCTTTCTTTCTTTCTTCCTTATCCGTCTGTCTGTCTTTCTCCATCCTTCATCCATATTCTCTCTCCATTCCTCTTTCCCTCTCTCTCTTTCTGTCTCTCTTTCCATGTCTCTCTCTCTTTCTGTCTCTCTCTTTCCCTCTCTCTTCTCTCTCTCTCTTCTGTCTCTCTCTTCCCTGTCTCTCTCTCTTCTGTCTGTCCCTGTCTAACCAACCCGTCAGAAACCCGTCAGTGTTGTGGCATCCCGTCAAACAGGAGGCGGAGCTCCGTGACTGAAACAGGAAGTAGTTCGACAGAATACAGAATAAAGACAGAGAAGTCAGAGCTTCGTATCGAGCTGCAAGACGAGCTTTACCGCAACAGCAACTCATCAAGAAGAAAAAACGTTATGCCCTGCCTCCCGCGAGACCAGCAGTCAGTGGATGAAACTAGTTCAAGCTAGTCCTTTGGCAGCCGCACAGCTTGGAGATTAGCTGGAGGCTTTAGCTCGGACTGAGGCGATGACGCAAAACAAAGTAATTGAGTCACAAGTATCTTCAGGAATAGTCAGAATGCTCGTCGTACACCCACCTAACCAGTAGATGGACAGTAATGACAGGGAACAGGTTGTAACAACACTGAGCTACGAGCCTGAACGCCTCACCAGATGAACGCCACACCAGAAAGAGAGATGTGGCTCTCACTTGTCTTTTTCCTTTCTAAACCGTCGTCAAACGCTGCTGACGTGCTGACAGGGTGAGAGAGGGGAGGATGGGGGGGGGGGGGGGTGGAGGGGAGGTCGACCTGACCTCCTAGGAGGACCACAGGTGAAGGGAGGAGGGAGGAATGACACATGAACTGGGTTGAACTATGATGAACAAGAAAAACTGAATGGAGTCAGATACATTTTCTACACTCACTTGAAGCAGAAAGTGTTGAAGCAGATCAGAAGTTACGCAATAAATAACATGAGCAATGCATTGTCTCATAAACGGTGACGTAGGCTCGGCACTACCAGCTCAGTTCAAAAGTGGCATCCGAAAATAATCGGTGACTCCCAGAAATGTGACACCCACCATGGATAGGGTGCCCATGTGGTCCAGATGTACAGTAGATGATACTAAAGAACAGAGTCGTTCCACTTTATCTTTTGGATGTTTTCTGATGTTCAGGAAGCTGATTTATTGGCTTCAGCCCAGCTGATGGAAATGAACCGATTTATATTCACAGTTGATGGAAACAGCAGGTGACACTTTCAAATCAATGAAACTAATATTGTTAGAAGGGTAAAAAGTTCAGAAATCTACTCTTGGTTTTCCTGTCGTTCTTATATCTCATCTCTGTGATATTAAAGCATCTCTTTCCAAAAAACACACAAATACACATGATGTTCTTCATAGACGGTTAGAAAGACGAATAAATCCATCGCTCTGTTCAACGGATAATAAGAACTATTAGTCACTGGAGACGCAGCAGCAGCACCGCCGCTAATTGAGTTTCAAGAGTCTTCACGGATGGAAAGAAAGACAAATGCCTCCATGCTCTCATTCTTTCAGCAGATAGAGAGGTAGAAACCGCTGGAGGAAACAAAACGACTGGAGGTGCAGTGAGTCCATCTGAGGCTTCATAGAAACACCAACGAGTGGAGGTTCCTTCCAGAAACGCTCCTCAACCATTTTGGAAGTAGATGGAAGTCCAACGACGACGACTTCTACACTTTTAGATCGCGGCAGTTCTGTGAGAATTCACAGCTACAGGTTCATATTTCAAGATGAATTTCCACAATAATGTTTACCTCCTTAGTTTGATGGTGTTCAGGTCTAGAGGACCGACGTAGTTTGATGGTGTTCAGGACTGATGTAGTTTGATGGTGTTCAGGTGAAGAGGACCGATGTAGTTTGATGGTGTTCAGGTCTAGAGGACTGATGTAGTTTGATGGTGTTCAGGTGAAGAGGACCGATGTAGTTTGATGGTGTTCAGGCGAAGAGGACCGATGTAGTTAGACGGTGTTCAGGTCTAGAGGACCGACGTAGTTTGATGGTGTTCAGGTCTAGAGGACTGATGTAGATTGATGGTGTTCAGGTGTTCAGGACCGATGTAGTTTGATGGTGTTCAGGTCTAGAGGACTGATGTAGTTTGATGGTGTTCAGGTGTAGAGGACCGATGTAGTATGATGGTGTTCAGGTCTAGAGGACCTTGTCAAGGACCAGGTCAAGAGGTTTGATGGTGTTCATGACCGATGTACTTTGATCCCTCTCGCTCACCATCCTGTGTAATATACCATCCCAATCTCCCACAATGCACCTTTTCTTCCATGTCGGGTGACACATTATTCTCTAGGCAGCCGTCGGTTTGTTAGGGAGGGCAAATGATGGATATCTCATTCAGAGGTTTGATACATATTTTCTCATCGCTTTTCATCTCAATTTGATGCTGTTTGTCAGTTCCATTACAAACCCGCCATCAGTCAGCCAAACAACTCCAGCTCTGCTGCTGCCTCAGCATCCCCTCTGGGAAAAACACTGATGAATAGCTTGACAGACAAAGACGATCTATCCAGTTAAGATGTGTGTCTCGGAACAGACGTGGGTGTTTTCCAAGCCACTCAAACTACCCATCACTGCTGCCGACAGCCTGCCAATAGTGAGGTGGCTACTTGGAGGTTCTCTTGGATTGCTGGGGATACCGATGAAGACGAGGCTAGGACTCCACGACCCCAGGAAGCCTTCTATCTGTCCACACTCCCTCTCTCCTCTTCATACCTCCCACCTCCCATCTCTCCCTCCCTCCATCCATCTCTAGACATTATTCTCTATAGCTGGCTGACTTTATCTGGCGGACACCGGGGAAGACAGGGTTAGGTCTCTATGACCTACAGGACAATCTGGTCTGTAAAACTGCCTCCTGTCCTAAAAAAGTACCATTCTTTGCTTTAAGTTTTGTGCTATTCATCATTTTGTAAGAGAAAAGACATTCACTGAAGTTCATCAATATCTCTAGAGGATCCCGTCAGTAAAAGTGTCATGTCAACCTAGGACTTAAGTTACCTCCTTTCCATTAAAACGTACTATAATCAATCATGTCAGTATATGTCATTTTCTTTGGAATGAAACTCTGCAATCCGTCCTCTCCATACCTCCATGTTCATCCATCTATTCATCCCTCCATCCACCCAGGCTGGAAATATATTTCCCCAGAGCTCCGTGTAGCTGTCAGCTTGAAGCTTAGTGTGGTTATGTAGGGGAATGTGCATCAGACAAGGTGAGGTCTTCATGACCTGGAGGAAGCCTGATATCTGTCAACACACCTTTAATTCCAAACGCTATGAATCCATGTTGGAAGAGAAAAACTCATCAGCTGGAGTTCATCATTCAAGATCTCTGAGATCCAATCAGTACAAACGTCATTTCTCTCACCCAGGAGTTAAAACCATCCTGTTTAAAGTTCTGCGCCACCAATCACTTTGTAAAAGCATACATCTCTTCTTTCTTCAACGGCAATCCTTCTTCTCCATACCTCCCATCCATCCAGTCCAGAAGTAATACTCCCTACAACTACATATCCTGTACATGGCTCCAGTAATACTCCCTACAACTACATATCCTGTACATGGATCCAGTCTGGAAAGAGAAGGATCATACCCAGAAACCTGGAGGGTCCACTTTCTGTCATCCGAGGCTTTCAGTTGCCTTCTAGTCTATCAATCATTTTGTATACATATGTATACATCAGTATACATCAAATGTTTCAAACAGTGGATATTTTTCATTTTGGACTTCGTGAACTCCTCCTTTCCTTCCTTCCTTCCTTCCTTCCTTCCATCCATCTAGCAGTCAGTGGGGAGGTTAGCTTGGCTACCAACACCACGCTGGATCCCACCGGGTTCGGACTTCATGAACTTGGAAGAGGTTTTCTCCTCTATCTCTCCACACTCCTTCAGTCCCTCCTCTCCATACCTCCCATCCATTTATCCACTCATCCATCCATCCATCCATCCTCCCAGTATAGATGGATTATCCCCCAGAATGTGTTTGGAAGTTACCTTGGCTCTCCAGGGGAATAATAGATCACATCGGTTAGGTCTTCATGACTTTATAAGAAGCCTTCACCGAACCTTGACCTTTCCATCCCTCCATCCATCCCTCCATCCATCCCTCCATCCATCCCTCCATCCATCCCACAGAGAGAAATGCTGTTACACTAGATGAATAACTATCTAATTGGCTGCCTGGCTATCTATGGGATACTGAATAAGACAAGACTGGGTCATCATGACCTCGGAGGAAGCTTTCTATCTGTCCACACACCTTCAGTCCCTCCCTCCATCCCTCCATCCCTCCACCGTTACAGAAGCATTCCTCCCCAGAATGTGACTGGAGGTGAACTTGGTCACTGCTAGGTCCTCGTGACCCGAGAGCAGCAGTATGCTAGCAGAATGACGTCTTCTGTAGCATCGTTTTCATTTGACAGGATAACAACAATAAGAAGCTTTAAAGATGAAAAAGACAAATTTTCAGCAGTGAAGACGGTATGATTTAAAAACTCTGAGGTTCTGGGAGCTCATAGAGCAAGGCACAGGGTTAGAGGTTCGATTCCCAGTGTACCTCAACAGGTTTCAACATGAGGTGCGCCTGATTTATCTTATCTTGCATGTTTGGTATCCACTTCAGAGGCTGTTTAGGTTTCAGCTGAGATAAATCAAGCGCACCTCCAGCAGTTGGAATATTAAAGCCATATTTAGGTGGATATTTTCTCCTGGCTGCTGACCAGACTGCATGACAGACACATGGACGGATGTTTAATCGTTGTAAAAACAAGGTCAGATCTCCGAGACAGAGAGGGGTGGGGGATACCCTACAAGTTAGGATGAGATTGTGAGAAATACAGTAAATATACGTGAAAGAGACAAAATAGAAAGAGAGACAGGTAAGAGACAGGTAACAGAGCGAGAGACAGACAGAAAGAGGATAGTACAGGAAAGTTATGAGAATGAGAGAATGAGAAAAACAATGGTTAAAACAGGTGAGATAGACTTCAGAGAAAGACAGAAAGAAAGAGTGAGACAGCAAGACAGAGAGCGCAAGATGGAGAGAGAAAGAAACAGTGAGACAGGATGGTGAAAGAGAAAGTGAGACAGGATAGAGCATGAGAGAGAAAGACTAGAAAGAAACTGAGACAGGAGAAATAGCAAAAGAGACAAAAAAGTGAGACAGGAAAGACAGACAGACAGAGAACAGACAGCGAGACAAAGAGTGAGACGGCAACAGGACAGAGAGAAAGAAAGAGTGAGACAGTATAGAGAGAGACAAACTGTGAGACAGGGCAGAGAGAGTGAGACAGGAAGAGACAGAGAGAAAAACAGTAAGACAGAAACAGGAAAACATGATACAGAGAGAGACAGACAGCCAAGAGAGACAGACAGCCAAGAGAGACAGACAGCCAAGAGAGAAACCCTCCGCCAGCCAACAGAGCGCTGGCGTTTGTCCAAATGACTTCCAGATTGAGGCTGTGGAGGAACTACCGTCCTGATTACAGAGCTGCTGTATGGAAACCTGGGAAACCTGGGAAACCTGGGAAACCTGGGAAACCTGGGAAACCTGGGAAACCTGGGAACTGTCACAAACACTCACACATCAACGGGAAGAACAGGGAAACCTGGTATCTCCAAAGAGCTGATGTGGAAATCCAGCAGATCCGTGTTTCTTTATCTAATCTCCATCTTCGTCAATCAGCCTCACTGTGGTGTTCCTCACTGTGGTGTTCTTCACTGTGGTGTTCTTAACTGTGGTGTTCCTCACTGTGGTGTTCTTCACTGTGGTGTTCTTCACTGTGGTGTTCCTCACTGTGGTGTTCTTCACTGTGGTGTTCCTCACTGTGGTGTTCTTCACTGTGGTGTTCCTCACTGTGGTGTTCTTCACTGTGGTGTTCTTCACTGTGGTGTTCTTAACTGTGGTGTTCCTCACTGTGGTGTTCCTCACTGTGGTGTTCTTCACTGTGGTGTTCTTCACTGTGGTGTTCCTCACTGTGGTGTTCTTCACTGTGGTGTTCCTCACTGTGGTGTTCTTCACTGTGGTGTTCTTCACTGTGGTGTTCTTAACTGTGGTGTTCCTCACTGTGGTGTTCTTCACTGTGGTGTTCCTCACTGTGGTGTTCTTCACTGTGGTGTTCCTCACTGTGGTGTTCTTCACTGTGGTGTTCTTCACTGTGGTGTTCTTAACTGTGGTGTTCCTCACTGTGGTGTTCTTAACTGTGGTGTTCCTCACTGTGGTGTTCCTCACTGTGGTGTTCTTCACTGTGGTGTTCCTCACTGTAGTGTTCTTCACTGTAATGTTCTGCACTGTAGTGTTCCTCACTGTGGTGTTCTTCACTGTGGTGTTCCTCACTGTGGTGTTCCTCACTGTGGTGTTCTTCACTGTGGTGTTCTTCACTGTGGTGTTCCTCACTGTGGTGTTCTTCACTGTGGTGTTCTTCACTGTAGTGTTCTTCACTGTAATGTTCTGCACTGTAGTGTTCCTCACTGTGGTGTTCTTCACTGTGGTGTTCCTCACTGTGGTGTTCTTCACTGTGGTGTTCTTCACTGTAGTGTTCTTCACTGTAATGTTCTGCACTGTAGTGTTCCTCACTGTGGTGTTCCTCACTGTGGTGTTCTTCACTGTGGTGTTCCTCACTGTGGTGTTCTTCACTGTGGTGTTCTTCACTGTAGTGTTCTTCACTGTAATGTTCTGCACTGTAGTGTTCCTGACTGTGGCCTCTACCAGCCTCTATCAGTCTCTACTCTCATTCTACTTTGTGTCCACCAGGTCGATTTGGAGGGAAATCTGCTGGATTGCTTTACGGCACCAA
>JAXDDW010000264.1:200000-210000 GCA_034670385.1 Hoplostethus mediterraneus
CAATCAACAGATACCGACATCTGATTGGATGCAGGCAGATTCAGCAGAAAATGGCTAGCTAGTCTGCTAATCACTGTGTTGGTTTTCCTTTGACAGAGAGAGAGAGAGAGAGAGAGAGAGAGAGAGATAAAGACGGAGACAGGTAAAGAGAGAGATAGAGAGAGGGCAGCCAGGCAGGAAGTAACAGAGAGAGAGACTTATGGTTATGATTCATTTCATGTGTGTTTTGCATTCGGTACACACACACACACACACACACACACACACACACACACACACACACACACACACACACACACACACACACACACACACACACACACACGCCATATGTCGTGTTGCTTTGTTCTCCAGACTAAAACTCAGTGATCAGGTCTGGTCAGTGTTAGTTGTGTCATCCTACGGTACAACGGTCTAGTCTAGTCTGTGTTTTAGTGTCCTTTTAGCCAGGGGACAGTGTCTGTAGTCTGTCTGTAGTCAGTATATTCAGAATGTTACAGGTGTCTGTTGTATTGATTATGTGAATACAACATGATCTGTTTGTTAATCACAGTGAAGCTTCACCTTCAACACCAGAATACGACAGGACTGACGTCAAACCACTGCACAACTCTGACAACTAAAACACTGAAACACCGAAACAGCTGAAACACTGAAGCACTGAAACACTGAAACACTGAAACAGCTGAAACACAGAAACAATGAAACACTGAAACACCGAAACAGCTGAAACACCGAAACAGCTGAAACACTGAAACACAGAAACACGAAACACTGAAACAGCTGAAACACCGAAACAGCTGAAACAGCTGAAACACCGAAACAGCTGAAACACCGAAACAGCTGAAACACTGAAACACCGAAACAGCTGAAACACTGAAACACCGAAACAGCTGAAACACTGAAGCACCGAAACAGCTGAAACACTGAAACACCGAAACAGCTGAAACACTGAAACACTGAAGCACCGAAACAGCTGAAACACTGAAACACCGAAACAGCTGAAACACTGAACCACTGAAACACTGAAGCACCGAAACAGCTGAAACACTGAAACACCCACATGGAGCTGAAACAGTGAAACAGTGAAACAATGAAACAATGAAACAATGAAACAGCTGAAATACTGAAACAGTGAAACAGTGTAACAGCTGAAGCACTGAAACACCAAAACAGCTGAAACGCTGAAACGCTGAAACACCAAACCACTGAAACACCGAAACAGCTGAAACAGCTGAAACACCGAAACACTGAAACAGCTGAAATACAGAAACACCGAAACAGCTGAAACACAGAAACAATGAAACACTGAAACACCAAAACAGCTGAAACACCAAAACAGCTGAAACACTGAACCAGCTGAAACATCGAAACACTGAAACACCAAAACAGTGAAACACTGAAACACCGAAACACTGAAACACTGAAACACCGAAACAGTGAAACACTGAAACACCCACATGGAGCTGAAACACTGAAACAGTGAAACACCAAAACACCAAAACACCGAAACAGTGAAACACCGAAACACTGAAGCACCGAAACAGCTGAAACACTGAAACACCGAAACAGCTGAAACACAGAAACAGCTAAAACACAGAAACAGCTGAAACACAGAAACAGCTGAAACACAGAAACAGCTGAAACACCGAAACAGCTGAAACACCGAAACACCGAAACAGCTGAAACACCGAAACAGCTGAAACACTGAAGCACCGAAACAGCTGAAACACTGAAACAGCTGAAACACAGAAACAGCTGAAACACTGAAACAGCTGAAACACAGAAACAGCTGAAACACAGAAACACCGAAACAGCTGAAACACTGAAACACTGAAACACTGAAGCACCGAAACAGCTGAAACACTGAAACATCGAAACACCTGAAACACTGAAACAGCTGAAACACTGAAACACCCACATGGAGCTGAAACACTGAAACAGTGAAACAGTGAAACAATGAAACAGCTGAAATACTGAAACACTGTAACAGCTGAAACACTGAAACAGCTGAAACACCGAAACACCGAAACAGTGAAGCACTGAAACAGCTGAAACACTGAAACACCGAACCACTGAAACACTGAAACACCGAACCACTGAAACATCGAAACAGCTGAAACAGCTGAAACACAGAAACACCGAAACAGCTGAAACACAGAAACAATGAAACACTGAAACACCGAAACAGCTGAAACACCAAAACAGCTGAAACACTGAATCAATGAAACAGATGAAACACTGAAACACTGAAACACCGAAACAGTGAAACAGTGAAACAGTGAAACACTGAAACACTGAAACACCCACATGGAGCTGAAACACTGAAACACTGAAACAGCTGAAACACTGAAACCGTGAAACACTGAAACACCCACATGGAGCTGAAACACTGAAACACCGAAACAGTGAAACACTGAAACACCCACATGGAGCTGAAACACTGAAACAGTGAAACAGTGAAACAGTGAAACACCCACATGGAGCTGAAACAGTGAAACAGTGAAACAGTGAAACAGTGAAACAGTGAAACACCGAAACAGTGAAACAGTGAAACACCAAAAAACCAAAACAGTGAAACAGTGAAACACAGAAACACCGTAACAGCCAAAACCTTACAACTAAGGAGTCAAATAAGAATGATAAATATTACTGAATAGACGACACATTACAGAACTGAACCTCATAGTCACAGTGTGTGTGTGTGTGTGTGTGTGTGTGTGTGTGTGTGTGTGTGTGTGTGTGTGTGTGTGTGTGTGTGTGTGTGTGTGTGTGCTCGGCTGCTGGTTGACTGACCTGAGGGTCCGAGAAGACTTCCTGAATGCTGTTGATTGGTCCGACAGGAACACCTGACCCTTCAAACTTCCGTAGCCAATCAGCTGTCTTCTCCTCCAGAAACCTGAGAGACAGACAGCAAGAGAGAGAGACAGGGAGGGAGAGAGGGAGAGAGAGAGACAGAGAGAGACAGAGACAGGTAGGGGGAAAATGGAGTCAACAGCAGAGCCACCAGGGGTAGCTGCTAGTTACTGCTAGTTACTGCTAGTTACTGCTAGTTACTGATAGTTACTGATAGTTACCAGTTGGCCTCTATGACGGTTGGGATGTTTATGTTGTTTAATCAAGTTAACTAGTTAGTAATTAAATGAGTAACTAAGAGTTCAAAACATGTTGACAAAGTTTCAGACACAGAAAACCAGACAGTCTCTCACTCTCTGTCACACACGCACACACACACTCACACACGCACACACACACACACACACAACACACACACACACACACACACACACACACACACACACACACACACACACACACACACACACCAGGCCAGCTGACGGCAGGTCAGAGGTCATCCTCATCTCCATTTTGTTCAGACAGAGAAACTATTCACACACACACAAACAAGACACTGCTGTGCACGTGAATGTGCACGTGAACGTGCATGAGTCTGTGTATTTGTGTATCTGAATGTGTAAATGTTTGTGTGTATGCACGTATCTGTGTGTGTGTCTGTGTCTGTGTGTGTGTGTGTGTGTGTGTGTGTGTGTGTGTGTGTGTGTGTGTGTGTGTGTGTGTTAACATTAACCCGTTGCCAACATTGCTGGTTCCTGTCTTGTGTGACAAACCTCTATTCCACCAGTCTGGAGGGAAGGAGGGAGGAGGAGGAGGAGGAAGACATGGAGGAGGAGGAAGACGAGGAGGAGGAGGAAGATGAGGAGGAGGAGGAGGAGGAGGAGGAGGAGGAGGAGGAGGAGGAGGAAGACGAGGAGGAGGAGGAAGACATGGAAGACGAGGAGGAGGAGGAAGACGAGGAGGAGGAGGAATAAAAACGATGACCTTGTTATCATTTTTCTAAACATCATCAGGACTTTCAGCTCTCCTCTCTCTCCTCCATCTCTCCTTCTACCCCTCCCTTCCTGTCCTCCCGCCTGCCTTCCCTTTTTCCTCTCTCTGCCCTCTTTCACTCCTCCCCCCCTCCTCCCTCCTCCTCCCTCCTCCTCCTCTCTCTCCTCCAGTAGTGTAACATTAGTTCTTTCTGACCCTGAGGCCACATCTCACACTCCAACCATAGAACCTGTGTGTGTGTGTGTGTGTGTGTGTGTGTGTGTGTGTGTGTGTGTGTACCTCTGGGACAGTGTGTGTAGTAGCTGTGTGCGGTGTTGGACCCTCAGCTTGTTGGTGTGGTATCCTGGTTCCTCTGTCAGCTCCATCAGATCCAGAACCTGAAACAGGAAGCAGAAGGCTTCAGAACCGGAACCAGAAACTTCAGAACATCAGAACATCAGAACATTAGAACATCAGAACATCGGGGGCGTGGTTGTTTATCATGAGTGGTGAGCCGATGACCAATCAAATCACATCTTTTCCTTCCCTTTAAAAGCAGTGCGCTGTGTGTCATGGCGCTCTGATCATTTGGTGAGTTCCCAGCGAGTCACCAAAACACCAAAACACCAAAACACCAAACAGGTGCAGCCGATGAAAGCGCCATGTTGCCGGTGCAAAGCCGCCATCAGAAAATAGAGCCGTGATGAATCAGGATGGTCAGTGACAGGATGTGACTGGTGCTCTCTGGTGGCGCCTCATGTCCCGATGAGAGATGAGGCGTTCCTCTGATCAATACCCAGGCCGGATACTTCACCCATCAACCAGCAGTGTGGCGTTTCTCACCACGGGCCTGATGGGAACACAGCGCTCCCATGACCCACATGGTGTTCCAGTCGGGTCGGAGACGAGCGCGAAAACCACCCTGGAACATTCCATGAAATTCCCCGAGAATTTATCACAGAATTCCGTGATGTTCCAGGAGTTTCCGACTGGAGTCTGTTCACTGTCAGACATCAGTGTTTCTGTTTTTGCACAATAAAAACAATAAAGTTTTGAAAGAGAGACGTGATGCTGTCCTGACGGCAGGAGAGGAAACCACATCACTGAGTATATACACGTATGTATATATACAGTGTGTGTGTGTGTGTGTGTGTGCATCAGGCAGGTTTACTTACTTGACACACTTTGGCAAACTGCTTGTCGTTCCCTGCAGCCACAACAATGTGACCGTCTTTGGTTTTGAAGCCCTGGAAGGAGAAGAGTGGTGAGGAGTTCAGCATGTACAGCGGGGGGAGGGAGGGGGGGGAGGGAGGGAGAGAGGGAGAGAGGGGGGGAGGGGGGGGTAAAAAGAATTGCTTTAGCGGTATCATGGTGTCATGGTATCATGGTGTCATGGTGTCATGGTGTCATGGTATCATGGTGTCATGGTATCATGGTGTCATAGTGTCATAGTGTCATGGTATCATGGTGTCATGGTGTCATGGTGTCATGGTATCATGGTATCATGGTGTCATGGTGTCATGGTGTCATGGTGTCATGGTGTCATGGTGTCATGGTATCATGGTGTCATGGTGTCATGGTGTCATGGTGTCATGGTATCATGGTGTCATGGTATCATGGTGTCATGGTATCATGGTGTCATGGTGTCATGGTATCATGGTGTCATGGTGTCATGGTATCATGGTGTCATGGTGTCATGGTATCATGGTGTCATGGTATCATGGTGTCATGGTGTCATGGTGTCATGGTATCATGGTGTCATGGTATCATGGTGTCATGGTGTCATGGTATCATGGTGTCATGGTGTCATGGTATCATGGTATCATGGTATCATGGTGTCATGGTGTCATGGTATCATGGTGTCATGGTGTCATGGTGTCATGGTATCATGGTGTCATGGTATCATGGTGTCATGGTGTCATGGTATCATGGTGTCATGGTGTCATGGTATCATGGTGTCATGGTGTCATGGTGTCATGGTGTCATGGTGTCATGGTGTCATGGTATCATGGTATCATGGTGTCATGGTGTCATGGTATCATGGTATCATGGTGTCATGGTGTCATGGTATCATGGTGTCATGGTGTCATGGTGTCATGGTATCATGGTGTCATGGTATCATGGTATCATGGTGTCATGGTGTCATGGTATCATGGTGTCATGGTATCATGGTGTCATGGTATCATGGTGTCATGGTATCATGGTATCATGGTGTCATGGTGTCATGGTATCATGGTGTCATGGTGTCATGGTGTCATGGTATCATGGTGTCATGGTATCATGGTATCATGGTGTCATGGTATCATGGTATCATGGTGTCATGGTATCATGGTGTCATGGTATCATGGTGTCATGGTATCATGGTGTCATGGTGTCATGGTATCATGGTATCATGGTGTCATGGTGTCATGGTATCATGGTGTCATGGTGTCATGGTGTCATGGTGTCATGGTGTCTGCAGGTTTCAGCAAGACAAATTCAGGACTTTTTAAATGCAACATGGAATTCAAATGAAAAGTCCCTAAAACTCTTTAACTGTTATAAACCTGGACCGGTGGTCGTTGTGATCCTGGTCCATCTAGTGGTCTGGTTGTTCTTCCTCCAATCGACGACCAGATACCAGAAAATGTTTCATGATCTAAAACATCAACGGTCACCGTCAGGTTTTGGTGTCAGCCAATCAGAATCAGGGAGCAAGGGCTTCTTTCTAGACCGACGATCAACAATCATACAGGAGATAGACCAGAATGCAATGCAGTAGAAGATAGACCAGAATGCAATGCAGTAGCCAGGATAGACCAGAATGCAATGCAGTAGCCGAGATAGACCAGAATGCAATGCAGTAGAAGATAGACCAGAATGCAACGCAGTAGAAGATAGACCAGAATGCAATGCAGTAGCCCAGATAGACCAGAATGCAATGCAGTAGCCCAGATAGACCAGAATGCAATGCAGCCACAAGACAGGTTGGGTTTATCTGTGTTTGATTTCAGACGTCCGTTCTGATCTAAATATAGATCGTCTTCCTCCTCCTTCCTCTTCGTCAGTCTCTCACACACACAAACAATTGTTTGTAGTAAAATCTCTAAACCACATGAAAGGTGGACAAGAACTGTTGTCTTGGATCACAACACACACACACACACACACACACACACACACACACACACACACACACACACACACACACACACACACACACACACACACCAGCTAGCCAACACCACATACCCATTGATGTGTGTTTAAGCAGGCCGCTAGCCCGCTAACCCTTTAGTTACACTACCCACAACACTCAACCCACCGCTAACCCTGACCGCCGCCTCTCTTTCATTCCCGGCCCCTGGGAATTGTGGGTAGCGTAGTCCACATGGGGAGTGTGACAGGATGTTCACCAGAAACCCCGAAGTATGCGGCGAGGGCCGGCGGTCGCTCCAGACTGCTGCCCCCTGCTGGCCGCCCGTCAAATCCCACCACAACCCCCGCCCTCCTCTCTCTAGGAACCCAAGCTTCTTCTTCTTCTGCTCTCCATGCAAGTCACGCCGGGCGACAGCCTCGGCTAAATCACCACAGATGGAGAATGAACCACCGAAGGGGAGTGTCGGCTTCAGGCATGAAAATGGGTCTTGGCGTCGTCCAGATTTGACCTCAGAGCGTTTAGCTTCATAATGGAGAGAAAGATCAAATTGAATTGGAAGACGTATCACTCAGAGAAGTCTGATCAGGCAGCAGGCAGGGGAGGAGGAGGAATCATCACGCTGACCCCATCATATCAGGATATCTGCAAAGTCCTTTTACGTTTTAAGACTTAAAGACGCAAAATGAAGAAACGAAGTTGGAGACTATTTCTGACTGAACATTGATGAGTTATGACAGAATAAGGACAGATGAAGTCCAACATGTCTCCATGTTGTATGAACTGTGTTCTCTATCAACCTGTGAGTCAAACTGGCTTTTGTCCTGTTTCACTTTCCTGCCTTTCTGCCACGACTAAGGAATCTGTCACTTCCTCTATCTAACGTCATATTTATACATTACGATGTCTAATTATTGTATTTAAGACATGTTCAGTAAACCACGTATCTGATCTGTAGGACCTCAGTTCTCTCACAACGGGGGGTCAAAGTTCAAGGGCTCAACGTCATGAAACCAGACTGGAAACAAGACCAGCGGATTGTGTCCATGGTGCCTCGGTCATGATGATGTAGAGATCAGAGACTGAGAACACGTAATGACTAAACCAATACGGAGGTCTGGACCGGGGATCAAAGACGGGTCTGGATTAACGACCAAGACCTGATCGATTTACCTGGTCTGGTTCGAGACTGGCAGGCAATAAATCACCACCACGTTTGAGCGTTTTACAAGACAACCTTCCCTCACTTGAACAACTCCACCCGAAACTCCATCGGGGGTTCGTCGTATTTCTGGGTCCGTTTTCTTGTTCGGTGTATTTTTCTTATTCTCAACGGGCCAAGCCTCGACGGCGTCACGTCACCTTGACATATTTCCAGCCAATTCCAGACCAATTTCTCCACTGACAGTAGAAGCAATAAACCAGAATGCACTGCAGTACCGAGATAGACCAGAATGCAATGCAGTACTGAGATAGACCAGAATGCAATGCAGCCACATGACAAGTTTGGTTTTGAAGAAGGGCATAACTCACGCTCTCTTGCTCACTATCCTCTCTCTCTCTCCACCTACACATAAAACCAGCAGCTGGAAGCTCAGACGTGTTCTCTGGGGGCTGTCCAAAGGCATTCTGGGAAACGTAGGAAATCACTAACTGAAGTAGAAGTAGACTGATGAGATCCAACAGTGAATGTGTGTTTCTATCCATATATGGTCAAAGAGGTTTAATGAAGACATTGTTACATTTGATTTTGTTAGAGGGGTTAAAGTTAGTTAGGTTAACTTACAGTTAACTTAGTTAAGTTAGTGCATTTTCAAAAATCCACCCAGGCACTTTAAGACCAACTTCAGTAAACGCATCAGATCCAGACCTGGTCCTGATTGGCTCCCCTGACTAAAGGATTCATCAATGTACACTGGCGGCTCCAGAAGGAAATTGCTGAGGACTTCACTACCCAGAAGCCCCGTGTGGTGAGGTCAGTAAACTAGATGTTCTTCTCAGTGTGGTGGAGGAGGTGAAGAGGTTCAGCAGCTCTTTTTGTTCAGGAGACTCTTCTGGATCCCTCTCTCCAGCCTGGATCGGTCACTTCCTGTGTGGAGGAGGTTTCTTACCAAACCGACACCAGGATCTAATCTGGACCAATAGGATGAATCTATAAAAATCTAGTACAGCTTTAAAATGGTTGGCGCATCTTGGATCTCTTTATTTAATATTTACTTACTTTAATAAATGAGATTGTGCTCAGTCTGAAGTGTGACGACGTCTAGAGGAGTGAAGTATCTCACCCCGACTGAGCGACCTGAACTCACCTCTTTATTCATCTGACTTCAGTCTGTTTGTCTTTCAGCTCTGCCTTTCTAACGCTCAGTGGTGATGAACGTTCATGACAGCGATGGTTTGGTCAGGTCAAGTGTGTTGTTCTGGACATGGCGGATGTCTCATCTGTGGAAGGAAAGCGTCTCCGATCGCAGGAAGAATCAGATGTGAACTCCAACGTAGGCTGGATGACTTTTTCCGCTTTAATATCTTCCTCGCAAAACCGCGACCGCATACTCCAATAATTCTGTTTTTTATCTGTCATGATCTCCGGGCTAACCGCCTGCTTCCCTTTCATCTGTGGCCCCTGGGGGCAGCGGGGCATTGTGGGTAAAATAGTTCACACGAGGATTAGATCCAAACGTCGGAGATCTCGTTCACACAGCCGCATCCCGACCACAACAATCCAGCCGCTCGGCTCACATCCGCAGCATCCAGGAAGTGCTGACAAGGGTGTGTGTGTGTGTATGTGTGTGTGTGTTAATGTGCATGTCCACATGTAAGGAACCTCCATAATAACATGTCAATATTTAAGTAATGTAAAGCAGACTGGATGTTCATGCCCACTGGTTTTATTGGTTCTGATGGAAAGACTAAAAAACCCACAAATGTCTTTTATTGTGAAGGGATCATTTTATTGTGTAGTACATTAGATTGTTTATTTTCATTGTATTGTTATTTTGTTACTTTTTAGAAATGTGTTTTGACAGATTTTATTTA
>JAXDDW010000264.1:215000-217500 GCA_034670385.1 Hoplostethus mediterraneus
AGAGGACCTGAGAGACCTGGAGGACCTGAGAGACCAGAGGACCTGAGAGACCAGAGGACCTGAGAGACCAGAGGACCTGAGAGACCTGGAGGACCTGAGAGACCAGAGGACCTGAGAGACCAGAGGACCTGAGAGACCTGGAGGACCTGAGAGACCAGAGGACCTGAGAGACCTGGAGGACCTGAGAGACCAGAGGACCTGAGAGACCTGGAGGACCTGAGAGACCAGAGGACCTGAGAGACCAGAGGACCTGAGAGACCTGGAGGAAGTGTCGGGGCTAGGAGGTCTGTGATATAGGGGGGGCCAGTTGGTTCAGGGCTTTAAAAACGAACAGCATGAGAGAGACATGAGAGAGATTAGACGACTCAGAAGTGGTCTAGTAGATCTACAGGATGTTGACGTGAGAGCAGACAGCAGGACTGACTGAACACAGACGGGTGGTGCTGTCAATCACAGCGCTGTTCCAACTCAGAAACCCACAACAAGACGACCTTTGTCACTCCAGCGAGACGTCTCCGCTAACATTGAGACAAACAAGGGGTGGACAAAATAACAGAAACACCGCATATAAAACAACTGGAATTTTGAAGGAACTAAACCACGACTACAAAGGCAGCCGCACAGGCCAGTCCTATTAGGTCGGATGCCAAATAGCATGTGTCGGGTTTAAATCAGGTCTGTCAACGCGAGCTTTCAAAGCAACACGAGACTCAGAGATCCAAAGAGGCCAAATCGTCGGTGGCTTAATTACAGGAGCGTCGGTCCACAAAACTGCTGAATTATTTAATGTGGTGAGAACAGTCTGGAACATCACGACATGTACAGAAAAACTGCATCGGCCACGAGGGGCGGCGGCGGCAAGTCGAGCTCATCAACATTTAAAGCTGCACTTGGATGCTTTGCACGTCGGCGGCTCCAAAATGGCATCGAGAGGAAAACTCGTTTGAACTTCAATGCCCAGAAACCCCGTTAGGAACCGCCAACCAGGGATGCTGCATGCCAAAGGAAACCAAAGATCTACCGCTGGTGAGTCCAGCTTCCTCTTCTGGATTCCTCTCTCCAGTCTGGATCGGTCACTTCCTGTGTGGAGGAGATTTCCCACCAGTGACCAAACCGACACCGGGATTTGATCTGGACCAATAGGGTGGATCTACGGTCTGTTGGGGGATGGGACGCTCTGCTCTGCTCGGTAATGTCGTCGTAAAACAGGTGTATTTTTACATAAAAGTGCCATTCAGAAAGTACTTGTAAGTAAAAAGAGGAATAACCTGCTGCAGCCTGATGGAACGAATAAAACTGAAGCCCTGGCAGGAAACTGGGCTGCTTCCTCACTGGAAAACACTGAATGAAAAGATGAATTTAAGATATAAAGTCGGTATTTAACAGCATTCGAAGACTGTCAAGGTCTTCAAGGTTTGGACACTAAACCCTGATGTCGATCCAAGCCAACTCTCCTTCATCTCCTCCTCGTCGGTCCTCTGTGGTCGGCATGCCGGCGGTCGCAGCACTTCACAGAGGAATGCACCGTGGGATTAGGGGAGGGGGAAGAGGTGGGTTGTGGGTATTTTATGTCTAACAGCCCTGGGAAACGACCGCAGAGAGCGCGACCTCAACATCCTTGCAACCAATTACATTTTGAATTTTTCATGTTTTGCCTCGTGTTGAAATCCCGTTTATTTATAAAGTGGTTTGAACAAGCAGGACTGTCACACAGAACAAGGACATCACAACCTCCAGGAAGTGAGACAGGAACCAGGAAGGAGGCTGGTAGGGTGGGAGGTGAGGAAGGCTGAGTGGAGGGGTCGAACATTACTCAACATACTGACTTTAAATCCAGGACCTCTAATGAAACCGAGGGACGCTTCAAACCAATAAAGGGTCAGCTTCTAATTTGATCACACAACACTGAAAAACACAGTTGATCCCAACATGATTCTGATCATGAGCTTATCAGAAGGACTTTTCCTCACATAGTGGAAGTTTGGAAGGAAACTCAAAAAGTGTTGTGGCTTGTCAGTGTTGTGTGATCCAATCAGAAGCTGACCCTTCATCTGTAACACGCTGCTTCTCCACTGCGATGGAGACATGACATCATGAAAACACTCTGAGAACATTTGGTCTCTAGACGAAGATCTGGACCGACGTCGTAGTGACAGCAGGTCTGGAGCCAATCACAAGACATCCTTCTCAGCCAATCACGGCTCTCGTGGTTAAACAAAAAAGTTACAGGACGTGAGGGTTTCTAACTTTAAGGAACCAGTTTGACGGTGACCGTTATGTAAACTGATCTGAACTAGACTGAACCAGGCTAACCAGGCTTCCCAAGTCCCATCATACCCACAATCCCTTGCATTCTGGGGTGATTTCCTGTAGTTGGTAGTTGGACTAAAGGAGGGAACGCTGCAGAGTTCAGATAAACCGATCAGAACATGCTGTCTGTGAACGCAGCCTCATACTGTGGTTGCGGCTCACACAGGGTGATGACATCACAGAGTAACCT
>JAXDDW010000264.1:220000-232500 GCA_034670385.1 Hoplostethus mediterraneus
GGTCTGGAGGCCCGGTCCAGGTCCAGGCCCGGACCGCCTTGCCGGGCCGGGCGCTGACAGGCTGAACCAGCACGTTAACAGAAACCTGTCCAGGTTCCTGATGAATCGACTGCTGTGGTTTGTTTCTCTGTGTTTGGACGTGACGGATTCAGATTCATCAATCAGCTCTGATGAATCTCTAAAACAGCAGCAGGTCACTTTGTGTTGGCAGAGGACTTAATGGATGCAGAGAATCCAGCCAGGATACACAAGCACTGTGTGTGTGTGTGTGTGTGTGTGTGTGTGTGTGTGTGTGTGTGTGTGTGTGTGTGTGTGTGTGTGTGAGAAGGTTTATGAAAGATTAGGCCTGACAGATACCTGAGCCATGGATTAGCCGACCACTTAAAACACACACACAAACTATGTGCGCGCGCGCACACACACACACACACACACACACACACACACACACACACACAAACTATGTGCACACGCACACACACACACACACACACACACAAACTATGTGCACACGCACACACACACACACACACACACACACACACACACATACACACACAACCACTATGCCTCCTATCAGCTCATCCAAACCTCAAACCACAAACTCAACATTGACCTTTGACCTTCTGAAAACAAACTCTGCTTCCTCCTCAGAACGCCGAGCGCTGATGCTGCAGCGTCACAAAGACAATGGATCAATGGATCAATGGATCAATGGATCAATGGATCTCCTTGAAAGTAATTGATCCTTTCATTGAAAAGCATCACCATAGCGTCGACTCTTCCCCTCCTGCCTGTCTCACCCCAGAACATGGCGGCTTTGATGCCTTGAAGTTCACCAAACAACCTTGAAAGGTCCTTGAATTTGATGTGTGGGAACCCTGGGAACCTTCATGACCTGGTGGAGGTGATCAGGTGATCACTGTTACAGAGATCAGGATCGTTCCTTTAAAGATGTAATGTAGAACATGACCAGTCACTATGGTCCACCGAAACACGACACATGTCCCGTCCTGTGCAGCTTCGACCTTTTCCTCTGTCGTGACTCGGTGTTGGGATCAGGACGTGGATCAGGACGTGGATCAGGACGTGGATCAGGACGTGGATCAGGACGTGGATCAGGACGTGGATCAGGACGTGGATCCAGGACGTGGATCAGGACGTGGATCAGGACGTGGATCAGGACGTGGATCCAGGACGTGGATCCAGGACATGGATCAGGACGTGGATCCAGGACATGGATCAGGACGTGGATCCAGGACGTGGATCCAGGACGTGGATCAGGACGTGGATCAGGATGTGGATCAGGACGTGGATCAGGACGTGGATCAGGACGTGGATCAGGACGTGGATCAGGACGTGGATCAGGACGTGGATCCAGGACATGGATCCAGGAGCTTCCTGCCCAGATCAGACGGCCGCCGCCAACCACGCCGTAAATCTGTCCACTTGAAGAGTCCAGCTGCTGCGGTTTAATGAGGCCTCGTGGGTAATGTAGTTTGTTTCTAATGGAGGGAAGGAGGGGGTGGGAGGGGCCAGGTGGGGAGGAAAAACGTGGGAGCGATACAGCTGGGGGGGGGCGGGGGGGGGGAGACAGGTTGGAAGAGAGAGACAGGCAGAGCAACAGAAAGTAACAGACCAGACCTGAACACTAGAACACAGTAAAGTCCACCTCTAACAGACCTACTAGAACACTAGAACACAGTAAAGTCCACCTCTAACAGACCTACTAGAACACTAGAACACAGTAAAGTCCACCTCTAACAGACCCACTAGAACACAGTAAAGTCCACCTCTAACAGACCTACTAGAACACAGTAAAGTCCACCTCTAACAGACCCACTAGAACACAGTAAAGTCCACCTCTAACAGACCTACTAGAACACTAGAACACAGTAAAGTCCACCTCTAACAGACCTACTAGAACACTAGAACACAGTAAAGTCCACCTCTAACAGACCTACTAGAACACTAGAACACAGTAAAGTCCACCTCTAACAGACCCACTAGAACACAGTAAAGTCCACCTCTAACAGACCCACTAGAACACAGTAAAGTCCACCTCTAACAGACCTACTAGAACACTAGAACACAGTAAAGTCCACCTCTAACAGACCTACTAGAACACTAGAACACAGTAAAGTCCACCTCTAACAGACCCACTAGAACACAGTAAAGTCCACCTCTAACAGACCTACTAGAACACTAGAACACAGTAAAGTCCACCTCTAACAGACCCACTAGAACACAGTAAAGTCCACCTCTAACAGACCTACTAGAACACTAGAACACAGTAAAGTCCACCTCTAACAGACCTACTAGAACACAGTAAAGTCCACCTCTAACAGACCCACTAGAACACAGTAAAGTCACCTCTAACAGACCCACTAGAACAAAGTAAAGTCCACCTCTAACAGACCTACTAGAACACAGTAAAGTCCACCTCTAACAGACCCACTAGAACACAGTAAAGTCCACCTCTAACAGACCTACTAGAACACTAGAACACAGTAAAGTCCACCTCTAACAGACCTACTAGAACACAGTAAAGTCCACCTCTAACAGACCTACTAGAACACAGTAAAGTCCACCTCTAACAGACCCACTAGAACACAGTAAAGTCCACCTCTAACAGACCTACTAGAACACTAGAACACAGTAAAGTCCACCTCTAACAGACCTACTAGAACACTAGAACACAGTAAAGTCCACCTCTAACAGACCTACTAGAACACTAGAACACAGTAAAGTCCACCTCTAACAGACCCACTAGAACACAGTAAAGTCCACCTCTAACAGACCTACTAGAACACTAGAACACAGTAAAGTCCACCTCTAACAGACCCACTAGAACACAGTAAAGTCCACCTCTAACAGACCTACTAGAACACTAGAACACAGTAAAGTCCACCTCTAACAGACCTACTAGAACACAGTAAAGTCCACCTCTAACAGACCCACTAGAACACAGTAAAGTCCACCTCTAACAGACCCACTAGAACACAGTAAAGTCCACCTCTAACAGACCTACTAGAACACAGTAAAGTCCACCTCTAACAGACCCACTAGAACACAGTAAAGTCCACCTCTAACAGACCTACTAGAACACTAGAACACAGTAAAGTCCACCTCTAACAGACCTACTAGAACACAGTAAAGTCCACCTCTAACAGACCTACTAGAACACAGTAAAGTCCACCTCTAACAGACCCACTAGAACACAGTAAAGTCCACCTCTAACAGACCTACTAGAACACTAGAACACAGTAAAGTCCACCTCTAACAGACCTACTAGAACACAGTAAAGTCCACCTCTAACAGACCCACTAGAACACAGTAAAGTCCACCTCTAACAGACCTACTAGAACACAGTAAAGTCCACCTCTAACAGACCCACTAGAACACAGTAAAGTCCACCTCTAACAGACCTACTAGAACACAGTAAAGTCCACCTCTAACAGACCTACTAGAACACAGTAAAGTCCACCTCTAACAGACCCTACTAGAACACAGTAAAGTCCACCTCTAACAGACCCACTAGAACACAGTAAAGTCCACCTCTAACAGACCCACTAGAACACAGTAAAGTCCACCTCTAACAGACCTACTAGAACACAGTAAAGTCCACCTCTAACAGACCCACTAGAACACAGTAAAGTCCACCTCTAACAGACCTACTAGAACACTAGAACACAGTAAAGTCCACCTCTAACAGACCTACTAGAACACAGTAAAGTCCACCTCTAACAGACCCACTAGAACACAGTAAAGTCCACCTCTAACAGACCTACTAGAACACAGTAAAGTCCACCTCTAACAGACCTACTAGAACACAGTAAAGTCCACCTCTAACAGACCCACTAGAACACAGTAAAGTCCACCTCTAACAGACCCACTAGAACACTAGAACACAGTAAAGTCCACCTCTAACAGACCCACTAGAACACAGTAAAGTCCACCTCTAACAGACCTACTAGAACACTAGAACACAGTAAAGTCCACCTCTAACAGACCCACTAGAACACAGTAAAGTCCACCTCTAACAGACCCACTAGAACACAGTAAAGTCCACCTCTGCAAGCGCTGCTGAAACATCAGGCCGGTGGATCGATACCCCCTCGCTGCTACTCTGGAGTCTGGCTCCACCTGGTGGTCGGTCCGGGGAACTGCAGGTTGGTGCTGCAGGTTACAGCTGAACACTTCCTGAACCAGTAAGGACTCAGGATAACACAGCAAGCAGGTTTCACTTCAACTGAGTTCTAAATGAATCACATGTTAGAACTGGGTTGGCTGTCTTGCCCCAGATCACATGCTGCTGACTCACACCAACGAAGAAGAGCCCAACAGTAGGAAGGTGTGTGTGTTTTTTACTGAAGCTCAGGGACGGTGTCTCTCTGCCCCTCAGTCACCGGTGACGTTGACATGTCGTGAAAATAAAACGATCATAAGAATATTGACTGTCAAGAAAACGCAGCTGAAGCCGAACCATGAGGTCTGGACAGGAAGACGAACCATGAGGTCTGGACAGGAAGACGAACCATGAGGTCTGGACAGGAAGACGAACCATGAGGTCTGGACAGGAAGACGAACCATGAGGTCTGGACAGGAAGACGAACCATGAGGTCTGGACAGGAAGACGAACCATGAGGTCTGGACAGGAAGACGAACCATGAGGTCTGGACAGGAAGACGAACCATGAGGTCTGGACAGGAAGACGAACCATGAGGTCTGGACAGGAAGACGAACCATGAGGTCTGGACAGGAAGACGAGTGCTGCATCACGTCCTCACATCACATCAGGTTCTATTCTCTCTCATATGTAACCAATAGAGTGATGCCAATATCTACCATCCGCTACGCATTAGGCAGTACAGCAACTTTCCCATTACCCCCCCCCCCCCCACCCTCCCCCCCCTCCCTCGCCATCCACCCGTTACAGATTAACCACCGCGGCCGTTTTCAAAGAACCACTTCCTGCTGAGGAGAGCGCGACGCCGGCTGTTAACTGTAATGGGCCTTTAAATGAGGCTCAGAAACACTAGAAACACTAGAAACACGAAACTTGAAGCTTTAAAGTAGTGATACCTGACATGCTCCTCTAAACCTCTCTCCTCTCTCTGATCTCCTCAACATCATCAACCTCAACATCATCAACCTCAACCATCATGAAGCTTCTCCATCTGCTGCTCTCAACACCCGGTGTCAGGTCGGTCTCTACCGGGAGAAACCCTCTGGAGACAGGAAGTGATGCGTTTTACGTTTCAACAGAAGAAGAACTGGGTGGTTAGCATGAGCAGCGATAGCCACCGTGGTTGAACAGGAAAGGAAAAGAGCGCCACCTACAGGAACATCCTAAAGAAGAGACGTTCTCAAACCTCACTGTGACCATCACATTAGTTTACATGATAGAATGAGGAAGAAGGGATTTTCATACTTCAGAATAAAAGCACAGCAGCTAGTTAGTTAGTCAGTTAGTTAGTAGGCTAGTTAGTTAGTCAGCTAGTTAGTCAGTTAGTTGGTTAGTCAGTTGGTACCTGATATGGAGCAGTAGATGAGCCGTGGGTTTGCTGTGCTGAGCTGCTGGTATCCCAAACCCATCTGATGCAGTTTCCCTGGAAGGTAGTTCTCTATCAACACGTCACACACTCCTGCAAGCTGAGACACAGACACACACACACACACCCACACACACACACACACACACACATGCACACACAGTTAGGAATCAGTCCACTGCTGCAGTCACCATACATCACTGTGAACAGCTAAATAACTCAAATGTAAATGTAATGAAATCTGAGTAACATCCAACATACAGCTAACACATGTTCATGTGTTCATATCTTCATGTGTTCATGTCTTCATGTGTTCATATCTTCATGTGTTCATGTCTTCATGTGTTCATATCTTCATGTCTTCATATGTTCATATCTTCATGTGTTCATGTCTTCATGTGTTCATGTCTTCATGTCTTCATATGTTCATATCTTCATGTGTTCATGTGTTCATATCTTCATGTGTTCATGTCTTCATGTGTTCATGTCTTCATGTCTTCATATCTTCATATGTTCATATCTTCATGTGTTCATGTCTTCATGTCTTCATATCTTCATATGTTCATGTCTTCATGTGTTCATGTCTTCATATGTTCATGTGTTCATGTGTTCATATGTTCATATGTGCATGTGTTCACATGTGCATGTGTTCACATGTTCATATGTTCATATGTTCATGTGTTCATGTGTTCATGTGTTCATATGTGCATGTGTTCACATGTGCATGTGTTCACATGTTCATATGTTCATGTGTTCATATGTTCATGTGTTCATATGTGCATGTGTTCACATGTGCATGTGTTCACATGTTCATATGTTCATGTGTTCATACCTCCATGATGACCTGGACTCCTTTGGGGTGCTTGAGGTCAACAGCAACACTCTGCAACCAGACAAAACATCACAATAGTTTACACTGAGACTGGATCCTATGAGATCACATCAGTGGGATTCAGACTGGATCCTATGAGATCACATCAGTGGGATTCAGACTGGATCCTATGAGATCACATCAGTGGGATTCCATGACATATAGTTTATAATTGTTTTAGAAACACACTCACAAACTGTGTTTATATTGACCTTTTTATTTCGGTTGACGCTGAGGAAATAGACGCTCTCTGTGCTGACGAACGGAGGACCCCAGGCTCTGGTGTCATCACCTGAACCTGTTCAACACACACACGCACACGCACACGCACACGCAGACGCACACGCACACGCACACGCACACACACACACTATGAACTCCAGTCCATCATGAGGCAAATAACCAATACAAACAAAAAAGGATTTTATTTTCAGAATGTTTTGAAAGAAAGAAAGCAAGAAAGAAAGCAAGAAAGCTGAATGGATGAAGAACAGACTGACTACTTGCCTGGTCTCTCCACTTTGATCACTTCCGCTCCAAGATCTCCCAGGATCATGGAGGCGAAGGGACCGGCCAGGACCCTGCAGACACAAACAACTTCAACCTGCTGGAACACGTTAGGGTGGTCACAACTTCACTTAACTTCCTGTTAACTACCCACCTTGTCACGTCCAACACTCTGACGCCCTCTAGTGGTCGGACCCTTTCGCCTGCCAAACAAATGGAAACGGGTCAGTTAACTTTCTTCTTACTTTGCTTCCTAAAAGAACGTATGAATACATGGGTTCTCTACAAGTTCTCTGCAAGTTCTCTTGAGAAGAGATCTTAACTTTAACAGTAAATCATCTCTTGTATTATTGTTATTACATATTACCTCGATCAGGAGCTAAACAAACTGGTTGCTAAGCGACACAAAAGGACCAATAGGAGTACTGAATTTCGGTCCGTCGTTAATTCGTATTTAAATAATGAGTTTGTATTACATAATATTACATTATTAATATTTTAATGAACTGTTATGGTCACCGGTGTGTGTTTATCGATTTTTTTTTTAAAACGGCTCGAACGAGATTGGGCCAATCAGAAGTGAAGACCGGAAGTACACGTCTCTACGGTCAGCTCGTCAGATCAGACTTTGGCTTCACCTGCGAACAGCTCCGCTCCGACAAGCTAACGTTAGCCGGTGTGTGTAGCCTGTTGACAGGAGGAACTAACCTAGACCGCCGTAACACAATGACGTGCACGTGCTTGGTCAGTCTCCCAACAACACAGCTTTAGTGTTTCATCATGTGAGGAACTGCTTGTTGTCCGTGTTGTCGGATAGTAAACAAACTGACAGGTCTGGAAACTAGCAGGGCAGGTCACGTTTTGGCCAACAAAATACCTGTTTGAGTGCATGATAACCACCGCCCGCCAACGGGACATCTAGCCGGTTGTTTTCGGTGTAGAAACGTAGTGAAACCACGCGGCCAGAGAGCAGAGAGACGGCTTTTCAATACACTGAACGACGCCGACATTTTTGCAGCAGGTAGCGTCAAGGTAGCCGGGATAGAAACATGACTTCCGATCGGCGCTTTTCAAAATAAAGGTTTTCGGGATGACCAGCACTTCTCATAGCTTTGCCTAAGTGGGTCTGAAATTGATCTCGTTTTCATCATTACAATGGAGATAAAGTATCAACTACAAATCTATTTAAAAACAATCCCCCAGAGGTATTTCCTCTAAGCTGTTAGTTTGTTCATATTTCATCACCTAGGCCACATGATAATCAGTCACTTTGTCCACAGGAATTTAGTCCATATTAGTGGGTTTCAACGTATTGGTGGCAAAAGGTAGTTAGTTATTGACCTTGCCATAAATTAGGGACATCTAGCCGGTTTGGTGAATTGACGCTGCTGATCAAATTAAGACGTTTTAGACTAATACAATACACAGAGTGGAAAATAAAGAATATAGTTAAAGTGAAATCTGTAGTGAATGAGAAATACATTTGTCCACTTAGGTAATGACTATACATAATTTATAGTATATTATAAGAGCTCTTACTGTAATTACTGTAATACTGTAAATATTGTGCTGGTTGGTTTTTTTATTGTAAATACTGTGTACTGTTGCCCTTTTGCACATTCCCGTTGAGCATTGCCACTTTTTCATTTCACTACACACCCCGTGTGTGTATGTGACAAATAAAGTTCTTGAATCTTGAATCTTGAAGTCCTTTCTTAGCTTATATTTAATGTCATTTAGACCTTTACAACACAGGCTTACTCAACACGGTATGCAAGACAAAATACATAATATATATAAATGGAAAATACACCAACACTGACACAAATTACAACAAGACAGTTCAAACCCGTCCTGTGTCTGTTGGCTTCCTGTGGCCACCAGGGGGCCGATGGCTGGATTCAAACCTGTGAGCCAGCTGATACAGACTGGACACAGAGAGCTCAGATCACATTCAGATAAACTGATTGGTGATTGGATTGATCAGTCATCAGCCTGGACAGTGGAACCAGTAGGAGACTGTGGTTATACTGGTCAGCTCCCAGAGGTCAAAGGTTAAAAAATGCTGCCTACACGCCCCACTGCCCAACCACACACACACACACACACACACACACATATTGTCTCTGGTGTGTTTTATACAAAGGAAGCTGTTTTGTTGTGTGTTTAGTTGCTGGGTCACACACATACACACACCCCGCCCCCCGGTCCAGGGTTACCATGGCAACAGTCAAACTTGGTCTTGTACAGACTTGGTTTACTTCCTGGTTTCACTGCGCTGCTGATCTGTACCCATAACCCCCCTGGTTCACATCTCTCTCTCTCCCATTCACACTCTGCCTCGCTCTACCCCCGACTCAGATCCACTCGTTACAGAGAGAGAGAAGGATAGAGAGAGGTAGATCAGGAGAGAGAGGTCGAGAGACATAGAGCTTCCATGGTGGCTGTTGAACTGGTCGGTCTGGTTCAGTTGGAGCTGTTGACCAGGTAACAGATAAACAGACTGTCAGTCCCTAACCTAACCAGGACACAGCTAACCTAACCAGGACACAGCTAACCTAACCTAACCAGGACACAGCTAACCTAACCAGGACACAGCTAACCTAACCTAACCAGGACACAGCTAACCTAACCAGGACACAGCTAACCTAACCTAACCAGGACACAGCTAACCTAACCTAACCAGGACACAGCTAACCTAACCAGGACACAGCTAACCTAACCAGGACACAGCTAACCTAACCAGGACACAGCGCTGGTCACAGGTCAGTTATACCATCACCATACACCATACTAGTTCAATACTCACAATCTACAACTGATAATGTTCTTTTAAATCTGATGTCAGTTCATTTGATATCATGGATGATTGATTGATTGATTAATTGATTGATTGATTGATTGATTGATTGGTTGATTGATTGATTGATTGATTGATTCACTCATTGATCTTTGACTTTCATAAAAGTGATTCAGGGATTTGTTTGATGTGACTTACTGTCTGTCTGTCTCTCTCTTTCTCTGTCTGTCTGCCTGTCTGTCTGTCTCTCTCTCTCTCTGTCTGTCTGTCTGTCTGTCTGTCTGTCTGTCTCTCCCTGTCTGTCTCTCTCTGTCTCCCTGTCTGTCTTCCTGTCTCCCTCTCTAACTGTTTCAGATGGCTGATCCAGACACCCAGCCTCCAGGTGAGGTTCTAGAGGTTCTAGAGGTTCTAGAGGTTCTAGAGGGGGAGGAGGCGCCCGTCGTTCCCCCAGCCGACAGCCCTGATCCTGGGCTGGAGCTCCAGGAGGAGGAGCAGGGAGGAGGAGGAGGAGGAGGAGGAGGAGAAGGAGGAGAAGGAGGAGGAGGAGGAGGAGGAGGAGAAGGAGGAGGAGGAGGAGGAGGAGGAGGAGAAGGAGAAGGAGGAGGAGGAGGAGGAGGAGGAGGAGGAGGAGGAGGAGAAGGAGGAGGAGGAGGAGGAGGAGGAGGAGGAGGAGAAGGAGAAGGAGGAGGAGGAATAGTCTTGGGGCTCAACAACTCCACTAAATCCAGACCTCCTCTACTTAACCTCCGCAGAGGTATTGGGGAAGTTTGAAATACTCGTTAAATACTAGTTAAATACTCATATACTAATGCTAATAGTAGTATTACTACAACTTCTACTAATAATAACAATACTAATATGAATACTAACACTAGCAATGATACTGTCACTGTTATTACTTAAACAACTATTACTAAACTACTAATAGTAGTACTAATACTAGTACTACTACTATTACTATTACTATTACTAGTACTAATACTAGTACTACTACTGCTACTATCACCAGAGGCAACTGGCAGAGGACACCGGCGAATCGGAGGTCTGAACTTGAGGACAACCAATCACATGGCTTCCCCGGCGGCTGCTCCCTCCCCCACAACCAGCACCTCTGTGAGTAGTCGACGGCAGCGGCTGGCCAATAGGGGGCGCCGTGGTGCGACCCATCTGGGCGACCTTGAAATAAAACGTTGAGTTGAGAATCATCCTAGCTCTTCATCCGATGATGTCAGACACCCGGCGACCGCTGAGTTCATGTGGTTTTACGTGCACACTCCTCTTGCACCCACACAGCTCTCTGCACAGAAAGCTGAAGCCACGCCCCCTTTTCACCTCCCCACCCTCATCTTCATCAGCTGATGAGTCGCATCCGACCTCCACAGCAAATATTCCTTAAAATGAACCCTTCACTTCCGACGACTGTCTAGTAAATATGACGTCATTGGTTGTTGTTCGCGGTTCAGGACAGAGGTCTGGTCACACTCATGTCAGAAATGAGTCGCGTTCAAACTGTTTGGCAAACTGTTCACGCTGAGCTGATGTGAGACATCCTGTCCAGGTGTCCGGTAAGCGGACGGTGGTGTTGTCCAATGAGGCGAGGAGAGAGATGGTGAAGCAGGCCAGAGCCCTGAAGGAGGAGAGGCGAGCCACGCTGGACGGACGACACAAATACCTGGTCAGCAGGCTGGCGGACGCCGGGACCCTGGGGGAACCCGAGGTGGAGGACGCCCTCATCTCTGACGATAAGGTAGCATTGCAGTCCAGTCCAGTCCAGTCCAGTTCAGTGCAGTCTAGTTCAGTTCAGTCAAGTCCAGTCCAGTCCAGTCCAGTCAAGTCAAGTCAAGTTAAGTCCAGTTTGGTCCAGTTCAGTTCAGTTCAGTCCTGTGAAGTCCAGTCCAGTCAAGTCCAGTCCAGTTTGATCCGGTCCAGTTCAGTCCAGTTCAGTTTGTTTAGTTTAGTTCAGTTTCGAAATTCTAATTTCTGTGCAGCACATTCAAGATAATTTAGTGGAATATATAACATATAACATATATAATATCTAATATACAATATACAATATACAATATACAATACATAATACATAATACATAATACATAATACATAATACATAATATAATATATACAAGTTTCAGCTACATGACTAACTCCTCTTGGCTCCGCCCAGTTCGGTCTGATTGACGACTTCCTGGCTGCCAACGGATCCAAGAGGCTCATCTTCTTCTATCAAGATGTCAAACAGGTGAGTGACTCGTTCATCATCCTCTTTTCTTCTTCTCTTTCTCTCTCTGGTTATGTCTCTATCTCTTATTTCAATGTGCCCCCACCCTCTCTTTCTCTCTCTCTCTCTCTGTCTCTATTCTCCCTCTCTCTCTGTCTCTCTTTCTATTCTCTCTCTACATATATTCTCTCTCTATGTCTCTCTCCCTCTCTCTCTCTATTCTCTGTCTATGTCTCTCTCCCCAGCCTCCAGCCTCCAGTCATCCCTCCTTCATGGACCCAGCGACCTCCACTCCGTCTCAGAGGAAACTCTTCCTCACCACAGGAAGTTCAGAGGTGAACTCAACCAGAATCAGCAGAAGAAGAAACCACTTACAACCAGGTGTAGTTTAACCTGAACTAAACCCTGTCTGTGTTTCCAGCCTCTACTGGGGAAGTGTCTGTTCTTCCTGAGGACCACAGACAAGGCCATAACCACCGCTAACGTACAGCAGGTCAGTACTGAACAACTGACCTGGTAGCAGCTTAAAACACACAGACTCCTTCAGT
>JAXDDW010000264.1:242500-258790 GCA_034670385.1 Hoplostethus mediterraneus
TTACTTACTTACTTCTTTACTCTCCTTCCTTACTACTTTTACATCTTTTTCCCCTTTTCTACTTTCTTAAATCTTTTACTCACATTTTCTTACTTCTTTTTTCTTTTTTACTCCTTCTTTCTTTTCCCTACTCTACTTTCTTCTCCCCTTTCCTTTTCTCAAATTTTTTCTTACATTTTTACTTCCCCTCCCCTTTCTTTTTTCCCTCTACATTACTCTTCCCCTTTCTACTCTCCCCTTTAATTTTTTTAATCTTTACTTTTCTCTCTCTACCTACTTAAATCTTACTCTCTCCCCCTTTCTTTCTCCAAATTTCTATACTCTCCTCTCCATTTTTCACCATCTTTTCCCCACTCTACTCTACTTTCTTACTTTACTTTCTTTACTCTACCATCTATACTCTCCCCCTACTAAATTCTTCTCTTTTTATTTTTCACTTTTCTTCTACTCTCTCTCTCTTCCTAAATACTCTCCCCTTTCTACTTTAAATTCTCCTTCCCTTTTCTTCTACTTCATTTCTCTCTATTCTAAATTTTCTCTTCCTTTCCTTTTTCTCTTTACTCACTACTTTCTCTACTACTCAAAACCCCCCCTACTCCTATGCAAATTTACTCTTTCTTTTACTCTCTACTTTACCCCTTTACTTTTTCTTAAATCCCTTTTTTTTCTACCCCTCTTTTCTTTCTTTTACTTTCTACTTTTTTTCTTTTCTCCTTTTCTCTCCTCTTAAAAACCCCCTTTCTTACCCCCCTTTCTTTTTTCCCCTCTACCTTTACTTTTTTTCTACTTCTTTTTCTACACTACTTACTATTACCTTTTTACTTTTTCTCTCTACTTTTTTTTCCCCCTTTTTACCCTTTTTTTTACTTACTTATTCTCTTAAACCTTACTATCTTTTATCTCCCTACTTACTTTTCTTCACTTTCTTCCCACTCTACCCCCTTTACTCCTTTCCCCTTTTCTCTTATTCTCTTTTTTTACACTCCTTTTACTACTACCAAACCCTCTACTCCTTTTTTCCATCTAACTTACATTACTTTCTAAATACTTTTCTTTCTTTCCTCTACTTTCTACTTTTCTCCCACTTTCCCCCTTACTACTACTTCTAAATAAAAATTTCCTTTTTTCCTCTTTTAATTTCTTTTCTACTTCATTTACTTTCTACTTTTCCTTTAAATTCTACTTCTAACTATTTTTACATTTCCTTTCTTAAATTTTACTTCCCACACTTTTTTTACTACTAACCCCTTCCCTACTAACCCTTTTCTTTTCTCCTTTTTCTTACACTCTTTCTTTTCCCCTTTTTTAACTTTCTTTCTCTTTACTTTTCTCTTTCTTTACCCACTTACTTCTTACTTACTTTACTTTTTTTTCCCCCCCTACATTTCTTTTTAAATACTCTTTCTTTCTTTTTTAAATTTTCCTCTTTTCTTTCTACTTACTTTCTAACTTTTCTTTCTTTTTATACTCTTTTTTCTCTTACTCTTTCTTTTCTACTCTTCCTTTTACTCTTCCATCTTACTACCTCCCTTCTATAATTACTCCCTTTTCTTCTTTTTTCTTTTTTTCTCTTCTACTCTTTTCTTTTAAATCTACTAAAATCTAAATTCTTTTT
The DNA here is from genome assembly GCA_034670385.1 of Hoplostethus mediterraneus. Lineage (NCBI taxonomy): Eukaryota > Metazoa > Chordata > Actinopteri > Trachichthyiformes > Trachichthyidae > Hoplostethus > Hoplostethus mediterraneus. The sequence goes on from JAXDDW010000264.1 coordinate 244,116, forward strand.
TTTTCTTTACTTCTCTACTTTTCCTTTCTTTACTACTCTCTCTACTACCTTTAACTCTTTCTTACTTTTCCCACTAACTCTTTCTCTCTTCCCCTTCCCATCCAAATCTTCTCTCTTTTTCTTCTTTCACTCTTTACTTTACTACTCTCTCTTTTACTAAATTTCTCTACTTTTAAAATTTTCTTTTTTTACTTTCTTTTTTACTAATTTTTTTCCCTTTCCATTTTTACTTCTTTACTCTTTCAAACTAAATTACTAAAAACCCCAAATTTTTTACTTTCCTTACTTTCTTAAATTCTTCACTTACTTATCTAAATCTTACTAACTATCTCATACTTTTCCCACTTTTTTTTCTCCCCAAATTTCATACTACTTCCTTCTACTTACTTTTCTTTTTTACTACACTCTCTACTTTACTTTACTACTCACTTCACTACTACTTTACTTACTCTACTCTTCTACACTACTTTTACTCACTCTACTTATCTTTTACTACTTACTCTTACTACTTACTACTACTTACTTCTGTTACTTTTAGCTACCTACTTACTCTTTCTCTACTACTCTACCTTACTACTAACCTCTCTTCTAACTTCCTACACTTACTTTTACTTTTACTCTTCTATTCTTACTACTTTTACTCACTCTCATACTTACTTCTACTATACACTGTACTTTACTACTCTTACTACATACTCTCTTTTCTACTTCTCTTTCTCTACTTACTTACTACTCTCTTCTTTTACTCCTTTACTCTACTCTTTTACTCTTACTACTTCTTTTAACTACTTCTTACTTCTCCTTACTCCCCTACTTACTCTACTACAACTTACTCTCTCATCCTTGTCAACATTCACTCTTACTCTACTCTACTCTTCCTCCACTACTCTACCCCACTAAATTTCTTCCCCCCCTTTTTTTAAAAATCTTACCCTTTTTTTTCCCCCCCTTTTTTTTTTTTTCCCCCCTTTTTCCCCCTTTTTTCCCCCCCTTTTTTTTTTTTTTTTTTTAAATTTCCCCCCCCCTTTTTAAAAATAATTTTTTTTTAAAATTTTTTTTAAAAATTTTTTTCTTTTTTTTTTTTTTTACTTTTCCCTTTTTCCCCCCCTACTTTTTTACTTCTTCCAAATTTTTTCCCCCCAAATTTTCCCACTTTTTTCCCCCTTTTTTTTTCTTTCCCCCCTTTTTTTTTTTCCCCCCACCTTTCTCCCCTTTTTTTCTCCCCCCCCCCTTTTTTTTTCTTTTTTTTTTTTTTTCCCCCCCCTTTTACTTTTTTTTTTCCCCCCCCCCCTTTTCCCCCCCCTTTTTTTTCCCCCCCTTTACTAACCCCCCTTTTTTTTACTTCCCCTTTTTCCCCCCCCTCCTACTTTTTTAAAATTTTTTAAAACTAATTTTTTTTTTTTCCCACTTTAAACCCTTTTTTTTAAAAATTTTTTTTAACTTTCCCCCCTTTTTTTTTTTCCCCTTTTTTTAATTTTTTACTTTTTTTTTAAAAAAAAAAAAACTTTTTCCCCCAATTTTTTTTTTTCCCCCCCCACTTTTTCCTTTTCTTCCCCCTAATTTTTTTTTTTTCCCCCCCTTTTTCCCCTTTTCCCCTTCCCATTTTCTTTTTTTCCCCCCTCCCCCCCCTTTTTTTTAAAAATTTTTTTTTTTTCCCTTTCCCCCTCCTCTTTTCTCTTCTACTTTCCCCACTTTTAACTACTTTCCCCCTTTTTTTTTTTTCCCCCCCTTTTTTTTTTTTTTTTCCCCCACTTCCCCTTTTTTAAATAACCCCCAAAATTTTTTTTTTCCCCCCTTTTTTTTAAATACTCCTTTTCCCCCCTTTAAAAATTTACTAAACCCTTTTTTCCCCCTTTCCCCCTTTTTTTTTTTTTTACTCCTTTTTTTTTCCCCCCCCCCTTTTTTCTTACTTTCCCACTTCCCCCCTTCCCCCCCCCTACCCCTTTTACTTTTTTTTTTTTTCTTTTTTTTTTTTTTTTTTTTAAAAACCCCTTTTTTTTTTTAAATTTTTACAATTTTTTTCCCCCCCCTTTTCTTTTTTCCCTTTTTTTTTTTTTTTTTTTTCTTAAACCCCCCCCCTTTTTTTTTCCCCCCCCCTTTTTTTTTTTTTTTCCCCCCCCCTCAATTTTTTTTTTTTTTTACTTAAATTCCCCCTTTTTTTTTTTTTAAATTCTTTTTTCCCAAAATTTTTACTACTCCTTTCCCCAAACCCCCCTCCCCCAAATTTTTCCCCCCTTCCCCCCTTTTTTTTTTTACTTTTCCCTACTTTTAAATTTTTTAAAAAAAATTTTTTTTACTTTTTCCCCCTTTCCCCTTTTTTTTCCCCTTTTTTCTTTTTCTCTACACTTTTTTTTTTTCCCCCTTTTTTCTTCCCACTTCCCCCCCCCCTTTTTTTTTTCCCCCCTTTTTTCCTTTCTTTACTTTTTTTAAAAATTTTTTAAACCCCCCCTTTTTTTTTCTTTTTCCCTTTTTTTTTAACCCCAAATTTCTCCTTTTTTTTCCCCCTTTCCCCCTTTTTTTTTTTTTTTTTAAATTAACCTTTCTCCCCCTCTTAAATTCTTTTTTAAAATTTTTTTTTTCTTTCCAAATAAAAACTTTTACCCATTTCCCCTTTTTTCTACGTTCTCTACTACTCCTTTTCTTAAATCTACTAATTTTTTTCCCAAACCCCCTTTCTTTTCTCTTTCTTAAATTTTTTCCCCCCCCTTTTTTTTTAAAAAACCCCCCCACCCCTTTTTTCAAATTCTTTTTACTTTTTTCCCCCCTTTTTTTTTTTTTTTTTCCCCCCCCTTTTACTAATTTTTTTGCCCACTTTCCCCCCAAATCCCCTTTACTTCCCCCTTTTTTTTTTTTTTTTTTTTTTCCCCCCCCCCTCCTTTTTCTACCAAATTTTTTTACTTTTTTTTTTTTCCCCCTTCCCCCCTTCCTTTTTTTTTTTAAACCCCTTTTCCCCCCTTTTTTTTTTCCCCCCCTTTTTTTTCCCCAAAATCTTTTTTTTTTTTTTTTTTTTAAAACCCCTTTTAAATTTTTTTTTCCCCCCTTTTTTTTAAAAAAACCCCCCACTTTTTCCCCTTCTAATTTCCCCCCCCTTTTTTTCTAATTTTACCCTTCCCCCACTACTTTTTAAAACCCCCCAAAATTTTTTTTTTTCCCCACTTTTTTTTTTTACTTTCCCCCAAATTTTTTTTTTTCCCCCAAAATTTTTTTTTCTCCCCTTTTTTTTTTTTCCCAAATTTCCCCTTTTCTTTTTTTTTTTTTTTAAATACCTTTTTTCCTTTTTTCCCCCTTTTTTTTTGTTTTTTTTTTCCCCACTTCCCTTTTTACTCTTTTTAAAAAAATTTTTTCCCTTTTTTAATTTTCCCCCCCCTTTTCCCCCCCTTTTTTTTTTTTAAACCCCCCTTTTTTTTCCTTTTTTTAAAATTCTTTTTTAAAATTTTTTTTTCCCCCCCTTTCCCCTTTTTACTTTTTTTTTTTTCCCCCTCCTTTTCTTAAATTTTTTAACCCCCTTACTTTTTTCCAAAAACCCCCCCCCTTCCCCCCCTACTTTCCCCCTACCTTTTTTCCCCCTTTCCCCCCCCTTTTCTTCCCCCCCCTTTTTTTCCTTTTAAACCCCTTTTTTTTTACTTTTTCCCCCCCTTACTTTCCCCAAAAACCCCCAATACCTTTTTTTTTTTTCCCCTTTTCTCTCCAAATTTTCATTTTTTTTTCCCCCTTTTTATTTTCCCCAACTTCCCTTTTTCCTTTCCCCTTTTTTCCCCCCCCCAAAAATTTTTACTCCCCCCCAAAAAAAAATTTTCTTTTCCTTTTTTTAATTTTAAAACCCCCCCCCCTTTTTTTTTTTTTTTCCCCAATTTTTCCCCTTTTTCTTCCACTCTCTACTACTACTTACTACTAAATTACTACTTACTACTCTCCTTACTTACTACTACTCTACTACTCTAACTCTACTTCTCTATACTACTTTAACTTCACTCCTCTCACTACTACTTTCTTACTACTCTACTTACTCTCTACTTACTCTAACTCTCACTCTCTACTTCTTTACTTCTCTACTACTTACTTCTCATACTTACTTACTACTTTCTACTCTAAATACTCTACTTACTACTTACTCTCTTTTACTTACTACTCTTTACTCTACTCTACTACTACTTAAACTACTTCTACCCTTCTACTTACTTACTCATTACTCTAACTCCTACTTTCTACTTTACTCAACTACTCTACTACTAATTACCCTTTCTACTACTACTACTTACTACTCTACTACTACTTCTCTACTCTCTCTACTTACTTCCTCTCCCTCTATCTCAACTACTACTACTTACTCTCTACTTACTACTCCCCTCTACTCTCTACTCACTCTACTCTACTTACTATACCTCTACTACTAATTCTACTCTAACTACTCTTTACTTACTACTAAATCTACTTACTCTCTAAATCTCTACTCTACTCTTACTTACCTACTTTACTCTTACTTTTTACTTCTACTTACTCTCTCTCTTACTCTTTCTACTACTCTACTTATACTTTACTACTACTACTTTTTACTACCTTACTACTACTTATACTACTAAATTTACTTTTCTACTACTTTTACTTTACTCAACTTCTTACTTACTACTACTTACTTCTTACTACTCACTACTTATTACACTCACTCTTACTCTACTTCTCTACTCTACTTACACTCCCCTCTCTACTCTCTTACTACTTCTACTACTTTTCTTCTACTCACTCTCTACTACTACACTTTACTACTACCCACTTCACTACTTACCTTCTACTACCTTACCTCTTTACTACTCTCTTTACTACTCTCACTTCTACTACTTATACTCTACCTACTTTTCTCTACTCTTACTACTTACTCTACTCATCTAAATTTTTCTTTACTCTACTCTACTACTACTACTTACTACTCACTCTATACTCACTTCTACTCTTTCTCAACTCTACTCGTACTCTTACTACTCTACTCTCTTACTTCTCTCTACTTTCTCTCTACTACTACTTTACTACTTTCACTTTCTCTCTTTACTACAACTCTTACTTTACTTGACTCACTTTACTACGACTAAACTTTGACTCTACTACTTACTTTACTACTACTACTTACTACTCTCACTTTTTTGCACTTACTACTTTTTACTACTACTACTTTACTGTACTTCTTCTACTTCTACTACTTACTTACTTGACTACTCGTCTTTTTAACTTCTACTTCACTTTTACTACTACTACTTTTGCTTACAACTACTTTACTACCTTACTTTACTTCTGACTTACTACTACTTTTTACTTACTCTTTAACATACTTTACTACTCTTACTTCTTACTTTCATCTTTACTCTTCTTTTTTACTCTTACTACTTATTACTACTACTTAACCTTTACTTCCTACTACTTATTTACGTAATATTACTACTACTACTTATTACTACTCTACTAACTGACTTTTTGCTACTACTACTTACTCTTTTATTATTTACGACTCGTACTTACCTTTCTACTACTTACACTGATACTTCTACTACTTACTACTTTACTTTGGACGATACTTACTACTTTACTTTGACTATTACTACTTTACTCTACTCTTCTATTACTTCTCACTTACTACTTTACTTTTATTTACTCACTACTCTACTACTACTTTTCTACTCTAACTACTTACTTTAACTTTTACTACTTACTACTTTACTTCTTTTGTACCTCTACTGCTTACTACTCTTTTCACTACTTTGACTACCTTTACTACTTACCTACTTAACTACTTACATACTACTCTTCTGGGACTTACTGTCTACTACTCTACTACTACTCTCTAGCTACTTACTTACTTTTTACTCTCTTACTGTACTTCCTACTTACCTTTTACTGTTTTTCACTACTCTGACTCTTACTAACTACTACTAACTACTACTTGCTACACTTTCTCTAACTACTTATTACTTTACTTCTTACTTACTTACTTTTTACTCTACAACTTACTACTACTTTACTTTTGTACTAACTTTCTGTACTACTTACTTTACTGTTTTTATAACTACTTTGTTTTATTACTTGACTACTCTTACTACTACTACTTCTACACTACAACTCAACTACTACTACTTACACTACAACTTACTTTACTACTACTGTCTCACTTACCCCTATTTTTTTTTATACCCTTACGCACCCTTACTCTTGTAACCTACTTTAACTTTTACTACTTTTACTACTACTAATACTTACTTACTACTACTCTTACTGTACTACTTTACACTTATACTTACTTCACTACTACTTATACTTTACTCACTACTTTCACTACTGTTCGTTTACTTAACTTTTACTCACTCTACTCATGTTTTTGCTACTTCTTACTCACTGTTACTAACTCACTTTCTAATTTACTACTTACTTTACTTCCTTTACTACTACTTACTACTTTACTTTACTCTACTTACTACTTACTACCCTTCTTAACTCCTACTACTTCTACTACTCACTGACTTTTCACTACTCAACTACTCTACTTTTAACTCTACTTTTCTTACTTACTACTGTACTACTTCACTTTCTATCTTACACTTGTTCTTATGTCTACTTACTAATTACTACTGTCTATCTTACTACTTCTGACTTTACTACTACTTTCTACTACTACTTCCTACTACTTACTTACTACTACTACTGTAACTCTACTTTACTTACTGACTACTTCTACTAACTTTTTGTACTGACATCTACTTGGACTCTCGACTTCGTTACTACTTCTTTTACTTCCTTACTTTTGTCTACTACTACTTAGCTTTATTACTCGAACTTACTCTACTCACTTCTTATCTAACTTCTTCTACTTACTTACTATTGACTACTTTTTACTACGTCGGTTACTTACTAGACTCCTTCTACTACTACTACTACTACTTTTTTTACTTACTACTCACTACCTTTTTTTAACTACGTTTACTTTTCTCTCTTTCTCGACTACTGACTTAACTTATTTTACTACTCTACTGACACTACTACTCCTCACTTACTCCTGCACTTTACTGCACTACTACTATTTTCCCACTACTTACTACTTACTCACTTAACTTATTGTACTACTACTTCACTGTTACTCTAACATACTTACTACTCTTCTGGTTTACTTTAACTTCTCAATAACTTACTACTAACTACTTTACTTTACTACTAGTCTTTATTCTTTTAACACTACTTAGCTTCCACTCTTTTTTACTCTTTCTCTGTACTGTCTCTTATCTCTTCTTTCCTCACTACTTTTACTACTACTACTTACTTTAACTATCTACTCTTCTGACAACTGCTTTAACTTACTCTTTCTGACTTACTACACCTACTACTACTCTTACTCTTTACTACTTTACTTTTACATACTTACTTACTTATACTACTGATACTACTACTTACTTTTACTTGCTTACTTACTACTTTTTCTTTTTACTCTCTCTTTTCTACTTACTTACCTTTACTACTACTCTCTACTCTACTAACTTCTACTACTACTCTACTACTAACACAACTACTTACTCTTACCTTTTCTCTACTCTACTATCATCTTACTACTCTACTTAACTACTTTACTACTATCTTGTACTACTACTACTACTTACTGACTGACATAACTTACTTACTTCACTACTTTCTTATAACTCTATATACTTCTTACTTGATCTTACTCTTCTACTACTACTATCTACTACTGTATTACTATCTTTCTTTACCTTACTACTTACTCTTACTAACTACTGACTCTACTACTCACTACTACTTTACTACTACTGGTGGCTCTTTACTACACTACTTTTTTCTACTTTACTCCTCTTGACTACTAACTTACTACCTCTTTATACTACTACTACTTACTTTTTACTACCTACTACTACTTGCTGGACTCTACTATTTTTACTTCTACTCTTGTTACTTCTTATCTTACTACTTTTTTCTACTTTTACTCTTCTTTCTCTACCTACTTTACTACTTAGTCAATACTGACTCTCTTTGCCCTACTAACTTTCTGACTTTACTTTTACTATTACTACTACTTACTACTTTCACTACTTTTCTTATCTCTTAATACTACAACTGTTACAACTCTAAACTTACTTTACTACAACTTTTCACTACTTTTACTACTACTAACTCTATACTCTACTTAACTTTCTCTTTTTACTACTACTATTTTTCACTTTACTTGACTCTACTCTTTACTTACTTCTTTAACTATTTACTCACTATACTTACTACTTTTACTATTTTGTACTACTTACCTACTTTACTACTATCTTTCTACTTTACTTTTCTATTAATTACTTACCTTGAACTACTTACTATATTTACTAACTATAACTAACTCTACCTTCTTTACTCTTCTCTTAACTTACTTCATTTCACTTACTCTACTACTTTTTACTACTTAACTTTACTACTACTAACTACTTACATACTACTTACTTACTCAACCTCTTTACGGTCTACTACTTACTAACTTCGCTTGAACTACTTTTTACTCACATACTTTCTCTCGAATTACTTTTCATTGCTAACTCTTCTCTACTCTCTATCTTTTTATTCTTTTTCTTACTACTTTAACTACTTCTTACTTACTGACTACTGACTACTTACACTTACTTACTCTTTACTACTAACTACTACTGTTACTCTACTTTACTTCCTTCCTTACTACTCCCTTTTCTTAACTTACTACTTACTCTGCTCTACTTTTACTAAAACTACTCTATATAAACTTACTCTTCTTTTACTTACTTACTACTAAAAAACTTTTCTCTTACTACTCTACTACTACTTCTTTACTCTACTTACTAACTTAATTACTCTTACTTTTACTACTTTTTCTTTAGTACTTGTGACTAGCTTTTACTAACTGGTACTGACCGTAATACTTATTTACTTAACTACTGCTTTACTTATTTTACTATACTACTGATTTTTTCTTTACTCACTACTTTTACTACATCTTTACTCTTCACTCACTACTACTACTTAACTCTGTACTTCTACTTTCACTTACTTACTTTCTCTAACTTTTCGCTACTTTTCTCTTACTGACTTTTTTCTACTACTAACTACAACCTTACTTACTTTCTACTTTTTACCACTACTCCTACTTCACCTTAATTCACTACTTTTGTTAAGTCTTATTACTACTACTCTACCTTGCTACGCACTACTCTCGTACTTACTCTCTTACTATTCCACTTCTCTACTTCTACTTTTTTACTCACTTCTTTTTTTATTTACTCTTACTTAACTTTACTCTTACTCTACTCTTTTTTTTACTGTTACTACTTTACTCTCTACTTACTTGTACTTTGTACAACTCTACTTCCTGATTTCTATACTACTACTTGCACTTTACTACGTGACTTACTTTTTCTACTCGTTGACTACTTCCCTCCTACTACTCTTTTACTTTTACTACTTTCCTACATCTATGTACTTAACTTACTACTCTACTCTGTTACTTTACTTTGTTAACTTCTACTCACGTTTACTACTACTTCTTTGACTTCACTTACTGACTACTCTACACTCACATACTTTACTCACTCTTTTGTCCCTCCACTACTTAACTCTTTTTTTTACTACTCTCTTACTAACTGAACTTTACTACTTTTACTTACCTACTACTTTCTACATACTTTACTTCTTACTGTACTACTTTACTACTAACTGTTACTATACTTGACTATCTGACTACTTTTATACTTACTGTTTAGCTACTACTCATTTACATACTTTACTCACTACTTTTAACAACTTTTACTGTACTTGACTACTTACTACTCTCTAAAACTTTACTACTACTACTACTTGTATTTTCTTACAACTACTACTTACTTTACTACTACTCTAACTCGTTACTATCTAACTCTCCTACTTTAAAAAAACCCCTACTCTACTACTTTACTTGACTCACTCACTACACTTACTGCTATACTTACGTCTACTACTTTTACTTTACTTAAACTTTACTACTATTTTAACTCCACTTTTACTCTCAACTGCATACTCCTTACTTAACTACTACTTTACTACTTTCTTGCCTACATGTACTTTTTACTTCTCTCACTTACTTCTCTCCTACTGATTTCTCTTTTTCTACTTCTGATTGACTACTACTTTTCTTTACTACTTCTTACTATACTACTACTTTACGACTTTCTAGTCTTCTACTTTCTACTTTGTCTTAACTCTAACTTCTACATACTCGTTTACTGTAACTTCTACTACTCTTACTAGTAACTACTAACTTTACTACTTCTACTTACTCTTTCACACTTTACTTCTCTACTGATAACTCTCTACACTTTACTTATACTTATACTACTTCTGACTCCTTTATAGACACTACGTTTTAACCTCTCTCTACTTACTCTCTACTCTTTACTACTTACTACTCACTCTCATTACTACTTACTTTACTTTTACTCCGTACTATACTACTTACTTTACTTATCTCTCACTTCTCTGTTACTTTACACTGATCGTACTCTCTTTGTTACTTTAACACTGCTACTTATACTGACATTTGAAAACTTACTCTACTCACGTACTACTAACTTTTCTACTACTAACTACTACACTTTTTACTTAACTTCTTTACTACTACTACTTACTACTACTACTCTACTACTGTTTACTCACATGTACTTACTAACTACTACTACCTACTTTTAAACTACTTACTACTACTGACCTCACCTACTCTGTCAACTACCTTTACTACTACTGACTTTACTGCTACTACTACTTTAACTCTTTACTGACTACTCACTGCTTTACTACATAACAACTACTCTCTTATACTCCTGTTACTACTCTACTACTCTCACTTACCCTACTACTACATTTTACTTACTCATCCTTACTACTACTTCACTACTTACTCCACTTTATACTAACTACTTCTACTTGATACTATACTACTACTACTACTACTTTTACTTACTTAACCTTACTACAACTATTTTATTACTTACTTTACTACTACTTTACTATTACTTTTACTACTTTTTTTTTTTTACAACTTACTCTCTGACTACTCTACACTCACTTACTTTACCTTTTACTACTACTACTACTCTCTTACTCTTACTGCTACTACACTACTTATTTACTTTCACTCACTTTACTTTACTCTCTACTTACTACTAACTACTGTGCTGTAACTAACTTTCTTTTTACTCTCTTTACTCACACACTAACTCTACTTTATTTACTACTTTACTCTCCTTAACCCTTACTACTTTTTACTTCTACTTCTTTCCTACTACTAACTTTACCACTACTCTACGTCTACTAACTAACTTACTAACTACTTCTACTATCTACTACTACTCTATCTAACTACTTTTTTCTTTGTACTTCAAATATACTCTACTACTCTACTTTACTACTTTCCTACTATACTACGTTTTTTCTCTTTCTAACTACTTAACTACTTTATTTACTAACTTTACTTAATTTACTTACTACTCACAGTCTCTATACCTGACTCACTTTACTTCTCCTGACTTCTAAATTACTCTAACTTACCTACTATTTACTGCTACTACTTACATTTTACTTGACTAACTTTACTTTTATACTACTTCTACTTTTTCTACTACTTACTTTTACTTACTTTACTTGACTACTTCTTAACTTACTACTATCACTATTACTTACTTACTACTACTTTACTACTCACTGTTACTACTTTTACTACTCTCCTGTACTACTACTTTACTTGACTACTTTAGACTCTACTAACTATTCACTACTTACTACTTACTCGGTACTTTACTTGATCTTCCTACCAACTCCTCTATTCATTACTACTAACTACTGACTACTACTCTTTAACTTTCTTTACTAGCTACTACTTATACTACTGTACTACTACATCTTTCTACTCTTTTTTAACTACTTTACTACGTTTTTTACTCTTACTACTTTTTTACTTACTTTTTTACTCTACAACTACTTCTACTAACTCTACTTATCTCATTACTTACTAACTTTAACTTTTTTTACTTACTTACGTTACTTCTACTAATTTAACTACTTTTACACTGTACTTAACTACTTTACATACTACTCTGTACTACTACTCTACTACTAACTTACTACTTTCTTTACTACTACTTACGACTACTAACTACTCTACTTTACTACTACTTGGCTTACTCTTACTCTATAACTTACTTACGTACTAACTACTACTTACTTTCACTTCTACTTCTTATTTCACCTTACTTACTTTACTTTATTTCTTACTACTAACGTACTACTTCTCTCGTATCTTCACTTTACTCTACTCTACTAACTTTCAGTTACACCACTACTTATACTTTTTCTTGTGACTCGTACTAACTACTCTACTTTTTTCTTTTTCTACTTTTATTACTACTTTACTACTACTACTCTTCACTACTCTTTACTTATTTCACTCTACTTTCTACTTTGCTACTTTACTTACTTACACTACTAACTTTTACTACTCTTAAACTACTCTATTACTACTTCTACTAACTCTAACTACGTTACTTCACTAACTCTTTACTATCTACTACTAACTTCTCCTACTCACAAGCGGTAAATAATCACAACTGAGTCCATCAAAAAAGTTTACATTAGTTGAACTTTTGTACAGAATGGAGGTAGAATTGGAGGTTACAAACGCCACGGCGGTGGTAGCACTCAAACTTACTACCTACTTCTAGGCTTCTTTACTCTACTTACTACTCTAAACAACTTACTTCACTTTAACTACTTTTCAACTTACTTTTTATACTTTGCTCGTACTACTACTTACTTCTTACTCACTGACTACTACTTTACTCCTACTTACTGTACTACTTTTTATACTTCTACGTATCTTTTTGCTACGTTAACTTCTTCTCTTAACTGTACACTACTACTGCCTTTTCTATACTCTACTTACTTTACTTTTTTTTACTACTCTACTCTTTACTACTACTACTTACTTACTTACTTTACTAACTTACTTACTTGTATCTACCTTTACTCTTTTTACTGCACACTTCTACTTTACTACTCATTTTTTACTTGTACTTTCTACTCACTTCTACTTCACATTCTCACTTTCTTTACTTACTCCTCTACTACTACGTTACTTTTTTACTGCCTTACTACTTACTTACCTACTGACTATTGCTACTTGGTTATTTTTTACTTCTTCTCCCTTACTTACTTACTACTGTAACTACTCTACTCTTTACATTCACTACTTACTGTTTTACTTTACTTCTACTCTGACTTTTACTTTTTTTACTACTCTGACTTTACTACACTACTGACTCCTTACTACCCTTACTACTTACTACTACCTCTTACTACATCTCTCTACTAACTTTCACTTTTTACTCCACGTACTGGTACTACTATACTTACTTCTACTTTGACTACTACTTTACTTACTACTTACTACTGTTCAACTCTCTGTACTACTCATACTACTACTACTTTACTACTACTTATACTATTCGACTTACTCTTTTCTTTACTCTTACTCATCTACTTCTACTACTTTTTACTCACTTTTACTACACTTTATCATTACTACTTCACTACTTACTCCTACTTCTAACTCTACTTCTCAAACTGTACAACTTTATACTACTGTTACTCAACCAACTACTATATACTTTTACTTGGGTACTCATTTTTACTTTCTGACTTACTACTTACATCCTACTTAACTCTATTACTTTATACTCTTATTACTGTACTACTGTACTACTCTCTTTACTAACTACTCTACCTTACACTTAACTTTACAACTTTACTTACTACTCCTACAGATAACTCATTACTACTTAACGTTTCCAACTTTTACTCTACTTTCTTCTTTACCTAACTCTTTTTCACTATACGCTTAACTACTACTGATCTCTTTACATTTACTACTCAACTCTACTTGTTTACTTCTTTACTACTACATTACTTCTACTCTAACTTACTACTACTACATTCTACTAACTACTCTTACTACTCTAAACATCTCTAACTACTCTTTACTCCTTTGACTTTACTTCTTTACTTTTTTGACGTTACTACTAGCTCACTGACTTACTCATTACTCTATACTACTACTACTTTTACTACTACTACTACTTACTTACTACTACTACCTCTACTACTCACTACTTACTGATTACTATGTACTTCATCTTCTTTTTTACTACTTTCTACTACTTTCATTTACTTTACTTCTCTACTGTACTTTACTTACTTTTACAGGACTACTTTACTACGTTCTTTCATCATTTACTCTACTTCTACTATGTGAAACTTCTCTACTACTAACTTACTTCTTTTACTTTCTTAACCTGATTACAAACTGTCTTTCTCCTGGTACTTTTACGTTCTGACTCCTAAACTACTTATACTCCTTAATTTTACTAACTGTTACTGTACAACACTACTACTACTACTACTACTTACTCATTACTCCTACTGACTCACTCTATTTCTCTTAGACTCTACTTACTTCTACTATACTTACATTATACTTACTGACTTTTACTCTACTTTACTTACTACTTACTACTACTACTTATACACTCCTCACAACTACTCCTACTTTTACTACTTAACTTACTTTATGTCTCTTATTCTACTTTCACTAA
>JAXDDW010000265.1:0-253295 GCA_034670385.1 Hoplostethus mediterraneus
TTGTTGGGGGCCCGCTATCTTTGATATTGAGTTGCCCCGTAGGGTGGCAATCCTTGTGTCCCTCGTAGCTGTGTTGCGTCTTTTCACGTCATGGGTATGTTCCTTCAGCTTAAACCAGAACCAGGACACGGTTGATTGACTTCATGAAGTTTACTGGATCTTGTGAAAGACGTTCCCCTTAGCAAAAAGGGAGAAAGAAAAGCGATCGCCTGAGAAGCTGATGACTGAGAGAGCTCACACATGCCTGTAAGCTGATTACGGGCATGGCGATTTTACTTCCTTTTTCCCCGAAATGCACTGGTACTAGGTTGCTACGGTTACAAACATAAACAAACCACACCGAACTGCTAAACCAAGGTAGAAAACACATTTTCAAGCAGCATGACAATTGTGCTTTGTATGTGTGTGTGTGTGTGTGTGTGTGTGTGTGTGTGTGTGTGTGTGTGTGGGGTGTGAGAGATAGAAAATAAAATTTGGGAGTGAGACAGAGATCTACCAACACATGAAGTCAAGTACAAGATACAAGGTAGAATGGAGATGCCTGGTCCAGATTATCACGCTGTAAAAAGCCTGGCCTGGGCCTCTCCCTCAGCGAACTGCCAGGCCTCCTTCATGCCATCTCCTCCCGTCAGCTGCCAGATCTTCGGCTCCTCCTTCTGTGCTACTGACTTGAATGTGTCCGACATAATGGAATCAGATGAACTGTGTCGCAAAAGTCCTGGCCGATTAGCACTCCAAGGAAAGCAAAGAGAAATGCTTATTGTATTTTGAAATGCTTTAGACTATTATTTTGACTGTGATCTGATGGTTCGGATCATTTCTGGCTCTCTGGTTGTCTAATTTTGATTAGCAGAGCTATTAAATTAACTGCTTTCCCCCCCAAAAGAACAGCAGACCAGTAAAATGTCTGTTTTTAGAATACTCTAAGTGGTAAATGAGGGGAAAGAATGACATTTACATCTACACCAATGAGCCTCTTTTATGCATGTAGAGTTTCATTTGGACTAAATTGAGAAACTAAGACTCTAACTGGTAAATGTCAAAGAGGGACTATGAAAACCATGGCTCCGTTGTTAATTTACTGTGTTGTACGCTGGTGAACTAGAACAAAATGTGTCCAAAGTGTGTTTCACAATGGCCATCAACTATGCTAACATGGCAGCTTGTAGAAAACAAATATCTTTTCCCTGTTGTGTCTCTACCTCTGGTGTCTGCTTCAAATCAGTGAGCTCCCTTCTCTCCGTCTCCCCCCCTGTATTTTTCAATCACTGCACTATGGCCCTTCATAGAAACTAAAAATAAAGAGGTTGAGAGGGGAAACAGAACTCAAACCAGACGGGTAGCTGTAGACATTTTATTGCGAGACCATAAATGACCTTTGCAACTATCAAGCACAAAGATCTGTGTACAGTTCATCTCCTTACGTAACCACTGAACAAAAACCAAAAGGGAAAAAGCAGAGGATAAACAGAGCAGGCAGGCTTAGATAAATCCATTCTCCCTGACAATATCTATCATCAGAACATAAGTAACTCTTGTCCTAACGTAGGGGTTGTCCTGCATGAGGGAACCAAGAAAACCATGGATACCGGACTGTGCTGGTATGCAGGAAATGGATACTTTAAGCTCCTATGTGCAAAGCGTACTGGAAATGAGATCGCTCAATATTTACTTTAGCAAACGTTGCCTTTGATATTCAAACCCCAATGACCTAGAACGTAATGATTTGCAGGGAAGGGGGTTGATGTGTAGTTTTACGATGGATAATGCGGTTGCTGAATAAACTGGCTCTCTACTCACTGTATGGAAGCTGGCAGCTGTGCTACAACATACATAGTGCACAGAAATAGCTTTGATTTCAATGCCAAGTTAGAGAATGACTCATCTTATGTCATTCAAAGCAGGACACCCGAAATCATTTTCAACAATATTGACGTCAAAGTCAAATCTACCAATTTGTTCATCAGTGCAGGAGGCTTTCTGTTTCTCACTTATGGGAATCATGTGGTGTCATCAGCGCCTTGAGACATTAGGTTTTAAGACCTGTTTTATCAGGATGTAGCGCAGGTGTCTTCTGTTTCAGAGCCTCTGAGTGTGTGCGGTCTTCCCAACTTGTAAAACGCGTAGCTGAAAAAAGCATTTTATGAGGTTTTGGATCAGGTTATTCTCATCCTGACCAACGCCCACGCTTTAAAAGAAGGCACATTACAGAGAAAAATGTTTGGCGAATTACTACTCAGCGGAAATCAAATCTGGGTAAAATATTTTGGCTTGGTTGCCAGATTTACACTATTTTACAGTGTTTTTTTGTTTCTTCTGTTATAGATTTCTCAGTCATGGACACAAAAATGCAGCAGAATGTAGGGTTAACTCTCACTTCTGACCTTTGACATGTTGCTATCCTCCTCCTTGTAAAGGAAAAGGGGGGGAAAGTGTTTCAGTCCTCAGTAAATCTAGCCCGTGACCTCACAGCTCCGTGGTCAAACGCGGAACTGGACATTCTTGTGAACGTGGGAGTCGAGGGAGCAAAACATCCATGATGATTTAACAGCCCTTCTCATAAACACTTTGTCTTTGTCTAGCTGTGTGCCTGCTCACATGAAACAGGTCTGGACCGCACTGAGCCATCTCCGTGTCTGTCTGTTGTCCGGTCATCGGCGACGAGCCTGTGCGACTGACTCATGCCCCTGACCTTTGCTATCTATTCTAATCTGTGGTCTGACAAAGGACTCACAGGGAATTACATATGTTTACATAGACATGGTGGAGAATCACAGCACATTCATAATTCACAGCATGTGCAGGCTTGAAGTAAATAATAGAGCAGGAGAATACGGTAGTGAGACCTAGATATTAGCTGTACTGTTAGATTTCATTCCATGCCACATTTTACCCAGTTTCCTATGAAACTAGGAGGACTCATCTAGGGCTCCCAGCTGCAAAACCTCTCCTTGGAATGCCTTCTGACAGATCCCACAGATTTCAAGGCTTCATCTGACACACACACACATGCACACATGCACACTCGCACACACAATGCCCTTTAACCTCAAGCCCTGGAAGAGAACATACTGAGAGACATTTTCCACAGTGCCTGCTGACCTGGGGAGGCAGGGAGTAAGAGAATGAAAAGAGGAGATAGGGGAGAGGCAGATGGAACAGCAAAAATGCAATATCCAATATTATTTTCCTTAGTGAGAGCCAAAAGGCTTGACTGCAACTGTGGAACTGTCTCTTTCATCAGCGTATTGCAAAGCACAACTAAAGTTAAAAGAGCTGCCCAGAGACAGAGTTGCTTTTCAGATGGTGAATAGGCGACACTTTGATTGACACACCCATAAGATTCCTCTGATGCTTTGTATTAGGCACTCTGTTCCTACATCCATAACATAATACGATATCCTATAAGTGAGTCAGAGCAGTTACTCATCGCATGCAACACGAGCCTTTAAAGGACAATAACACTGTAGACACAACAGACAGTGGTTTCTCTCCTCCCTGTGCTGCTGTGCAAACTGAAGATTTGATCTATTTTGATTAGCATTCCTCTGAACCTCGTTCTCACACACCGTCTACCTGATAAGCTGTGATAAAAACATGGGAGAAAGACTTAACTTGGGTCAAATTACCTTTAGGTATTTCCCAACAAAGAAGGGGACACTCATTTGTACATTTCAACTCTTTGTGCTCATGTCTCATGTACTCATGTCAGATAAGTAAATATAACCACTACTATGTTGAGTGTGAGGTAGTATAATAATACATTATTTCTTTTGCATGGGTTATATAACAAGCCTTGGTTTGAACACATTTCAATGGAAAAGCATCACACCTTCCTTTGCATGCTAAGGTCCAATATAGTGCAGTTACAGTGGAAAAAATGAAACACTTGTGCAGAACGTTTAACCACACACATCAAGGTGCCTTTGTAAGAGATACAGTACTCATCTTCACATAAAGAAACAGGTCTTTTGAGGCATTGTGGCAACTGAACAAGATGTGACACCCACCCTCAAGGCAATGAGAATGAAATAGAAGGGTTTTTAGTTTTCAGTTACTTTAATTAGAGTTGCGCTCATGAAAACAACTTCTAACAGGCTACATAGTGAAAAAATGTAGGAAAGAGAACATGAATGTGAATAGATGACGAACACTGGAATGATATTCTCAGAGGCACTCAGATGAAAACACCCAACTTGTCGGTATTTTGATTGCTCGTGTTATGGTGTGGGGCATTATTTCGCTATCACACATGTCATCATTTAACAATCTAAGGAAAAGATTAATTGAACAGCAAAACATTTTGACAAACCACATCTTATGTCTTTTTTTCCCTCATATTCAAAGAGGTACAAACAAACACCCAAAGTTCTCAAATATATGTGAATGTGAACGCAATGCACATTGTCACTGCAAGTGTCAAACTCCTTTTCAACGTGTCTAACCAGTTCCATTTATCTGTGGATAGCAGTGCTACTATCAGTGGCCATGCGGCGAAGTGCATGATAAGAGAGAGCGGTGTTTAATTAGAGCATTCCTGCAGGTTAATGTCAATACAGTGTCTGGCACGCTAGTGGGAGGGGATGATGGGTAATTACTCTCCTTCTAACAGCACCCACGCTGAACCTCTCTTATCTGGCAGAATGACACACGGTCAGGTGTCATCAACTGTGATCATCAACTTATATCTGAAGAGGATTGTGACTTATATGAATGGAAGAAGGAAACATTGATGGAACATTATACAACATTTACATGAAATGCAACCGTGAGATACAAATTTTAACAGGATGGTGAAATCATACTGGCTACGTTTCTGCAGAAAATACAATAGTGTGCACAAGAACAGTTCAGATTCATCCCCACCGGACCATTACAATAAAACAGACACGTGAATAGATCAAGTAGTGGTGTCTCTGAGACTTCAGCTACAGACTATGCAGAGAAATTAAAGCTATAACTTCTTCTCCTACATAATTTGAAAAGGCACAATAAGTAGTCATCCCCCCCAAATAAAACATAAACAAAACAATAAAAGGTACTGTATGATTTATGTCTTTGGATTTTTTCGTGATACTGTGTGTTATTCTGTTTAACTGATGTGATTTCATCAGAGCTATGTAGGTGGGAAATGGTGTAATCGTGTGAGTGGCAGCCAACAGGTGAGGCAATTATCACTATGGAGAATAGGAAACAGGTTTTATAACACAGTTATAAAAACACTGCACAGTAAATCTACCTGGAGGAAAACCACCCACCTATGTTATGGGCTCAAAGCGACCCTTGGAGGGAGAAGGGGCGTGGAAGGGGTTTAGATAAGTGGTACCTTTGGGTGGTACACCGCTGGGTAACAAGTCATTTTTCAACATGACTGTATTGAAGCCCTCAAGGCTAAAATATAGTATTTCCATTAGGATAATGGGAAGGAAACCCAATCATTACCACAAGGCCAGTAATATTTTGTATACATCTGCACAATACTACAGATATGGTGTAAATACAACACAGCCTTTCACATGGGCATCCATCTGACTTATTCTGTGAAAATGATGAAATATTTAAAATATAAGATGTGGCGGTGATTTTTTAAAATGTATTCAGGATATATAGCAATGAGAAAGGAAACAAGGAGAGAAAATAAGTAACAAGTCATTCAATTCTATGGACCTGGAAGTAAGGGCACATTCTGTTTGTAAAAACACTCTAAAGTCTTCATGAATTGTTTTACATGTATACTTACAACATACTTACTAATTTGTTGACTTTCTGGATATACAAGTTTGGCCTACAATTTTGATGCTCTAATAAATTGCTTGTGAACTAAGAAGTAAGCGTGTAAAATTGTTTCAACTGCTGCTGCATTACTTGAAACACACTCAGTGTAAATGTTTTAATCAAAGTATTTATCGCTGCAGACAGGTAAAAACTTTGTCCAACTTTGGTACTGCAAAAACTAGAAAATGTACCTGGTAATTTATGTGCTGAATAGTTTCATGAACCTTATCATCCATTGGGCTCGTTCAAAAATCATGGTATATTTTCAAAAATGCATGGTCATCAATCTTAAAGGGAGGTTGTTTCCCCTTAATTCTCAAAACGTTTCTTTGGAGAAATTGAGTTTCATATTCCTGCAGCACTATGAAAGATAAATGAGTAGAGAGCAAAATATAAACACCATAAATATCCAGAGAGTTCACCAGGTCCCTTTCTGTTACATCCAGTGCAAAAGTCTAAGTCAAAGTTCAAGATATGCCACCTTCATGCCTAAGTTTAGTTCAGTATGTAGCCAAGCGGTCTCTCCCTCCTGCTCCCATCTCCCATCTGTTATCTTCCAGGATGCAGTGCAGAATGACCTCAACCAGGAATTAGTCAAGATGCTTTGATAACTCTTTTTTGAATTGGATCACAAATTGAGACCCCTACAATGGAATAAGAACTTTGATTAGGCAGGGAGAGGCAGGGCGAATCTTTCAACTCAAACTAGGTTTAAACACTAACTCATTGACAAAGAGCAATTGTGTAGCCAGAAGCTGCACTGTGCCTAGATCAGCACAAAGCATCCTTGACCACCAAAAGTCTGTGTAGAAATCTTCCACCGGGCTGTCCAATAATAAAAAAAAGGCTCCAGACTGAAGTTGCCCTTGAGGTCTGAGTGAGGATTGGCTTCCCTCTCCATTTGCGGGGAAACTGACCCAGACAGAGCCTAGTGGCAACATCATTCTACTGGAAAAGCTGGATGTCAAATGCAGCAGAAGAAAATTATAGGTTAATTCATGGACAGATAATGTTGTAACATGTCACTGTAAGTTAAAAGTGTTTAGAGGGAAATCTAGAAGAGTGAGCAACAATTTTATCACTTTGTTTTGAGCAATGGCTTGAGCGCAAGGCCTACAAGGATGAAGTTGGGTGAAGTGGTGTGACCTCACTGAGTTATGGGGAAAGAGTCAATCAAAAATCAACTGAAGACTCATATTTCTGCTCATTTGGTTGTTTTTAAACCAGATAATGAGTTATGAGTAGCTTCACGAATAGTATCTTTGCAGAGAGGAATTGAATAAGGAATTCATATTCAAGCCATATTCTGACTTGACAATAAAGAAATAAAAAGGAGCAAAAATAGTAATGGGAATTAAAATATATTTGGGTGTAGTCTTTCTTTCTTTGTTTCTTTATTTCTTTCTTCCTTTTCTTTCTTTCTTTCGGTTTGTTTAAAAGGTGAATACAAAGTGATGAAAGTGCTGTGCAATCCTAAAGGTCTGGGCTTTAGTAGAGTTTGATACAGTGAAGAGTTGCTGTGGAGAGGCTAGACAGAGGCAGAGAGAGAGGGCACTCATGACTAACACTAGAGCACAACCAAGGAGTCGGTTGCTTTTACTTACACAGTTACCACTGCACTCACTCACTGCAGAGCTTACTTCTTCTTCCCGCCTAATGACATACTTTCAGTTTTTTTCTTCTGTGCCTCATTGAACAAAAGACACACCTTTATGTTAGCAAGTTGTTAGATGGGTGTGTGTGTATGTGTGTGAGACCTCACCCATCTGACACAAGCAGCATGGTTGATGATTCGTAGAGTTTGTTTGCTAGCCACAGGTGAAGAGCACCAATCACTAACCTTAAATTACACTGTCTACATCAACTTGCATTTATTTACTATCAGGCTTCCTGTGGGAAACGTGTATAAGTGGCGTTGTTTATATAACATAGTGGAAGACACTGAGCAGCACAATGCATCAAAATAGGGAGGAAGATAGATAGATAGATAGATAAATAGATAGATAGATAGATAGATAGATAGATAGATAGATAGATAGATAGATAGATAGATAGATAGATAGATAGATAGATAGATAGATAGATAGATAGATAGATAGATAGATAGGTAGGTAGATAGATAGATAGATAGATAGATAGATAGATAGATAGATAGATAGATAGATAGATAGATAGATAGATAGATAGATAGATAGATAGATAGATAGATAGATAGATAGATAGATAGATAGATAGATAGGTAGATAGATACCTCTGCCTCCGTCATGGCATCATCAATCTGTTTCAGCTCCTCATAGTGGTCACGAGAGTCTCTCAAAGGTTGAACCATGATCTCCTCAATCTGAGGGAAAAGCTGATGCACACCACAGTATAAAAAATAATCAAAGAGGATGCAAAGGTATGCAAGACACACACACATACACACACTCATAGGCGCAAATGCATAAACACATAACCTACCTTCATGACAGTCTCAAACATTGGGATGAGGACAAACTTGATGAATCCAATCTGAGCAGTCGGCTTGGTGACTTTGTCTCTGTCCATGAAGGGAGCCACAGGGAGACCTTCAGACTTCTCCCTGTCACTCTGGTGGCAGGGAGAGGAGCACATTCAATACTTCAGAACCACAGACCAATCTCAAATCTGCTGTTCCTCTCCAAAATACTTGAACGAACTGTAGCCAGCCAATTTACGGATTTCTTGTCAAAAAACAACCAATTTGATCCCTTTCAATCTGCCTTTAGATCTTTCCACTCCACTGAAACTGCACTCACAAGAGTGGTCAACAATCTCCTGTTAGCTATTGACTCCAACTCAACCTCCGCACTATTGCTACTTGACCTGAGTGCAGCCTTGGATATGATTGATCATACAATACCCTTCAATCGTCTTGAAAATTATATTGGTATCTGGGGATCAGCACTTTCTTGGTTTAGGTCCTATCTACTCGATAGATCACACCACATCCTTTACAACAACATGACCTCAGAGTGTTGCAATGTGGACGTTGGTGTGCCACAAGGCTCTGTCCTAGGCCCACTACTATTCTCTATCTATATGTTACCACTTGGTGACATCATTCGCGAATTTGGCATTAACTTCCACTGTTACGGCGATGACACCCAAATTTACATACCCGTTAAACCAACCGATAACACCCAATTAAAAAATTACAGCCCTGCCTATCGGATGTCAAATGTTGGATGACGCTACACTTCTTACTACTTAATGGCAACAAAACTGAGATGGTGATTGTAGGACCAGCTAGACATAGGCATCTGTTTGAGAATAGTACTCTTAATTTTGATAGTTGTGTAATCTCCCAGAGCCCATACGTTAAAATCCTTGGGGTAAAATTCAACCCTATACCCTTTCATTTGAGTTGCATATTAAGGAGACCACTAAAACAGCATTTTATCATCTTTGCAATATTGCCAAGATTCGACCCATGCTAACAGAAGCAGAAATTTTAGTACATGCCTTTGTATCATGGAGAATTGATTATTGCAATGTCCTCTTTTTAGGCTTACCTACTGGGCGCACTAAAAAACTACAACTGGTCCAGAATGCTACTGCCAGAATCCTGACCAAAATTAGGGTGAGAGTACATGAATCTACATGAATCTACGTGCATGGGTGTGCATGGGTGTGTGTGTCGGTGTGTCTCCAATCTGGCAGTTGGCGTCTGCGTGGTCCCATAGTCCTACGATGACGTTCACTGTGATGCACCACATCAGATCAGGTTGTCCCACCCAAATAAACATTTATGCATTGTGTATACACTGCTTGCCCAAACTCAGGCATCTATTGCACGTCCAACCGTCCTGGTAGGGGGATCCCTATCTGAGTAGCCCCTCCCGAGGTTTCTTCCATTTTTTCCTAAAAGTTTTTTTTGGGAGTGTTTCCTTGTCTTCTGTGAGGGTCCAAGGCTGGGGGATGTCGTGTACTAACCATTTATTGTTTTCACACTTTTGGCAATTAGAGACTGTAATGTGATTAAGGGCTATACAAATACAAAATGTGATTTGATTTGATTTGATTTGATTCGATCCTCACCAAGGAGTACTCTCTTAGCATTATGCTGTATGCTGTTATGATGTATTTATTGGTAGCTAGTTTAGATGAAGGGAAATCGTGAAACGCTGTTCTCATTGTGGTTATTATTGATCACAAAGTATCTACAGTGAGCTGAGCGTCATGGATGGATTAAGTCAATGTTTCAGCTGAGGTCACCTGCATGAAGTACTCCTCCAGTAGGCAGTCCACCCAGGGCTCTGCTACTTCAGTGGGCCTCACCTCATTGGAAATGTCACAGCACTTGATCAAAACCATCTTCAGCTGAAAACATAGATATATACACACACACACACACACACACCCGCACACACACACACACACACACACACACACACACACACACACACACACACACACACACACACACACACACACACACACACATGCACACACGCATGCACGCATTCACCAAGAGAAGGATAAAGAAGCCTTTTCACTATATATTACATCAACACACACAGCCCTGTCTTGCAGCATGCATTACTGTTACCACTTAACCAATTACACTAATACAATCCCTATGGCTCACATTGATTACAACAGACTCACAGACTTACAACAGATAAAGGCTGGCTTGTGCTGAGGTCACATCTTCATGTGCACAATAAACTGATCTCTGCCAGGTGGTGATGCAGCGTGATTTTGTAAGGGATGATATATACATACACATGTGACATGCTCCTCATTGCTGAAGTCAAAGCTGTCCATTTTTTGTTTGAAGGAGTCCAGTATCTCCCCGTGTCTGGCCATGTCGGTGGCCAGAATCAGGATGATAATTGCCTGCAGAAGTAAGAGTCAACTCCTGTGGTTTACATGTACGATAATATCTACTATGCATTTGATTGACGAAATCCCTAGCTTCATTCTGATTTTACTGAACTGCTGTACTGTACACTAAGCACAGCTGTACTTGCACATCTTACCTGTCTGATCTGTTTGAACGCCTCAGGATCAACATTTGCAAAGATATTGCACTCAGGCAGAGAAAGGATCTGGAAGGCCACGGCACAGTGATGGTTCTCCAGTGGAGAGATGTCATTGTAGCGCACTGCCAACTCTGTACGGGCATTGATTTGGTACCTGACGGGTGGATTGATAAATCAGTCAGTAAAAGTGTGCCTCTCTATCTGTTGAATGATTATACTGAAGCGTCCCTAATAACAGCATATTGTTGTAAAGTATCCTTCACAAGAAAACTCCTCTCACCCGTAGAAGTGACCAGGTAAAACTTCAACCAAAGACAACATGCATAAGCCGAGTCAGCATGTTTTCACACCTGAGCTCCCCCCATGCTCGACTAGTTCCACAGTTCAATGACAACAGCACCGTGCAGGCGATTTCAAAACATACCGTGGTGAATGGACATCTGTAGTGCTCTATCTGTCAACACCCCTAGAGAGAGTCAGTCAATGCTGCAGATGGAATGCCTTTATCCCGTCACCTTTTTAAATGTCTAAATATAGAGAGTCTCATCCTTAATTCCCTCCTTTCACCTGTTAGTTAGTTAGCAGTGTACTGTATATATTAGCTCTGCGATGATGCATGATATTGTTGTGGGTGAGAGGACATGACAAGACAATTCGAGTTGGGTTGCTACAGGGTACTGACGTGTGGCCGGGCGGATGAACGTGTGAACCTTACGTGTTGTTGTAGCCAGGGTGGTCCAGGTCATGACACACTGCAGCTGTCATTAGAATACCCATGTCTGTCAGAGTCAGCCTCTCCTGGAGAACAGACATATGTATGAATATATATATATACACACACACACACACACACACACACACACACACACACACACACACACACACACACACACACACACACACACACACACACACACACACACACACACACATAGACACACACATTTCACCTGTAGGTTGCAGAGGTGTATCATGCCATACATCATCTGGCTAACACAGAAGCAGTGGCGGAAGTTGTGGAAGGGGTTACTACGATAGTTCTCCTGGATACCCAACTAGAAGACATACATGTATTGTTCAGTCAGACATTCACTCACTGTGTATATTTTTTAAGTTCAGTTGCAGAGTTCAGATACAAATCTTAACAATTTAGTTACATTACAGTAACAATCTGTAGACGGATATAATATACCCACTGTAGATTTACAATTTTTGATGCTTTTTTTATACTTGGTTGTAATTTCACAGGGATAACAGTTAATTTAATCTATTTTTTGGTTTTGTTTAGTTAGTATTTTGTTTTTAGTTTAGTTTTAGTATAGTATTTTATTTTATTTTTACAGTGTAGGTGGTCCTCTGCTATTGTAACCTTACCAGCCAGCGTTTGAGTGTGATGGGGTTCATGTTGAATTCCTTCACCAGCCCCAGATCATGGTACATGTACTCCAGACAGCTCAGCATCTGCAGCCACAAAGGAAGAGAAAGATGATTCAATTGATTCAAAAAGCCCCACACAGTAGTAGCAACAGTAGTAATAGATCAAACAAACCTCATTGTGTTCCCAGTGCCAGACATCAAATGTTGGTTTCTTCAGTGCCTCAATGGTCTCCTGAGACAAGGTGTACTGTATATTTCAAGCAAATAAATCCATCAGAATTTCAAAATAAGAAATGCAGAAGATGGCTTCAGCTAACAGTTATGAAAGGAACCAATAATCCCACTCGACATACCTTTGGATAATTGGGGACATCTCGTCTAGGAGTGAGCTTCTTCCCATCTTCTGAGAAGTTATATTTGCAAGGACAGTTTACTCTGAAAGTGGGAGGATAAGTGAAATATATTTTGTTTGATACTGTTGTTGGATTTGAAATTTGGTTTGTACTATATGTGGTTAATAATAAGAGCTTAGTGTCCTAGTGGCTGACTTGATCTTCATTTCACCTGCCACCACCTCTGGAGCTTATCTCATCCCGCAGCTTCTTCAGGTCATTCTTGCACTTCTCAATCTCAACCACCTTCAAGCCCTCCACTGAAACAATATGACACAAATATTTAACGGAGACACACATCAACTTATCATCAATAATGTTATAAGCAATTTCACTCGAATTTATCATTGCATTTCCACTTCAACTGTAAATGCATTAAAATAAGACTAACTATGTCACCCCTTCAGAGAAACGACATCAAAAATAATACCACCTACATTCCACTCTCTTCTCCAGCATGGCTAGCCTGTTAGTGACCTCGGTCTTCAACTCATTGATGCGAAAGGCTCTATAGAAGATAAGAAGATAACAAAGGATGGAGGAGATATGGTTCTTTTTCCTTTTTGTTCACTGGTTATAAACTGAAAGTGTGAAGTGAGACTAAAAATAAGAGACAAGAGTTGATTTAACCTCTATGGATTGTGGTGTGTATGTATAAGAGATTTTACGTCTACATGGTTTAAAGGATCTAGACAAAAATTAGGCTACATAGGGTTTAAAAGTGAAGTAGATGTCTACAAAAAGTAAAGCATTATCTTGTACATATGGCCTTCTCTAGTGCATATTTCTGATATTTGCAGCTGTGTATGCCTGGGTGATATGAGAGCTGGAGCATAGAAGCGATCTAGTGCTCAGTGGGTATGGTGGAGAATGGGGACTATTTTCACTAAACGTGTTTGAAAGGCACTGGTGTCAATGAGGTATGTGTGAGGGTGGGGGAGGGCACGCTTCAGCCATAACATAACATAAACAACACGGCCGTTACCTGCTGAACTGTTCAGCCACCTGAGACAACACGTTCTGAAACATGTCCTCCTTCTCTGCAGAGGTAAACACATGTGATAAATCATCGTGAGCAGCACATGGTGAGGAGTTCAGTATCTTGAGGTTGTTTTTTTTTATGTTAGAATGTCTCTCTCTGTAGATGGGTTGTTCATGTATGAGTGCATGCATGCCAGTGAGTAGTTAGTGTTGTAGGTCACTGAATTCAACTTTACCTCCAACTTGACCAGAAGACAGGGGGACAACTTTGTACAAAGAGCTGTGAGGAAATCAGATGCGCAAACATTATTCACCTACCCCGACATTGCCTTTGCATCATTTATCAGAGATTCACTGGAGCATCCTTTTTTGACAAGAGGAAACACTGTGTATTCAGGGAGAGAAACCTTGTATCTCCAAAATGTGTACTTTTCAGGAACTAACAAAAATGATTGTGTTTTCAGCTTGACCACCATTCTGACTTTATCCAACGGGTTTTGAAAGGGTTTCGTAAACATAAAGAGGTGTAGAATTTTCTAAATCCATAGGGGAAAATGTAAAATATGTAAAAACAAATTGGAGTTACAAGGTTTTCACACAACAATGGCAATATGTGAAACAGTGCAGACATTTTGAAACATTTGATTTGAATTTTGTGCAGGAATGAATTGCACAGGTAAGTCAGGTTAGTTGCAATGCTGTAATCTTTTTCGAGAAAACATACAGTATCTACAATGTCGCAATGCTGCTAAGTTACTTTGGAGAGTTGGTGGGCATGGTGGGATCGATGGAGACCAATGCACCTTCTGGGTCCACCAACATGATGGCGGTGTTCCTGTGGCGGGAGGATGAGGAAGAAAAGCAGGAGTTAAGTTAGAGAAGTTGTAGGAGGAGGGAAAATAATATACTGATATAGTGTGTCAACAATTCATTTCAAGAGAAAGACGATGAGACAAACAGATGAAGAAAAATACAATTAAGAAGAAAAAGGTGGGATAATCTCAAACCTGGGGATGTTGGATGAGGAACATAGAAGCTCCTTAATGTCACATGGACTGCAGTGGCGACTGAACACCACCTGAGAGGGATATAGGTTGTTATGTGTGTAACAGCGCACAGTAATGCAACTCATGTCACCACGGTCACACATTTATGAGAAAGCCTGTATTGTGCGCCCACCCCCTCAAGCCCAACACAGAGTAACCTGTGTCTATATGGGTCTCGAATGCACACCTGCACACAAACAGCTGCTGTGGTTTCGATATAAGGCCTCAGTGTTCGAACAGGGCAGCGAGAAGGTTATCCAATTTCATGCATTTGAATTTGGACAACCAAGTCACACGAGGGGGGGATGTGTGTGTGTGAATAAGGTCAAGTTCACACAGAGACCACCGATGGGCCGATGTGAAGGAGAGAGACAGCTGGAGTGCAAGAGTTCACGGAGCATTATCCACGCCCCCAACTGCCACAGCCAGACTACTCACCTACAAAAATCGGTATCAGCGTACAATGCCAATACACAATGAAATACTGTGACACAATTAAAAAAAACAACTGTGAGCTTACATCTTGAAGCCAGCAGGTGTAGCAGACAAACATTCACCCTCAACCCCCGGGCTCAGGGCTCTTGAACAGACATATGTCATCTCCAGCTCTCTACTTGAAACACTCTACATCACCGGATCAGCGAGGGTCTCTTTATCTGCACTTCACTATGTTTGGAACGCAGAAACATGAAACCCCGAAGCTTATCCGTTTGTCACCGGTGTTCAAATCATCGCTGTGCTGTCGCCATGTTGCTGCTATAATGAAAAGGCTGAAATCGGTCAATGTCAGATGTTATGTTCTCCTCCGTGTCTTCTTCTTTTCTACTCCACCACTGGATAATAGTTCATGTGCTGCTTATGGAAATGCTGGTGTAGAGAGATTCATAGATCTATAGATGCTGGCCCATAGTGTGTTACCTGCTAACAACAGGTGTTTGGCTCTGTCAGACACACCTGTAAGCCACACTACGCTATCAGAGTCTATTTTTAGCACCAAGTGAGGTCAGGTTAGTCCACTGGCTGGGAACGCCCTCTCTCTGTGTCAAGGGGGTGAATTAAAAACAATTGAATTATTTAATTGCCATAGTTAGGGTTATGTAAAGCTACTGACTAAGCTCCAATTACGTGCTTGAAATTGCAATAAGCAATTTAAATTCAATGGATAATTCCAACTGTGATTATTTTCAACAATAATCAGTAACTGTAATTAAGCGTAATTTCAATCAATCATTTAGACGTCATCTCCGCCTGATGATGATTCTCAACATGATTCTGATTAATCCAGCAAGCAATTGTCTATTTTATCAAAAAGAGTTTGTAATCTGCTTCCTGTATAATTATTTTTTTAATAACAAACTACAATTACTACAATTATTTTTTTGTAGTCACATTACTGGAATCTTGTTATATTATATCTGTTACTCCACATTTGTGTATAACAATTTTGATTGGCAAAGAAAAATGTAAGTTGTTTGATTTGATTTGACATTTCTGTGTTTGTCAAGTTTGTCCACCCAGCCCACCTCACACACTCAAAGCAGTGGGCTTGTGGTGGAAAAGACATGATATTTCACAGTCATACATTCTTGGTAGAATACGTTCCTAAATTGAATGCCAGCAAGGGAAGACACAGTTATTGAATAATTTCCACTGGTATTAGACCCACCTTCTGAACCTTCCCATCCACGTCCAGGTAAATGGTCTTGGGGGCATAGGAGGATGAGCTGGAGCCCATATTAACCTCCCTCTCCTCTCTTACACACCCGGGGAGATATTGGCTTGGAACCCTGATTGATAAACCCGAGGAGCTGACAACCAGGACCTTTTCCCCAGGACACACTGGCCAAACAAATGAGTGGAGAAAAAGACTGGTTGTTTCAATACAGTTATGCCCATAAGGTTCAGTGTAAGCTAATGCCCAAAGAAAACATTAAATAATTTATTAATTAGGAAAATATGAGAAAATAAAGAGTCAGTAACAGGTAAGAATGCTCAGCTCAATGTCAATAAAAACTGCTTGAAAATGTATCACTATTACCACTCTCCAACACAAAAATAGAAAAAACATCAAATCCATATGAATTTTCACACAATTTCAAAGATGGATGTACAAACTGTCACTGAGTGGCATGTTAAACTCTCCCATAAACGTAACTACGATCTAAATATAGAGCTATAACTTTAATTTAAATTGCTCCATCAGCATTTGTCATTTTTCACAATGTAACATGTCACTAGTACAAAGTAAGGAATTAAATTACAATAAAAAAATAAAACAGGTACATACAGTCACGTTGAAGATTTGAGTTAGAAACTTAACACTCAAAGGAATTCATTCTAGCAGAGCAATGAGCTGTGATATACTCACGATGTCAGCTATGCTGCTTTCCCCGTGGAGACTGAGCTGAAGGTCTCAGGTGCTGAGGATGCAGCTGACTCACATACAGACACACACAGACACAAGCACACATATGCAAAAAGAACTCTACAGGGGAAGATAAAGTGGGTGTGGGCATTAGAGAGGATGAGGAAAAGTGTGTGTGAGCAAGACGGGGGAGCCTGAGGAGTACTATGAATATAATTGGCACTCTCATTGGTTGCCAGGGAACGGTTTCTATAGTGAAAAAAAGACGACCCTAATGTCTTAAGTGGCACAGAGCTTTTATCGGCACTGGTCACAGACGTCTTATCTACATAGTCTAAAACACTGACTCACACAAAGTTACCTCAGATGGGGGAATGGGGAGCAGATATCTGATTGAAACCCGACCAGAGAATAATATTATAACTGTGTTCTGTTGTTGATGTTCTAGGGGGTCACAGATATAGATAGAAATGGAAACAGTTAACAGTTGAGCTAAAAGACATGCTGTGCACCAATCAAACACTGCTTAGAGCAAACAGAGCTACATGGACAATTATATCTTATCGGAGGATTCAACCATCCACTTTTATCTGAGAGGACTTCTGAGGTCAGGTGTGGCCGTTTATTTTTGTGTGTGTATGCGTGTGCGTGTGTGACTCTGCCTCTGTTTGTGCGTGTGTGTGTGCGTGTGCGTGTTACCACCCCCAGTCCACTTATCCACTCTTTGTTGAAAATTGGTTTGACAGATGGTTTGGTCAGACAACTTCAGCAGAGCACTTAAAGGGATTTCAGAGTGAATGCCTGTCACTAGTGCATTTTATTATTTTAGCAAGAATCTATAATTGATCATGTGCACAACAAAAAAAATCTATGTTAAAACATATTTTCCACTAAAACTTTAGCATATTAGCATATTTAGCATATTTTCTAACATATTTCAAACTGTTAAAGACCTGCTGCAGTTCTAACTAGTCTAAATAATCTATGTTTGCCAGTGACCAATACTCAGACAATTTATGTCTGATAAGAACTTGCATTCAAACAATACAATTCTGCATCAACAGGCTGGTGTGAACAAGAGCAACGAGTGAGAAGGCTCCACCTTCTCACTCCTCCAGCAGGAGGTCATTAATTAGGGAAATTATCACCTGCCTCAACTCTATTCACCTGGTACAACACTTACTACCCAGTGCACACATGCAGAAACACAGACGTAGACACGCGTGTGTGTGTGTGTGTGTGTGACGCGTGCATGCGTCACACACACACACACACACACACACACACACACACACACACACACACACACACACACACACATACACACACATATATGCACACAGATGTGGTGCGACTCCCTAGAGTCTAATTACTGCCTGTAATCGTGCTCCTCTGCCAGGAAGGGTGTGAGGTGGTACAGGAGGAGACAGACTCTAACTGATATCACAAATGGGAAATAGGAATAGATCAAAGACATTTTCCAAAATGTAATTGCACAATAAAAATACTTTATTTGTGGACAGTTTCTGTGATGCCTCTGCCACAAGTGGTTTTGCATGTGCACATCTTTGTGTGCTTGACCACATGTGCGTGTGCGTACATGTCGGTGTATGTATATTCATGAGTCCATGAGCCAAAGACAGAATGATCTTTCAAATAGAACAAAGACAATAAAGCCCAGATCAAAACAGACTGATCTGACAGTTTATGCAACTGCAAGACACGAGCGTGACCATCACACCTTAGTAATCAGAGATGAATTTCAGGATAAAAGCACCAAATTAAAATCATGCAGATTTTCATGATAAAAGCAGCCCAGCTGGACATCTGAAAGGAACACATTATCCTGATAATGGACGATGGAACTGGCCACTGGATGTGTGTGTGTTTGTGTGTGTGTGTGTGTGTGTGTGTGTGTGTGTTTGTGTGTGTGTGTGTGTGTGCATTAGAACTCTTTCTCATAAGTATGCAGCTCAAAACTGAAGACAATTCAGAATGTCCTTTAATCTTGTCTCTTTATTCCATGCTCTCTGCCAACAATTTGAATTCAGGCAAAAGCATAGAATTGATTTTGCCTGTGGTTTTGCATTGTACAGAAAGAAAGATAAAATATAGAACACATAACCTGATGATAAAATGAACCACAAATTGACTCATTGTTATTCTTAAACCTTAAATCATCTGGTAATTTAAATTATAAACAGACCATTTGTCCATAATCAATAGTGATTCCATTTATAGTAAAGTAAATCTCAAATCAGTTGGAGGCTACATGCTTCTATGGCTTGCATTAGATGAACGATTAAGATTGATTGTAACAATTAACTCTTCAACTACACGTCATTGGCTGTAAGCATCCTCTTGGAGTTGATTAGCGCATCTAGTATTATTTTTATAAGATGAAGGACAGCTTGATGCTCATTGACTATCCAATCGCAAGCAATTCAATAGCAAGAGACACTTTGTCATCAGATGGCCAGCTACTCCTGGCTGGCTCAATCATGTGTTTGAGTACGTCTTTTGGCTCAAGCACAGTGCAGAGTAAAAAAAAAGGATAACTTATTATGTTATTATTTGGGTTGGGTTGATTATGTTATTTCTCCACTTCCATTTGTCTGTAAGTAACAACAATACATTACAGATAAAATAAAAATCTATTCATGACTTAAAATATATTTGCATCAAAATTCATTAGTCTCTGTTGAACTCTTCCTGGGCTCTTGCACCTTCTTGCTCCTGCAGATATTAGAAGAAATATGTGGGCGACACCTAATGGACTAATTAGGAATAACCTTCCCACTAAATCACATTTAGCCTCTTCACAAAATAAGGTTAAGTGCTTTTACGTCATGCTGTTGTGACTTAATCATATGATTTTAGACAAAAATAATGATATAATAATAATAATTGAATGATAAATAATAATACATAAATAAATAAATAAAGCAAATAATGTGGAATTAATACATTTTGTGTGGGTGTAGGGCGGTGAATGGCACAAAATTAATGAAACACAATTTGTTTTTGTTTATTAATTGATTTTGAAGTTATACAATGACATAACATAAAATAGAAATAGACATTTGGGCTGAGTTGTTACTAAAGAAAGAAACAAAAATGGGTAAAATCCCTCCAAACATTCATATTCATTTACATATGTACAGGCACCTATGATATCAAAAGTTCCCCGTCAAATTCATCAGGAAGAAAAATATAATACAACACAGGGCTGGGAATTGTTCACTGTCTCAGCAGCATATACATGGTTGGCATAAATGCTTGTGGAAAGGAAATAGAAATAATTTTTACACCAGAAGACAACAGAAATAAGCATGGTGACAGATGAAGACAGGTAGTTAGCGTGAGATAAGAGATAAGAGCCCACCTCTTATCTCTTAGCCAGATGAAATGTCTCTATCTGTGTATCAAATCCAGTATCCTCATGCCAGAATGTAACAAAAGACCAACATACTATACGTGTATACCGTGATATAGAGTATGCATCATAGAATGAAAGCGTACAACTCTACATGGGTTGTGGTCACTGTTGGGTTGGGGAGTGAGTCTGATCGCTGGTACCTGGACTTTCAGCTGCCTCTACAGGCAGATGGCTGGTCGGGATGCCTACAGGGGGACGGACCTTTCTTATTGGGCTGAAACTGTGTGGGGATGACCCAGGAGAGTGGCCAGGAGAGTGGCCAGGGGAGTGGACGGGGGAGTGGACGGGGGAGTGGACGGGGCGTAGGGGTTTTTGTGGGAGTGGGTGTGCCAGGGGAGAGGGCAGAGGGCTACGATGGTACCTGCGTGGGGCAGACCAGATGGGTCTTTCAGTTGTGTTGCAGGATGGGGGGTGGGTTTGGATGTAGGTAGCAGGGCTGCTCATTTCTGATTGGTTGACGGCATTACCTGAACATTCTTCCAAACGCTCCAGAGTTTCCTGGAACAGGAAGTTGGTCAACATGTTAAAATCATGCTGAAATCTAATCTCAGCTACGGTAAAATTAGAAATGTTATCTAACTTTGTGAGATTAGAAATGTTATCAATTTAAGTCTAACCTTGATGAAGTCAAAATCTTTAGAAAACAAAACCTTTTTAAACTTAAAAAAAACTTGAGTCACTTACATCTTCATTGAGAACATAGAGAGGCATGGGACTCCTTCGACCGAGTGTGGTTGGTTTAGGTACAACATCAACTGCAAATAAAGATAGTTGTTTTTTAATACCAGTATTGGATAATATTCTGCTGACCAGACAAGTATACATGTGAAATGAGTGTTGTACACAGATATTGTACACATATTGTCTGAATAATATAGTATAAAATAGTATAAATAGTATAATACCACCATCATGGCCATTGTCACTCTGCTCCACATAGATGGGAGCTCTTTGGGGGACGGACCGATGCTTCTTTCTACAGTAGACAAAAAAGCTCTGGTTTAATACACAGCTGGCTCCTAAAAGGTGCTTAAGACAAACTACAGGTCACTTCTACTTATATTACATAAAGTGCATATTGGATGTTAGTGGAGTAGACACTGCTGAGCTTATTGAGAGTCTAGTCACATCCTCAGGTCCGTGAGCAGTAGCAATATCAAAGCCAGAGAGAGAGAGAGAGAGAGAGAGAGAGAGAGAGAGAGAGAGAGAGAGAGAGAGAGAGCGAGAGAGAGAGAGAGCGAGAGAGACAGAGTGGCTCTTACTTGGAGGGTTTCCAACAGGCGCAGACCGTCACCAGGGTGATTAGGAGGAATATGCCCCCAGTGGACAGGATGATGTATAGCGAGCTCCGTCCTACGCCAGAGGGATACAGAGGGGAGGAGGGCGAGAGAGAGTGCGAAGGAAAGAAAGAAAGAAAGAAAGGAGGAAAGGAAGAAAGAAAGAAAGAAAGAAAGAAAGAAAGAAAGAAACTGAGAGCTCCATGCTATTTACGAAGGGCAGCTACTTTCTCACACATTTGTTAAAACCCAGGGGAAACACTGGCCCTCGTAGCTTTGGCCAGACATTTGTATTTGACCTCTGCTTCACAGCATGATGAACTGAGCTTTACCTCCAATATATCACATGCAAAACCTCTTTCAACCCTTTCCCTGTTTTCACCTTGAAAAGACCCAGAGGAAAAGTACTTCTGGCTTTGAGGCAAGACATGTGTTGCTTTGGGGAAGCCTTTTCATCGTGCAGGCCGAGAGCTTCAAATGGAACAGGGCCAAGATATGCAGCACGCTAAAGAAACGTTCGATTTTCTGCTTTCTGCTGAACGAGGTGACGTGAAGTAGGACGTTAAGGTAGTCGCTTTGAGACTTTGTGTCTTTGTGCTGTGCTGCTATGCATGCAGAGGGAATACAGAGTGGTTGGAGGTCCAGGCCTGTTGGTCTCTCTTCATGCAGCACGTCACAGTACAGCAGTAATGAACCCAGGATTACTGAGCTGCACTGGGGCAAAGCGTCCACCCCACCTGCTTTCTTTATCTGTTGCCCCCTCATAAATAACTGTCTTTTCACTGGATTAGACTGTAGGCTCACTGTCTCTCTCACTCTATCTCTCTCAACCCACCTACCCCCACACCACTCCACTCCCTCTCCCTCTCTCTCTCTCTCTCTCTCTCTCTCTCTCTCTCTCTGCCTGACATGTGCTGCTGTACTGGTGCCCAGTAACGACCCTTCTGGGCTAACTCATTCTGTTGGACTCACAGCCTGGATTTGCACTTGCTGTAAACAACATTGCCGGAGAGGCAGGCATGCTTTTGCATGAGATGATAATTGGTTTGGCCAGCCACTGCAAGCAGATGTGTGTTTTATAAGGAGCTCAAATATACACTGTTTTCATCATCACATGCTCCTCATCTTCACAAAGCCTTCAGTACGATAGGTGTGGTAGACTCAGAAACATGCAGTATGTGACTACCATCTACTACATCTACGAGATCCTGGTGATTCTATAGAGTGCGACCTACTGTACACAGTGAGCTTGACAGGCGTGCTCTTCATGCTGCTGATGGAGTTCTCCACGGTGCAGGTGTAGATGTCATCATCTGACATGAGCACCCGCGAGATGGTCAGCACCTTTTGGTCATGTGACAGCAGCAAACGTGAGTCATTGGTCATTGGCCCCTTGCCTCCCTTCAGCCAACCGTAGATGGGCTTTGTGCCGTTGTCGTGGGAACAGTGAAGGTTAAAGTGCTCGCTGTACTCCAGGACTGACGAGGCCATCATCTGGACATAAGGTTTGGACACAGGAACTGGAGTGGACAGGACAAACACATGATCCATAACGTAACTTTACGATGGTTTAAGATTGAATTTCAGTTTTTTTTTAGACATTTAGGAGGAGTACAGAGGGAGGTTGACGTATATCTAGTTATACAAGAACCTATAATATCCTATGACATTGAAAGTTGTCTCAAAAAGAACACCCCAACACACTGAATGTCCATGACCAATGATTTTCAACTTCAGCTCATGATGCCTCCTTGGTAGCCTGCCTAATTTGGAACTGGTCCCGGCTCCACTGTTCGGCCTGATTTAGAAATGTGTGAGAATCAATTTAAATTGACAGTAACCCTGCGTACCATCGACAGTCAGCTCAATATAGTGCTCTCCAGTGAAAGTGTCATCCGTGATGGAGATCTCCACTTCGTATGCCCCTTCGTCTGACAGCTGCAGGTTGTGGAGAAGCAGTGACCCATTTTCCAGCACTAGGATGCGGTTGCGGTATTCCGGCCTCAGGTTCCCTATGATGCTGGTTCCTATAGACTGCACCACAGTGATGGGTTTCTCCCTTTCCCTCTTCAGCTGCCACTTAATGACAGGCTGGTCGGAGCTGCTGCTGGAGTAGCTGACTGACAGCAGGGCCTCTCTGCCCACCGTGCCTCTCACCAGCTGGGTTTGGCTGGTCACGTTCACCCCTGACACCTGACCTGGTAAGATGGCAGAGAGACACAGTATCATAGCGGTGTGACCTTAATCTGAGGAGCTGATAAGAGAGGAACACAGCAACACAGGAAGGTAGAGGGTTATATAAGAACATAGCACACTCGTTTTACAGCCAATTACCCAATGATCTGCTGGTGAATAGGGAACAGGGGGATACGCTATTCAAGCAGAACCATAAATTATTACTACCAAAACCAGAACTACTACTACTACTGCTGCTGCTGCTGCTGCTGCTGCTGCTGCTACAAAAAAGGAAACTCAGTAAACTCAGAGAGGTATAAAGCAACTGTACAGTTCTGTTGTGTTACTTACAGTCACCTGGACACCCAGTGTTAAATGTATTGTGTTAGTCTTGACACAAAAGGAAAGGAAAAATAACTTATATCACTTATAAAAACAAATTTGAGGTAGAATACATCTTTAAACAGAATTGACGTACTGCCAGTTTTCTATTCCGTAGTATTAATAAAGACTATTAAGTAGTCTTGCTTTTAATCAGGGACTGATTCAGACCTAGGACAACAGTTCAACGCAATTAACTACATGGTAGGAATTGAAGACTACTGATTTAGACTGATTATGAGAAAATGAACAAATATAAAGACTAAATTCATGGACAGTGTTGCCCAGGACGACTTTATGGGGATATAGGTAGAGTTTCACATTCATACCTCTTCATAACCATACCTACAATGAAATACAGTTCTTTTGAAGAGCCCAATGTATTCCTTTACAAAGTCAGTCTTCTTTTTCAATAGAGCAGCAAGTGAGTTCTTTTATGCTTACAGTATTGATTGAACTGTAGATACGGAGATATTTGTTATTTCTTTCTCACAGAATTAATGAATACAAAATTCTTTCTAAGATGAATATTGTTTTAATGCTGTCACTGCACAGCTTATCTTATCTACATGCAAACACGATCATGTCCACACACCACATCATTATGTGTTCAGTCAGGGTCATGATGTCTAATCTACTTAAAATTCTCTCTATGGACCTCTCTATGACCCCTCGCAGTGAACAAATAATACACTGATTTTGATTGGTGCTCCCTCCACTACCCTAGGCCTCCTACAGGGATATAGGGAAAAAGGTATTACAGTGTTAGCCACATTTTATCCTTTATGGAAGAGCCCTGTCTTGGTAACCAAACACAGCAAAGCTATTATGTTCACAGCGGAGGTTCCTATAACTCAGGGTTGCTGGACACATGGAGGTTTAAGCACCGGCCAGGGCCTATGATGGGCATTCTACTGTTAGGCCTCAGTGATGGAAGGAGCAACTTGGGAGAGAGAGAGAGAGAGAGAGAGAGAGGGAGAGGGAGAGAGAGAGAGAGAATCAGCACTGTTCACTATTCTCTGCAGTGAGGCAGTTAGCATGGCATCGCCTCATCGCCGTGGTAACCATTTGGTCCGCCTGACAGGGGTTGCCAGGACGATAAGACAAAGGCCACGATTGTTGGAACTAGTTTCCTCCCTTGAAAAGCAGAGAGAGGGAGAGAGAGAGAGAGAGAGAGAGAGAGAGAGAGAGAGAGACTCTTTGTCACTGGTGAA
Organism: Hoplostethus mediterraneus; assembly: GCA_034670385.1. Lineage (NCBI taxonomy): Eukaryota > Metazoa > Chordata > Actinopteri > Trachichthyiformes > Trachichthyidae > Hoplostethus > Hoplostethus mediterraneus. Next base: position 25,429 of record JAXDDW010000265.1, read on the forward strand.
GCAGGAGATAGACACAGGCTCCAGTGATTCTTGGCATGGTCCAGGGTAAAGTGGGCCCTTGGTACGGATCATAAAATCAAACTGATAATCTTATTTTTAAACCAACATCAACAACCAAAACTCGAACAACCGAGCCAAAACGTTTGAGCTTCCTCCCATCAAGCCTGATAAAGCCTGCTGCTCACAACGGCAAATTGAGCCACATTCTTGTGCCATGTCCTGTCTGTGCCGTATTCACCAGCTCTCCCCAAAACTCCTTGATATCATTATACTTAACCTCCACTTCCCCCCTCTTACATGCCTACAATAGCTGAGGCCACTCCAGGCTCCTTTGAGCGTCGGATGGGGGCTGAATGGAGCACCACCCGTGAACTAATCCATTCTGCTGCCTGCGAGGACAAAAACAACCCTGCTACCGACATAACCGGGATTAACCTTATTGGAGACTCACGGTTAAGGGTGTGTGTTTTGATCTGGCTCATGGATTGATACCAATGTTGTCTGCAATTCAGAATACAACACAGGACTACCTAAAAGGACGAACACGTTGCCAACCAAAAGTTAACGAAGTCTATTTTCATTTGAACGAGATCAATCATTTGAACTGACGACAATAGGCCTGCTCAGGCTTTCGGTTCGTTAGTTAGTTGATAATTTGTCAGAATTTCAGAGTTTAGGAAAAAAAATCCACTTGCTCCACAGTCATTATCTGAAACAAAGCAGCTCCAACCAGATTATTTATCCTGCTATCGCCGAGGAACAAGTCTTTGGTCTTACCTGTGAAAAGCAGGAGGGGCAGGAAGAGGCCAAACGGCGTCAGTAGTGAAGGAATGTCTGTCAATCCCTCGCCTAGAGAGGAGGTCTTCCTCTCCATCTTCATCTTGTGTCCCAGGCTGAGTCTTTCTCCCACCCAGTGAGCATGGTTTATCCACCCTGGACACGTCTCTATGGCTGAGCACTAAACACTCTCTCCACTGCCTGCCTGGCTGCCACACTGGCCTCTGCCTGGCCACACTGAGCCCCACTCTCCTCGCAGCACCCCAGTCAGAGCCAACAACAGCCAACTGTGTGTGTCTGTGTGTGTGTGTATGTGTTCGTGTGAGACAGAGACATAGTGTGGATGAGCTCTTTTCTTCCACTTCCACTTGCCCTTTCAGACAGGAGCCCGGAGAAGAGAAATACATGTTTGTTTTAGGTAAAACCGTTTATCTTAAAGCCACGGTTACTGTGTCAAGCTCCATACAAACAAATGAAACGGCTGTTTTTAAAATTTGAGTTGTTTTGCTACGTTTCAGGAAGCCATAACAGAGTTAAATACAATATTGAGTTGAGTTGTTTTGCTGGAATTCCTGCTTGGAAGAACTACTTCAACCAAAACAGTGGCTCTGAAAGGAACCCACTTAAAGAATTGAAATGACTGAACTTGAAAAACGACCAACTTCCCCCTTTTTAACCCATTTTCCCCTCCTCGCGCAAAACCTCTCCCAGGAGCCTCACAATACGCTCACAATTTATCACTTGGCAAACAGCCCTACAGCTGACACTAGCTCTCTCTCTCTCTCTCTCTCACACACACACACACACACACACACACACACACACACACACACACACACACACACACACACACACAATACCTGTCTATGAGGTGCATGGTGATGGAAGAAACCAAGTCGCGGTTCCTAGTTTGTCCTCTTGGTGGCGTAGAAGGCACATGAAGCGACCACAGTGAGGCAGCTGGCAGTAACGCTGTTTGCCATGTTGCGGCGTGGAAGTTACACACTTTTGTTGTTGTTTTTTTTCATCTCTTATCCTATAAATATTCAACATGTTTCTCTCCGGCACTACAAGAGGATTAGCGAGGTGTTAGTCTAATGCTGCATTAGAACAACATGTTGTGTGTACAGTGCACAGCATGTTCCATCACTGTGTGTTTCAGAGATCAAGACACGTCACACATCTATACAGCAGCGAATTGCATCATAAGTTAACTCTCACGTTTGGCAATAGGGTCTATTTTGCTAGACGACAAAGGGAAGTTTTATGCAACGAAGGCAGCCGGGTTCTTGGGAAGCTACAGGAATGTGGGAACAGCTGCTGTCATCGCTCAGCCTCGCCGCCACTCTCCCAGTGTTCCAGTATAATTCAGACTCCTCTGTAGTCCGCCATCAAAGCCGAACCTCTCCCCTCCGTCTCTGCCCCCTCGCTGCCCTGGGTAAAAGCACCACCTCCCTCTCCCTCTCATCTTCTAACAGACCCTAAATCAAGGGGAACACTTTCCAGTCAATAGAGGAAGAGAAAGAGAAGAGCGGAGAAGAGAAGGGGCCTCTGTGTTTGAGCCTGTATGTGTGTCGGGGTGAGAGGAACCGTCGTCTTAGTACACAACCAGCATCTGCCAATATCCTTCTGTGTAACTCAGACGCAGTCGGTGCAAATTTATCTAGATGGACTCCATGAACTCCGTGTGCCACAGTTGGGATCGTTACATTACACTGATATCATACCTTCTGAATGGGATTCCTGGATTATTTTGTACTGGCTAACTAACGGTGACTAGTAAGACATCAGGATTACTCGTTTCCACTCTCTCAGAACTGACAGTCTGTGTAACCTAATTAGGATAAAATATACCGCATCTATCTCCAATCCTGACATGGCGAGTCCACAGACAGGACCACTGGAGACCAGATAATTGCGCCCCCTGCTGTTTGTGCTGGCTCACATCTACCTCTAATTACCACCCAAGAGAGTACAGATATCTGTTCCCACTGACAAGTTGTCTGAGAAAGAGAGGGAGCCTACCAACCAGATCACTCAGATGATCATTACCTCCTAAAATAGTCCACATTCAACTTGACAAGTTGTAAAATTAGGTGACAGAGCTATCTTGCTTTGCTTCGCTGTAGTAACTTTCAGGCTACCATGTGTTGTACGAACAGTAAAACATAAGGATCTAATAAGACACCAGCTAACATGAATTTCAGACCCTTTTTTTGAAGCTCCGTCTTTCCATCACTCTCAGAATTCAATTTACAGCATTAAGTGGGTGTTGTGCTATGTTTGGAGGTGTGCAGAATATGGATTGTTCACCCACAGTCATTAAAGAGACAGGAGAATATGGCCATGGCACCTCAGGGACTGAGTAGGAGAGTGAGAGCTTCCTATGAGATCCATAGAGGATGTTTATGGGACCTTTCTGGAGGAAGAGTGTCAGGTTGAGAAAGAACTGTCTTGCACGTTGCAATGCCATGGACACTCATATTGGTTCAAATGTCCCATCTCCACCAGAGAGTGTGTGGTGACACAACAAGCTACTTGTGTGTATGCGCGCACACACACACACACACAGGTGAGTGACAATGATTGACGGTGTGTGTGGGATCTGCACATGAAAGGAAGAGTTGCGGTTTTGCTCTGTGCAAATGCATCTGTGCAGTTTGTGCAGTGTGGTGTGCTACGGCTCAGATGTGTGTGGGTGGGCTGAGTGGGAGAACTGGGAGACTGAAGATGGTCTAGCTTATTTCTCATGCACCACACAAGATTGCCTTAGCAAATAAAGGACGAGTTGTGTTGTTATTTTTTGATATACAGAGAATCCTCATGCAGTAAAGGGATGGATTGCAAAGTATCATCGATCATAAGGTTGATTGTAAAAGATAATGCACCTGTTGATACCTTGATACCTTGATGATACCAAAAACTGAGACTTCCACTGCATGCATACAGGCTCTGCAACCACATACCATCAAATTACTTGTGATTTGTGATTTGATTTGATTTGATTTGATTTACTTGTGTGGCCACTGGCCTCTCTTGATCATCATCTCTGACTGGTGATCTTGATTGACTTGTCTGGTGTAACAAGACAACACAAAATCCACAATTTTCTGTTTATGAGTTATTCATGGGCTTTGCCTGCGCTGTGAGATACACGGGAGACAAAACACCATTTGCTTCAGCTTCATGGAGACCTGCTCTCTCCAATTAGTGGCTGTGCTTATGTTGCAGTGATGGAGTAGAAATGAGCAGCTTTGTCTGGAGGTAATATATTTGTCATGTTGCATTTGATCTATTGCACGAGGGAGTGACATAGTTTAGTATATATACATTTGATTGATTGATTATATAAATGAGTTACGGCATTATGACAACACTGAGAAACCTATAATGACTGGTTGGTGATCTACGGAGCAGGGAAGAAATTTAATCATCAGTCTGTATGGTGTTCATTAGGGTTGAACTCCTGCTGAGCGCTATTTTCAGTCCTAGTAATCACTAACAGCACTACTGAAGAAAACTGTATTTGTTTACCACACAGCTCCCAGATTGGGTCACCTATTGGGTTAAAAGCAACAGTCAAAGCAACAGTTTGATATTATCTCTGTAGAAACCAAGCAGTGTTAGAAATTATATTAAATCAGACATTTAACAGTATGTTATGGATTTATTTTTGTAGTGCCATGATACTACAGCAAGGTACAGCAAGGTTTCATTCAATCGGTTTTCAAGCATGAAAGCTCTGCAAAGTCTCTAGACAATGACAATGGAATTTCATAATCCTGATTTAAAATATGTGAAACCAGTCAAACCCATCAACACAAGAACAGAGCATATTAAGTATATTTCTTATAACATAAGCTGTACCAAAAGCATCTGAAAAAAAGTGTAATTACTGCATGCTTGATGTTCTGGAAGATCAGATTTATAGAAAATGCTTGAGAAGGTGAAAAGAGAAATCATTTATCATATATGATCAAAAAGATAATCAAGGCAAATACAATCTAAATTAAATAACTTAAGTTAGAAGAGATAAGATAGAACATACATAGCTACCTCTGTTTTGATGTTTTTGATGTTTTGATCTTTTTCATGAGCGAGCAAATCAGTATAGGTAATAGTCAAGACACAAGCACTTAAAACAATGCAAAGAAACAAAACAATCAAGCTATTAGTTACGCAAAGTCTAATCATGATGCATATAAGATTTGTACACGGATGGTAAGAACTGATCCATTCAAAATAAACCCTGTTTAGCATTTAGAGGACATTCATTTTCACATTCACAGATCATCGTCTAAAAACTAGCACACTACCAGAAGTTTCACAAGTACATGCAGTGAGTTGCAAATTCTGGGTCAAAGACATCCATACTGATGAGACTGCTGGGGAAGCAGAGGAGTGTTAGAGTTCACAAAATTCACATAACACACCCTCAAATCTGTCTGTTAGTTAATTTTCTACTGCTAATTTGTGTTACAAAGAAAGTTACTCCTGGGGTAAAAAGGCGTGCCTGAAAGCCAGCCCAGCCAGCCTATGTGAGCCATCTCTCGCTACCTTGCCTTCCCTCGTTCTCTCCATCCAGGTGGGGGGCGGGGGTATCACTGTTCTGGTATAGATGTGTCGTCCCTCTCTACTGCCCCCGATCCTCCTGTCTCTGAAAACAGAAGCAGGAAAGGTATGATTAAGCACTGCAGATCCCGGAAAAGACATTTACTGTACACACGCCTGGCTAAGTGCTCCAACACGTGGTCCCAAAACATAAGGATTCTAAACTCAATTAGTGGGGTGTTTTATTGTGAAACGCTGAATAAAAACAGATGTGTTGTATGATGCAAAAGTAGCCACATAAATAGAATTCAGTTTCTAAGCATTTAAGAGTGTTTAAATGATGCTGAGTATCTAATTTATCATACGTGATGGCTGATATAACTGATAATGAGTTAAAACCCCCCACTTCTCTGGTCTGTTGTGAAAAGGGGGTCTCCCCCGGTGGGAGGAGCTTAGGCTGCTCTGTTCCTGCCCGACAGGTCCATTAATTCTGCTTGGCCCTCAGAGGCATATATCTAATGCACCTGGAGTTATAAATACATCTCCTACATAAGGATGGAAGGCAACCAGCAACTGGGTTAGCGAGAATCAGCCGAAGTAGATCCCTGCTGTCGTCCACATCCTCCAAGAAAATAATGCTTTGTCTTACAGGAAAACGTGAACTTCAAGGCCTGAGAATCTAATTCCCTCTCTGACTTCTCTTCTCAAAAGAATCTTCCCTGGGAAAGAGTATCGGATTAAAAACTTGGTTTAGGTAGAGATCTAATGGGAAAATGTGTAATGAGTTTGTTTTCTGTGAACATTGTGATCTGCAGTGATGTTTGCTTTTGATTTGTACAATTATGATAAAAAGCTAACTACAATAATCAAACTGAGATTGTAGACTTGTTGAATATTGCCTTCTCAAGTAATGGGCAACCAATACAAAACTGTCAAATGTTAATTAACAGAAATCAAGAGTTTAATTTAATTAAGTATGAGTATAATTGTTTTTATTACCACTGATGAATGCACAAAAATACGCCTTGTGGATTTTCTCCATAGTTGTACAATAAAATAGGAAAACGTGTTAAGTTGTGTAAGTGTAACACATAAAGCACTGACGTCTTCCATGTGGTGACATCTCTCACACCTCTCCTCACTCTTGATTTAGCAGATTCATTAATAACCACTCCAACTGAAGAAGTAATTGTTTCAATTATGTGTTGCCAGGGCCCCAATGGGGTAATTAAACGAGTCAGTCAGAGTGTAGTGAATTAATCACACTTGGGATAACTCATGAGGGGTCTCTAATAGGTGTATTTAATTATGTATAGCTTTTAAACTGTTATTTCCACTATGTTAAATGGGTAACTCACGTGTGTCCCTGCATTATGCTACAGTGTTAGGCTGAAGTCATTACATTTTCCCATGTCATGTGACTCTCTCAAACTGTGCCACCTTGTGCTATGCCATTACCTATGTCACTTGCATTATGGCTAACATAATGTTGCCTGGTTACAGTATATGTAGTCTCACAAGATGCTGTTGAAATGATAGAGAAATGAGAGGCCTTATATCCTTTAGCTATACCCCTTGGTTACATGTCTTACATCACCCTAGTTATGGTCAAAAACTATACAATGAAACTTATTTACTTACCTCACCTACTGTAGCTATGGCTCCTGATGAGAGGCTCTTTTACCAACCTTATGGTCACTAGCCATAACGCCCCTTTAATGGCATTACATAAACTAGCGTTATCCCTTATCCCTCTACACCACTGACCTGTGTCCCCCTGGCTGCCGTTGAGCGCCTCCCCAGTGCTGCTCACCTCCTCCCCTTCTGCTTTGTCCTCCGGCTTCATCTTCTTGCGGGTCATGTGGCCACGGAAGCCAGCCTGGATCTTGGCGGCAGCCTTGTTGGCCTCGGGGTCATCCAGGGGTATGTCCATGATATCCTCCTCCTCTTGGGGCCGGCTGCATTCTTCCTGCTGAGAGCACCAGGAAGTAGAGGTTCATCACAGCAGAATAGTACAACTGTATAAAGCATTACGCACGAAAACATGTCTGAGTCAACCAGATCTGTCATACGTTAGCATTGTCTTCTATAGTTTCTCTATGGAAAGTAGTCTATAACATGAACACACTAGTACCATACATAGATATATGGATTTCCAAACTGATCAATGATCTTTCAAGTCTCAAACAGTAAAGCAATTTGACAAAGTGAAAAAGATCTATTCATGGTTAGGGTTTCAATAAAGCTGACAGTAGGACTAAAATAAGGGTTAGGTTTAAAATCATGCTGAGGGAGAAACATCCTGCCCTGCGACTTGGCCAGAAAAAGATGACCCAGCAAAAATAATGCTGCAGTCAACACCAGCAGCCCTTTCAATCGTTGAAAGGACAGTACCCACCGTCCCAAAGGACGCATGGGGTGGGTGTAAGACTTTCTGGCATGTCAGAAAGTGGCAGTGGAATAGTGCCAAGGCTGTCGACGAGTTATGTAAACACCAATCCAAATTCTGCGGTGAACGCGTATCAGCTACACTCGTTGCGTTGCTTATAGAAACAGATTGACGTTTCACATAAAGGCAGCCCACAGAATGAGCCCACTGTCATCCCACTACCTTGGTGAAGCAGTGCATCTTGTCTCCAGTGAAACCCCTCCAGTGTAGGAGTGTGACCACCCACCTGTTCAGCCAGCATTCATTAGCCTCTCTGTCTGACTGCTCAGTAGTGACCTGCCAGAATCCACTTCTCTTACAGCAGTAGAGAGGAGGGCTATTGGACTGGATTGTGCTGGCTATACACCTTTTCACTTCTGTGTTTATTGTTTCAGGCTTGATCTGACATGAATCACACATGGATTTTAAATGCGCTGATGTAAATTGTGTGCAATTGTCCTCTTTATACAAAAATAGCCTGACAGCTGTTTTAAAGAATACAATAATACAATCCCTTCTGTTACAGATTCATAAAGTATTTATGAATCATAAATAAACAAATAGTTTACATAATACATTTTACATTCTTTACAATTGTCGACCGAAGATGAACAAAATGAGCAAAAGGAACAAAAAACACAACAGTATGAAGCCAACCAAACTGTCAACACATACCATTAACTAACTAACTGCATCTGCACTTCATCCAGCAGACTGATTACTGGTCAAAAAATGCAAAAATTTATTCTATTAAGAAAGTTAATCTGAAGCTTTTACTTACATTGTGACAGTCCATGGCTTACTATCAGAGGCTTCAGTCTTCAGATGAGCTGACCTAGTATGCCTTGTGCCTCAATTTCTATGTTGACCAAGAAAGCTCTCTTACATGAGTCTCAAGTACAATACAGATGCCTCACTGGCTCCTACTAACATTCACTGTATGCTCACTAACACCCGCTCACTAACAGTGAGAGAGAGAGAGAGAGAGAGAGAGAGAGAGAGAGAGAGAGAGAGAGAGAGAGAGAGAGAGAGAGAGTGAGTTGAGAGAGAGAGGCATACAGTCAGAGAGCGAGAGTGAGGAAGGGAGGGAAAGAGAGACCTCCTACAAACATGACACCATGTGCTCCATCTTTTGAGGCTCATTAAGGTTGCTAACCTACTGTGTTCACATTAATGACACACACAGACCTCGTCATATACCTAGAAAAGTATTTATAAACTATTTATATGATTAACAGTTTGATAGTTTTACCACAGGTAAAGTTGATGGAACTGTTGAGTAACACAAAAAATGACCATCCCGTTCAGTGAGCATCGCCACAACAAACTCAATGGAAAAAGACAGATGACCAACGTTGAGATATTACCTCAATGCCACATGGTAAATAAAACAACAATTACTGATGTTCAAGTTCTACTGATGCTGTGGAAAGAAATCAGTGTAAGCATCTTGGAGTGTTTTACACTAGGAGGTGTTATAAATTGATTAGAGGCAGTGAGCTAACAGCCCTCTCCATCCCTCTGATCCCAGCTGGTATGGCCGCCCACACGCCTCTCCCAGCCTCAGAGACAAGACGGAGAGGAGAGAAACAGAAAACATATCCATTTATCTGAGTTATATCTCTGACATTAACGGTCCCCGCCTGGACCATTAAAACAACATATTAGTTGTCCCCTAAAATGGCTTGGGTTACGCCTGGTTTCGCCAAGCTGACTTGCTTTATCTATCAAGACATTGTTTTGCTTATTTTTCAGATTGATAGCCACTATGCAAGCAAACTTACTGTAATCAATCACAAATGTAGTTATTCTGCATGTATGAGTGCAATAATTAGCGTGTCTCATCATCGTCATCTAACCAAGGTAAAAATCTTTTCAACAGAAGGAAACCTTATGAAGGGTAAGGCAGAGATGCAAAAATGTACATAACTTGACATCTGAGATCCTGCAGCTAAGTCACTGTTAGAATAGATGGCCTACATACTGTATAGTTGGGCAGTTCTGTGTCAGCTGAAAAAAATCTGCCAGTGCACAACTGTATATAAAATGATTATATGTTTAAAAATACAAAAAATATTGTAGTTTTATCTGTTAGTTAGTTACCTACCATTACAGGTAGATCACTGATGCAAATGGTGCCTAGCAACTATCAGCATCAGCATCTCCCATTAATTCCATGACGCCACCAAGAGAGAGTAGGATGGTGAGGGGTTACCATGGTAACATTGTTAATACCTATTCCTCCACTCCCTCCCTCTGTGTTTGGAGCCATGTTGGTCCAGACAAATCAGACGGGCTAACTGTGACAGCAGCAAAACTCTTAAAGGCCTAACTCACTTCAATCCCTATTTTATTATGATGGATTAGTGGACCGAGTTTCAATCTGTGGAAGCTGTGGTGGCTCCCAGGACAATAGAATTGGCACTAACAAAACAATAGTATTACAGTGGTAGTTTATGACCATACAGCAGAGTAAAGGCCTCAAACTAATGCACAGATCACGTTGAACTTTGACATTGAAGCAATAGCTTCTGCACTTTTTGGTTAAGACAATTTTGGTTATGTTCCTTTGGATGACATTCAAAATTTACCAGAGCATGGGCCTATACGTCATCTAGGAAATGAACTATTTTGGGGAGATTTTCAATCACCTGCCTCTGGAGAGTCTAGTGGAGAAAAAAAGAGAGGTACACTGTTGATCAGACTCGTCCTTGAAGGGTTTATTTATATAGGCTACCTGAGTAAGAAATGGGAGCACAGCACACTGCAGCCAAGCAAAAGACACCTCTGTCTGAAACTGTATGCATCCTTAGCCTGTTGATTAATGTGCGGGTTCGTTTTTTATACGACGAGTTGCTACAGCATCTATTGTGGTCATGTCATTCAAGTAGTGATGGCCATGAGGGGTAAACAGTCTGAAATGCTACATTGCTTAAGTTACAATTGAAAACTGTGTTAAAATCTAGATGAGTTTATTTTATTGCAAAGATGGTAACTGGCATTAGGGCCAACATATTGTCTTGGTGCAAAATTGTTGATAACTTCTGGACATGTAAACAGGTGTTGTAGAATACACTCTAAACAGGGTCACTGATCTTCAGTATTCTATATTGAGAAGAATAATTGAACAGTTACCTTATCATCCCTCTTGCCTTCAGGCTCTGCGGTGTCCTTTTCAGACCCAAGTGGCCTGTGCTCTTCTAGGTTGTCGTCATCCGTCTGGTCTGCACTCGGAGTGGGGCCGACACTGCCCTCTTCACACGCTGCTTCAATCTTTCCTTGTCCCTCGGACTCAATCGTCCCTTCCTCTAGAAGCTCCTCTGCTTCGGAGACCGGTTGCTCTGATTTGACCTCTATTTCTTCCTCTGTATCCTCTGGCTGTAGTTTTACGGGTGTTTTCTCGCTCTCTTCACTCTCGTCTGGTAGAATCTCTGCACTTTCCTCTACAGTTTCACTCTCTGCTTCCTTTTCTGGTGTAGATACATTTGAGTGGTTTGCTTGTAATAAACTAGTTTCCGCAGAACCATCATCAATTTCCTGAGATATTTTCTCCTCCAACTCACGGAAACCTTGTGTTTCTATGTCTTCTATGTCTTCTCCACCCATAGCTATCTTCTCATCATCTTTGATGACAGGGTCATTTGTCTCAAACTTTGTTTCCTCTATTTCAGAATACTCAATCTGGTGAGATTCGCTTTCACTTATTTCCTTATTATCTTGATCTTCACTATTATGATCAGTTTCATCCTCTAGGTTCTCTCCCTCTGCCTCAGTGGTGGGTTGCTGTGATGAGCTGATGTTTTTCACACCTTCTCCCCTCTCGTCATCATCACTATCACTTGAATTACTGTCAATGGTGTCCACCTTCTCCATTTCTGTATCCTCAGCCTCCTGCTGACTTGTTCTGTCCCCTTCGGTCTGAACTTCATTCTCTACTACCTCCGTTTCAGGTTCATCATGGTCTTGTGTACTATGTATATTATGATCAGTCTCTACCTCAGTAAACTCCTCAGACTCTTCATGGTGTTGCATCTCTAATACCTCAGTTTGTGATGATTCTACTAAATCCTCCTCCACTGGCTGTTTCTCCACAATCTCACTAACCTCAGGGACATCCTCAAAACTAATCTCAACCAAAGCCTCCTCTTTTGGTGCAGCGTCACTGTCTAAAACTTCCTCTGTCTGAGGCATTTGTTCAAGGGCATTCTCTGTAGTGGCTAAAATGTCATGTGTTTCCCCAGAGCAAGGCTCGGTTTCTATTCCTTCGCCTTCCACTGTTTCCTCTGCCTGATCGTCCAATTCTTGTAGATTAGCTTCAGGGGCTTCAGTTTGAGACAGTGATGCTTTTACAATGGCTTCTTCCATCTGAGGTATTGAGCTTTCCTGTTGAGCGGTATGTACATCACTGGGGTCATCATCACCTGTGGCCCCTTCCACTGTTGCATCTGTTTTTCCAAGCTCTTCAGCACACACATTCACATCCGCTAGCCCAGAATATGGAAACTCTTCCATTGGTTCTTCAAATTCAGCACTTTGTTCTTCTCCTGTTGACTCTCTAATCTCCTCATCTCCATCTTTAGTCTCTAGTTTTTGATATGTTTGACTTCCCCTATCTTCTATCTTTCCCAACTCTTCACTACACACATCTACATTTGAATTCCCACTGAATGATGACAAGTCAGTGGGCTCTAATTCAGACTGACATATATCTTTGTCTAGAGAAGATCCGCTGTCATTTTCATTAGCTGCCGTGTCAACTTGATCAGGTATAGTAATTGTTGGGTCTTTCTCCTCTTCTGTTCCACTCAGTTCATCTGACCTTACATCTGTAACTGGGAGTCTGTTGTCTGATTCTTGTGAGAGCTCCATCTCCGTGGAAATAACATCTTCCTCAGTCTTTCTCAGTTTCTCGTCTTTTTCTTCTTCTCCTTTATTTTCAGTTGCATGAACCTCTTCAGAGACATTAAGGACTGCAGTGGAGGGAGACTCATCTTCAGACTCACCTTCGGTTTGGGACTCAGATGACTTTTCTCTAAAAGTTACGAGTCAAAAGTGATCAATGTCAGAAGAAAAACGTCCACCAACATTCAAAATTGTATGTGATAAATCTTCAAAATACTTAACATGGCATAAGGTCATAATACCTCTTGATTTGTGACTTCCTCACTCCAGTTAAAGTCCTGTCTGTTTCATCTCACCATGACATTAATAACCTGTGCTTTTAACTTCATGCATTATTAACAATAATATTGTGCACTTGTTTATCTCACATGATATATAAATAATTGTATTCTCCATTTTCCCACATCAGGAGAAATACCAAAAATAAATGTCTACAGAATACCTCATGTAAAATGACTCCAGGTGTAAACCTATATGTACTAATCATGAAACAATACAGAACATTAGCTGCATTTTATTTTCATCTCTACTTTCTTTTCACTTTCCTCTGCCCTTTCCCTCAACTTCATCTTCCCTCTCTGCCGTTGACGGTGCATAAGGTAAGACTCACTCAGAACTGGTGGTCACCTCTGGTGCAGGTTCTTTTGCTGGACTGGCCTGTTTGAAATGAAAGCAATATGCTATGATGAAATGGTAAACTAATTCATATCACAGGCTATTTATGAACATAGGAAGACGATTAATAGCTATGGTTATAGTAGTCGGCTATGTGTATTACAGTATTAAATAGCATTGGCTATATAGGTTGATTTCACACCCAAACATAAAGTATGATCATTCTATATTAAACCAATTAATGAATTAGGATTAGGCTAACGTTAGTTGTAGTGAAATGTAAAACTAGCCTTGAATGCATGGTTGTTGTAGAATCTATCTTCGAGTTTGGCAGCCCACTCAACAGGGTCCATACCACTCTCTACGGGCAAAGAAAAAACAAAAACAAAATTCTTTATCCAGTGACATAATTGAAGTTGCTGCGTTAAGTAGTACACCACATATATAAGTTTAAATTACCTTCTCTGTCTTTGAGAAGGCCATTAAAGTAAAGTGCAGCGTAGGCAGGGATGTCTTCAGGCTGGTTTCTCAGGACTTCTCTGGCCAAGCCCTCCAGGATGGTGGCAAATCCACGCGGCACCCGGAGGTGAGTGTTGGAGAAAGGTACTGCCATCTTTTCCTGAGTATTTGTAACGTTATAGCCCTTAATGACAGTTACAGTGTCAAAGGTCTTCACAAACATTATGTAAACAATAACTGACGACACACGGCAGCCCTGTTAGACTCTCGCTGAGGACAAGGAAAACTCCCATGAAAACCTACTGCCGTGAGTGACATTTGACCAAAATAAGTCGTGTGTTTTTTATTTACTTTTTTCTTAATATCGGGAGTGTGTTGAAAGTGTTAGCCAACATATAGCGGCGTGCTAAAAACATTGAACATACACTGGTTTGGCCACCTCAACTAACAGAGAGCGACGTAAGTTCGCTATATAAGTTAGGCTACGATACATTCAAATGTATATAATGTTTATAATGGCATGATTTCAAACTGATCCGTCACCTACCACCATTAACTACCAACTTATACTTTCTACGTACCTTTAATTTTTTAATTGAAACAAAAGCATCCACTGAGACTCTCATCAGCAACCCAACTTTTGTTGATATTTGTTTCTACGCAACGAGTCTTTTCTTCTACGGACGCTGGCAAGGCTCAAACTCAATAAGGCGCAAAAACAGCCAAGGTAAAACAAGCCCTTTATTTGGTGAAAATACAACGTAAAAAGGAAAAACACGCTTTCATGACATTATAAGACTGTTTCATATTACACAAGACATATTTTCTGTTTTGTAACACAAAGAATTTAATAGCAAAAGTCTAACAAAAACTACTCTGTTTTAAGACTCCCTCTCTCCCCTGCTAGAACCACCCTCCTTTAGGCATATGTGATGACTGCATATTCAGAGTTGGTGCTCATCTTGCGGTTGACCTCTCTGGGCTGGTGGACGCACAGCCTGTCAGCTGAACGTGAGGGCTGCAGGTGAGACCTTGGAATAGAGCTTGATTCATCTCTCCACTGCTGGAGGGGAAACAGAGTCGTATAGGTAGGATGTAGCCATTTAATTGTTTGAGGATAATGCCATAGTGTGACTTTAATGGACCATAAGCAACCAAATGATAATTGATAACTAAACTTTAAGAGACATCTGCCATTTTTGTGCAGTGCTGGATCTTAAGCATGCTCGCTGCAAAGTTCTTCTCATGGAACAGAAAATAATAGGCTGCCCTTTCATCTTGGGACTCAATAAGATGAAAGTGATTAATGGATACATGCCCCATGGTGAATTTGCAGTCTGGTCCCTCACCTCTCTTTGATCTCCTGGAGTCAAGTAGCAGATCTGAGTGAGCTCCGGCGTACTGGCACCTCTGACAGTGATCATGATGTCAGCATATGGAACCTCAGTGTCACTCTGGTTATCTGGGTCAAATGAGGAGAAAATGAAATCATCAGTCAGTCAGTGAGTCTATCAAATGTGGTACTATTAATCCAGAGTGGAGTATTTTACCTGGTGTAGGAATTCTCACTGTCACTCTTTCACATTGTGTTGACAATGACCCTGGGGATTACCAAACATTTGAATGACATGACTGCATTTAGAGACTAAAATCCTTGCATTGCTTGCAAAGTAATATTATCCTTGTAAAATGTTTACCCTTAGCTGGTGAGAAGACAGCGGAGGAGGCTGTTGGTGAGCTGAAAGGGTGATGGATCAATTATTTATCCAATAAAGAAGTTTACGTATACATATAGTTATTTGCAGATATGCATATTTATGCTAAAACATGTCTGGGGTATTGAATGCTGTTTTTAGCATTGAAGTGTTAATTATTATCAATTATTTTCACTTACCCTGGAATGGAAACAGGCTCCCCTGAAATGCACATCACATGATTAACATGATGAAATACAGATATTGCCTGTATTTATTATTCTGAAATTTGAACGAACTTTGTGAGTGTCATTTTATAGTGTTATATTTTGTAATCACCTTTACCATTCCAGATCTGCCTATTCCGGTTCATACACAGGTAAACAGCCAATGCTGCTAGCACAATGGCCACGGATACAGTAACTGTTGCCAACACCTTGATTCCAGTAAACTCCCCTGTTATCATGGCAACAACAGCATCAGCATGGATTGCAACTCGTAACTTTTTAATCTGCTACATAAATGTATTCATACAGTATATCTATTTTCAGATGCACTTTTTCAACATGTTGTCTCACCTCCTGAATTGTCTTCATGAACTGGGGGAGATGCTGAGAAATGTAGAACATAACACGTCAGACATTTGGATTTATTTTGTTGTACGTAGGGCCTGCTTCAATACTCACCAGTTACAGTTTCCGTCTTAGAGTTAACCGTCCAGTCCGGGGCACTTGGCTGAGCTGGAAAAGCAGTTTCCATACAAATTAACTGATCTACCTCTGACTTTGTAATATTGTCATCTTCAGGAATTGTCAAAGATAAGATATACAGCACACAGTAGGTTTCACACCATAGTCTCTCTACCTTGAAAACGTAGTGACACAATACGCTCTGTTTTTTGTGTGAGTTGCGGGTGCTCTTTATCTTCCGTGTTGCAAGAGTAATTATACTTCAGGTCTTCCATGGACACATTTGATAGATGAAAAGACACAGTGCAGAGGCTGCTATGGGTGACACTCCCTAGACAGACAGAGTCATCTGACGCTTTGATCCAACAGCCACGGACAAATCCAGTGGAGCAGTTGTAGGTGCAGTTCAATGTAATAGAGTCCCCTAATGCTACAGTCAGGATATGAAAGGGCCTCTCCATATCCACACAGGTTACCAAATCTGCAACAAAAATAATTAAAGAAAGCTTAAATTACAGAAGTGTTACATGAAATTCAGTGCATGTTTTGTAAAAATATACATGTCAATGCTAACCCAATTCCAGTTCTGTCATCAAGACTGATGCGGACATCCGTATAGACAAGAATATGTATACTTTACCTTTGGTCGCCCAAAGAAGGAGCAATGTAAGGTGGATTGAGACTCTCATCATTGCCTACAGTTTGTCTGATTCCTGCTCCTTAAATAATGCAGTCATATATCTTTTGCGTTTTGGTAACACCTGCACTGACGTACTGATAGATACTGAAATAGCTAGCTATTATGTACCCACCCTTGGTTAGGAGCACAGGAAGTGGTGTTCAGCAGGATGCAATGTTGGGGCAAAGAAGGGTACTTAACTTTCCATACATTACACCTGACTTCTTGCAAGGGAAATATCTGTTGGGGATGTGAAGGAAAAATATATTCTTGAATATATTCTTATCTATGATACACCAACTTGTTTCTGCCAAATAAATACATTTTGCATATGCTTGTGTACTGCAAAGAATGCATTTGCACCTGGCTTGATAGAAAGAGATAGATGACAGTGTGGTTTGCACGTGCATAACTGCAGATGCACACATGCACCTCACCCACTGCTGGTGGAAAGAGACACAGGAAGCACCCTACATTTCCACCATAATAGAAGAAATTATCTTGAAATTATCCATTATCCAAAATCTTTGAATAATGGATAATTGTGTGATAAAGCATTCAACGTTAGCCTGACCTTCAATTTGTTTTATTTTGCAAAGCTGTGGTGTTTGGTCTCTTTTCTGTGTATTTTCTTCCTCTTCATAACCTCAAAGTTGAGTAGGTAACATAAATAATTAAACTGATCCATTAACAGAGAGAATATCTAGGTTAGCTTTAGCACATACTCATGAATTATGAAACCGCAAGATACAGTTACAGAAGAACACCATTGCATGCCATTATCAGATGGAGCAATCACCTGAGAATCAGATTTCACGCTCATGTTACACTTTCAGTGAGGCCCTCTCACTTTCAAACAGTCTCATAGGCTCAGACCAAACATCTCACAGGGAACTACACAAATATCTGGATCAGTGTGGAGTTCTGTAATAATGTGCTCATGGAAAATGATGCATCTTTTCTGTGTTTCAGCTCCTTGGATTTGTCTGCTGCTGACACAATCCGCGCTCACCTCAGGTAAGGGCGCTGACCGGTTTAAGTTATGTAGTATTTTATGCTCATGTACGAATCATGAGAGGAAAACAAAACTACCACGACAAGATATGGCAGACTTTAACATCCTGCCTGACGTTTATTTATCTCCATAAGAATCATTTGAAGGCAGTGCAGACCTTCCCTTCGTTGAAGAAACCGACCTTCGCCAGTGTCCAGAAGGGACGTACGCCTCCTATCAGCTTTGTTTGGAGTGTCCCTCTGGTCATTTGTAAGTCAACAACCATCTTTGGCAATGTATATGTGTAGCTTTACTACATTAAGAAAATAAGTGAGAATTTAAAAGTAGGGTTTTGTTGCTCCGATGAATCACATATGAAATGAGCAGATACTTATAAGATGTTTCTATTATATAGTTGTCCTGGAAATGTATCTGCGCCTCGTAGATGTCCGGTAGGAACATTCAACCTCTGCACAGGGAAAAGCAGTACCACAGACTGCAAGGTAACAACAGAGAGCTGTGAAAATCACCTCCATCATCATGTTTTGACTTTATATACTCTTGCTTGACCACATAACAAGATTTTTAGATTATGAGTTGAGTTTCATTTGACCTCAAATATTGTGCTAAATACTGTATTTCAGGTAGTGTGGTAATCATGATGTGTACTGTCATGTGTGTTGCAGTCCTGTTTGCCAGGTCTGATCAGTTCAGAAGACAGAGTGGACTGTAGGCTGTGTCCCGCCGGTTTCTCCTGTGATCCAGCCGAGGGGAACCTGTCTCCATGCCCCCCAGGACAACACTCGCCTGAAGGGGTCCTGCAGTGTCTGGCCTGCCCCCTAGACTCTGTCTGCACCTCTGGATACGCTCATACGGTAAAGGCGGTGGCAGCATCTGTCAACTTACCATACCAGAGAAATAAAAAGCTCTAGTTTGTCATTATGAATTATTGTGTGTCTAAAAATTAAAAGGTTAAAATATATTTTTTATATATTGTCCTATGTAGTGTGGGCCTGGCAAGGAGCCTAACTTGGACCACACTGGGTGTAGTGACTGTCCGACAGGCTCCTACTCCACTGTGTGTACCATCAAGTGTGTCCAGTGTCCAGCAGGTAGCACAGTAATAAAAAACTGTTGAAGTATCACTTGTGATATATTTGATGTAGATGTAGATTTGAAATACATCAAGTTATTTTGGGCTGGAATATTATCACAACAACTACATTCAGAGCTATGTGATTTAGAATAACGAGTGAAAGTGAGTCCTCTGCTTGCCACAGGAAGTTATTGTCCCGAGAGTGGGCTGTCGCAGCCCCTCCCCTGTCCGCCTGGTCAGTCTTCCACACCTGGCCAGACTCACTGCCATAACTGTAATGACACCTCCCCGCTGTGTGGGGGCGCTGTGACTCTCCTCTGGAGCCAGCCAAGGAACCAACCAGCCCACAGGTCCAGTCAGCCCGTCACCTGTCGCCCAGGAACGTACAAAGACACTGGAGAAGAATTAGTCTGTGTGGACTGTCCTGTAGGTCAGTGTTTTATCTCCACATACCGTGTACCCTTTTCCTTCTTCTGTAAAATGTGCTAAAATTACAGAGTAGGAAACCTTACATGTGTAAATACCCCCCCCCCCCAGGTCATTACTGTTTAGGAGGTGTAGCTGTACCGTGTCCTGCAGGGACATATGGCCCTAAAGAGGGTCTGCAGAGGATGAGAGATTGCCCACTGTGTCCTGCAGGTAGAGTATTGATCATTCCAATTTCACTCAGAGCACTCACAAGTGCAGTTTCATACAATTTCTTAAGTGTAATACGTTGCACACGCTAATTGTGTGTTTAGATGGCTTAGCCATACAGTAAATGACATCCTGTGAAAAAATGATATTTAATTTAATAGGTATCATCAGAATTTCTCTTATTTTCTTTTCCTATATATACTTCTCCTCAGGGTTTTACTGTCTGGAAGGAAGCTCATGGAGGCCCAGCTCCCAGTTCTTGTGCCCACAGGGCTACTATTGTGAAGAGGGCACTGCCACTCCCCATGGGTCACCTTGCCCAGCCGGCACAGCGGGGGAACAACTGGGTCAAACAAGTAGGGCAGCCTGCAAAAGATGTGGAGAAGGACGCTTTTGTCCTCCAGGTAAGTCTTAGCACCAATATACTAGGATGCTGAAAAATAGGGATTTTTTTCTCAACACTCTGAAAGATTTGATCTGTACTCGTGTCTGGATTTTGTATCCACAGGAAGAAAATTGACATCTGTAAATTGACATCTGTAGTTACAGAAAAAGGAACCCAGACACGAGTACAGAGTGTCCTTCTTTTACCTTCATAAATTAGTAAATTGATGTATTACAATAAGTACAGCCATAATCCAAAGAAAGAAGCTGGAAAGAAACCAAGCACACAGAATGGAGACTCTGTGCTCTCTACCCCTTTGTGTGTGTGTGCACGTTCCAATTCTGTTATACATGTGTTTGTGTGAGCGTGCATGTGTGTGCATATGTGTGTGTGTGTGTGTGTGTGTGTTTGTGTGTGTCTGTGTGGTTGGGTGTGTATGTTTATGTGTATTTGTGTGTGTGACAGGCTCAGTAAGCCCTGGCTTACCCTGTGCTCGAGGGAGATACTGCCCTGCTGGCACCTTGGAGGAGGTGATATGCCCACAAGGCACCTTCACCCCTCACCAAGGAGCAATAAGTAAGTTTATATGCATATAATTATCTGTATTAAAAGACATTCTCTATATTACAATGAACAGCGGAAACATACCTTGTGTACTGGTTAATCTAGACCTACATTAATCCTGATATAACAACAGTATGCTTGTAACTGTTTCCTCCAGGTGTGAAGGATTGTCTCAAATGCCCAGCTGGTTTCTACTGCCCTGAGGGCACCAGTGACCCCGTGCCCTGTCCACCAGGGACCTTCAACCCCTTGGAGGGCCAAGATGAGCTGGCTGACTGCAGGCAGTGCTACGCAGGGAAGGCCTGCACTCAGGTGGCTCTGAGGGCCCCTGACGTGGACTGCATGCAAGGGTAAATAACTTCCTCAGACTCATGAAAATGTTTTCTATCAGGGATGCTCCAGCTATCCTGTTGTGTTGACACCGTTGTGTTTGCACCACTACTGAGGCTTTCACATTTTGTAAATAATAATGTCTTACCGAGGGATTTGCTGCTGCCTGGACCAGCTTATTTCTGTTTACTTTGGCTTGCCTTAGTTTGCTTCCTCCTACCCTGGCCATGCTCCACTGTTGTGATCTACTTTGATCTCTGAATCCTGATAGATTTGTGTGTCCCCCTGGTTCCTCCAAACCCAATGACCAGACCAACGCCTGCCCGGTGGGGACACTAAGCAATCGTACTGACCTCACTGACCGCTCACAGTGTCAGCGGTGCCCAGCGCGATATGCCTGCCTGCGAGGTGCCACTCTACGGATCTACCCATGTTCAGTAGTTATCTTTCAAAAATACAATGTCATTTTTTTGCCCTAATTACCGAAATGAAGGCAAGGCAAAAATGTCTCATCAAATATCAGTATGCTGCTTTAATAATTTATTTATTTGATGTGTTTGCTGTTACCTACATCATTTAGATTATTATGGAACATGTACATGGAGCCAAGTAAACACCTCGCACCTTGTCCTCAGGTTTCGTGATCCTGAACTGTATTATTACTGCTCTAACCAGGAACGGGTGGTATTCAGAGACCGCCTCTCTCCTGCTTCGCGGGACACTACTGTCCCCCTGGGACGATGTTCCCCACCCAGTACGAGTGTCCTGTGGGGACATGGAGTAGCCGCAGCGGCTTGGAAACTGAAAGCGAGTGTCGGCCATGTCCACAGGGCTGGTACTGTTTGGCAGGGGCCGGAGCGCCGTCAGGGCGATGCAGCTCTGGACACTACTGCCCTGAAGGTACAGGGAGAAATAGGGGAACATACAGACAGTATGTGTACAGTACATAATAAAACTGGTCAGTGACTTCAAAAGATCTGGCAAACAAAGTGATCTCTTAAGTTAAGTGATTCATTTTCATTTTGTGTTTCTTTGTAAACTGATGGGTTAATCCATCCAAGATGTGATCAGGAGTCATTCCTTGTGGATATATCCTTGCTCTTGTTACCAGGGACCTCATATGGCTCCCAGTTTCCCTGCCCTGTCGGCACCTACAGCACCAGATTGGGCAACGGGCGCAGAGAAGACTGCCTGGCCTGTCCTGAAGGCTCCTACTGTCCAGTGGGCACCTCCAAACCTTCAGCCTGCCCACCGTAAGCACTTTTTGTGTCTGGAGTAGAAGCGAGGGGGTGGGGTAGGAGAATGTGAGAATGATGATGATCAGAAAGAGACAATTTGCTAAAAACCATGTGGGGTAATATGATAAATGAAGCTGGTGTGATGAGTATGATTTAGTGTTTCCACTCTGCCTTGTCTTTCTCCAGCTCCACATTTCGCCGTCTGAAAGAAGGTCAGAGGCTGGAGGACTGCTCTGCTTGCCCCGCTGGCTATTTTTGTCCCCACTCAGCCACTGTCAGCCCCAGAGTGTGTGGGGCTGGCAGCTACTCTGTAAGGCCATAACACAGTCCACTGTCACTGGTCAACTGACAGCAGTGGAAACTAGAGCTAATGTTTTAGTCTTGTCCTACCAGAGGCCATTCTTCTGATTGGCCTATTTTCTGGCTGGTGATATCATCTTACATTACTCATCATGAGGCATCATGTACATCTGTAAATGTCAGCAGCCCGGTCTAAACTATTAATTGATGTATTGCTACTATTACAGTTCATATATTTCCCTCCTGTTATTGAAGTGATATCAGCGTCATTCCATCATCT
The DNA here is from genome assembly GCA_034670385.1 of Hoplostethus mediterraneus. Lineage (NCBI taxonomy): Eukaryota > Metazoa > Chordata > Actinopteri > Trachichthyiformes > Trachichthyidae > Hoplostethus > Hoplostethus mediterraneus. The sequence continues at coordinate 48,046 of JAXDDW010000265.1, forward strand.
CTCATGAGATCCTGTTTTTGTCTTCCTGTGTCCCTCCTCCATACTGGATGGAGATATATTTATCTTCTCCTCTCTCTATCGCCTTTCGTTTTGTCCCCATGTAGGACGAGGGTTCTGCGGAGTGCTCTCCATGCCTGCGGGGGTACTACTGCAGTAATGAGACAACCAGCGAGGAGGCCATGCTGAGTGTCATGGCGTGCCCCCCAGGCTTCCTCTGCTCTCAGGGTTTAGCCAGAGACCCCCAACGCTCAGCCACCCTCTGTCCTCGAGGCTTCTACTGCCCCGGAGGAAGCATTGTGAGTTAGGGACTGATACATACAGTGGAGGACATTTTTAAATTCATTGTGGTTTCACTTTTGGTCCATCGTGGCCTCTGCAACACCCGCCAATGTGACTTCCCTTATAGGACCCCGACCCCGTTCCTTGCCCCAATGGAACCTACAGTGGATCTCCTGGTCAGCGTGGCATCGCTGAGTGTGTCCAGTGCCCTGAGGGGAAATACTGTTACTCCCAGCATCCTCAGGAGGAGCCGATTACTGAGCCTGTACGACGCCAAATCGATGAGATATAATGTTATATATGAGATGGACAAAGTACAAATATAGTTTAGTATGTTTATGTAAAGCCCATTACTCACCATAGTGAACAAAACATGATTTAAAAATGATTCATATTTTCTTGCTTATTGAGTTTGTTTAATGACTAATGTTCTATTTACGGTGATGGATTTGATATTCAATGTTTCCAAAGTGTATGACACACTTGTATTTTATATGGTTTCAGTCAGAGATATGCCCTGATGGGCACTATTGCCCCCTGGGGACTGGCTACCCATACACCTACCCCTGCCAGGCTGGCCAGTACAGGAACAACACACATGGTCACAGTGGAGAGGTGTGTGTTTTATGTCCATCCAGGCATTACTGCCACAGACCAGGAACACACATGCCCACAGTCTGCCCTCAGGTAGGAATACTCCACATCTTGAGAATCGTTTTTGTCACATGAAACAGGAACTTCCCTTTCAATGGGCTAGCCAATCAATCTCTGAGGCCTCAATCTGTCAGATCGTAACTCTCTCTCTCTCTGTCTCTGTCTCTGTCTCTGTCTCTGTCTCTGTCTCCCGTCTTGTTTATAGGGGTTTTACTGTCCAGAGGGCAGCTCTATTCCTGAGCCTTGTCCTGAGGGTACTTACAGTTCACGTCCAGCTCTCAGTGATGCATCTGAGTGCTCCCCTTGTGGCGGAGGCCAGTATTGCATTGGTGTAGGACTGACTGAGCCCTCAGGAGGTTGTGCAGAGGGCTTCTACTGTAGAGTGGGAGCCAAGTCTGCCGTAAGAAAATGTTATCTCAATGCTATCTTAATTAGCTCAGCATTACTGCATACTAGACCAGGTGGGACCTCAAAACACTATACTACCCTACACTATGAGGGACAAATATTAAATATCTATATCTACTTGTCTATCTATTTTAATTCATTTTTCATTTTTGCAATATATATATTTTTGAAATATATATATTTTCTCCAGACTCCAGTGGATGGGATGACAGGAGGATTGTGTCCAGCAGGGAGCTACTGCTCAGCAGCTTCTTCCTTTCCCTCCCCCTGCCCTCCAGGCACCTTTAGCAACAGCACTGGCCTCAGCAGGCCACAGCAGTGCATCAGGTGTCCACCAGGGTAAGATCACTTCAACTTTAAAGCCTGTTTCAATCTATATTTTGCTGCATGATTTATGTATGGAAGAGATGATTTATGGCTTAATGTCCCTCTCAATTATGTGCATTGCGACTGATATCAGCTAACAGTCATGAGGCGACTACATACAATTGAAGCCCCCACTCCTTGTGTCAATACGTTTCTCCCTCTGTCAGTTTCTATTGCTTAGGTGCCAACAACACCTCCCCTTCAGGTCCTTGTCTTCCTGGTTACTACTGCACTGAAGGCTCTGCTTCACCTCTTCAGAATGAGGCAGAGGAGGGACATTATGCCTTAGAAGGGGCAGCCAGGGCAGAGCCATGTCCTCTTGGCACTTTCCAGCCGGTAGGAAGTAATCTGCGCAAGTACTGACAAGTTGTTAAAATTAGATTGTTAGATAATGGCATATTCAAGGTGATGTCTCTGTCTATAAATCTCCTCCACGCTGCTACATAAACTAGAAGGACAAAAACAAATGGAAATTCACATGAATCGAAGAAGAATGTACTCTGCTGTTTTTAGACTGGACTGTCTAGACTAGAGTGTCGTATCGCCCTCGCAGGGTCGAGGTGGTCGGTCCTGCGTGGAGTGTCAGGGAGGCAGACTGTGTAACCAGACAGGCTTGTCCCTGCCATCAGTCTGTCCCACAGGACACTATTGTCCTCCGGGCTCCTCTGTTGCTCGCGCCTGTCCTCCGGTCAGTACCTGTGTATGTGTGTGTGTGTGTGTGTGTGTTTGTCCTTCTGCTGCTCGTTCTCCATTCAGCTCTACTTCTTCAGAGGATGGAGAGTGGAGGTTTTGTCTTCTTTGTCAATAATGTTACCTCGTATTTCTGTGCTTTGACGTCATGACTTTCATTTACCCTCTTTCGCGTTCATGTATTCTAAAACTACACACTGTTATAATGTAGGGCTCCTACTCTGACCAGCCTGGTGGTGATGACGTGCAGCACTGTCGGCCATGTGAGGCAGGCTGGTTCTGCAGCAGGGCAGGTCTCTCTGGCCCTCAGGGTCTCTGTGACCCTGGACACTACTGCACCTCTGGAGCCTCCACCGCCGCTCCAGTAAGACACAACAACTGATCATTCTTTTAACTTTATTCCTGCAGCAGTTTTCTCAAACAATGTTTTCAAAGTGCTTTACAATCAAGACGATCAAACGAAACAAGGTTACACAAGAATAGGACTTCAGCAAAGAACAACAAAGAGTTGAAAGAGAAAAAAACATTATTACATAAAAGCATGTCTGCAGAAATAGGTCTGAAGAAGTGATTTCAAAGATGACATTCTGCCAGCCTGAGCTCTTCGGGAAGAGCATTTCAAAGAATAAGTGCTCTGATGGCAAAGGCTCATCAGTGGTTAAGAGATAAACTGACATGAACATAATCACTTCACCATACAAGCATTGAAATGAATGCACTGTAATTAGCTAGTATGTTTTGATGACACATTACTGGATTTTGAATTTTCTCTATAAATATGTGTTATAGTCGAAATCAAGCTCCAATTCACATGTTAACCACTTTGATTACCAAATGGTATTTCATGGTGGTTTTAGTTCGTTGTTTTTTTTTTGGCTGGCATGCATTTATTGATCATTCATGATTATAATTTGGTTTTGCTCAAGTGAAGCAGAACGTTATATGAGCCAGGTGAAGGAAGTGCAGGCAGGGTAAAATGTAGGGCAGTTGAGGCGGTGGAAATGTACAATGTTTTTCACTTAAATGTTTCACCTTTCAAAGTTAAGGCTGCAAGTAATCTCCCACACACTTTCAAGTGATTTTTGTTTCATTTGATATAAATATAAATTTAGAGACATTTAGAGACATTTGTCCAAAAATGTATTTTCTGTACGTAGAATTTTTTGGAAAAGTTGGCAGGAAATAAACTCAAATTACCCGTGGCTTTAAAAAAGCTGAAAGCTGAAACATTCAAACTTTGCCATTGTCTGATGGTTTTTATTACAACATCCCCTCAGGTGGCTGTGTCATCAGGCGGAGTGTGTTCTGCAGGCTACATCTGTCCACGAGGGACCAGGCACCCGCAGCAACACCCCTGTCCTTTAGGGACCTGGAGTAACACTGTGGGAGCCCAAGACCTGTCCTCCTGCTTGCCCTGTCCTCCTGGACTCTACTGCAACAGTACAGGCCTCAGCCAGCCCTCAGAGAACTGTGATGCAGGTATGGGAGCTAATTATCTGAGACGGTGGATAAAAGGCATTTTTTCCGCATGATTGAACGTGCAGTAAACACATACAACGCTCAATGTCAATACCCTCTTGTGAAAATAACATTTTTATTCACAGAGTTGTAGAGAATTTGAGCTGTACAGAAATGTTTGTTTATGTTTGCATTTTAAATCTGCATTTTATGTCACTTTATAACATTTAATATTTCAGATTTACTGTGACAGTTTATCAAGCAATCCACTGATTTACAGGGTACTACTGCTCAGAAAGAGCAGTGTCCCCCATGCCATCAGATGGTGTGACAGGGGACAAGTGCCCATTGGAGCACTACTGTCCCATGGGCTCAACCACTCCGGTACCCTGCCCTGATGGGACTCACTCTAACACTACAGGTGTGGGATGACTCATTTCACTCAATAGCATTGCATATGATGCCTCAGGCTTTAAAACACGAAATGCCGATGTGCTTTTTCATATCTACGTATTCAACCCATGTGCATGTAGGGGCAGAAGAGTGTGAAGACTGCCCTCCAGGTACCTACTGTCTTTCGGGAGAAGGGGTCCAGCTCTGTCCAGTGGGACACTACTGTTTCGGAGGCAGCGTGGAGGGCATCCTACCCTGCCCTCCTGGCACATACAACCCTCAGCTTGGCCTCAGACAAGTGGAGCAGTGCCTCATATGTCCAGCAGGTGAGAGCATTGGCACATGGTTCTCTCTGAAGTGCTGCAATTCTAAAATAAAATGTTTGATCAGGTAAATCCATGTGTTCGAAATGAGCAATTTAAATGTAAGGCAATAATTTTGTATTTCTTATTTTGACTATTTATTTTATTATTATTTGTATTTTTACTATTGCGATGATGTGTTGCATTCTGTTGCACCATCAGGGATGTTCTGTGAGGACTGGGGTCTGTTTGAACCCAGTGGACCTTGTCAGGCTGGCTACTACTGCAGAGCAGGTACATTGTATATAATATACCAGTACAGTTGTTGCTTTTCAGAACAAGGCAGCATCTCAGCTGTGCGTCCATTATTAATGTGTACGACTGACCCGAGGGGCAGTGGGTCTATGTGCTGCTAAACTGGATTTGACAACTAAAAGTAACTCAGAAACGTAACTTCTCAAGGTATAAACTTCCGGAACCCAGATGGCAACTTCAGCACAGGAGTGGGAGGAGCCTGTCCGCAGGGGAAGTACTGTCCTCAGGGCACCAGTCTGCCGCTGCCCTGTCCCATGGGCACCTACTCCAACGGGTCGGTGAAACAGCATGATATACTTTTGAGAATGAATGAACCCTTTTTATACACTCACACAACTGCACGTGTGTGTGTGTGTGTGTGTGTGTGTGTGTGTGCAGTCTTCATGTGACAGAGGCCTCTGACTGCAGTCCATGTCCAGCGGGTCAGTTCTGTGGTGCCGTGGGTCTGACCCATCCATCTGGGCCGTGTCAGGCGGGCTACTACTGTCCAGGGGGAGACACAACAGCCACTGGTAGAATGAAAACATGTTGACTTTCCATTGGTAGTGTCATGAAAGTGATTTATTCCATTACTCTGCAGGGAAAACCCTATTTGACCTTATGCACAACATCAATACAATACAATACATACATACATTTTTGTGGATGTTTCTATTCATGATGTTGAGTTTCGATACTTTTTATAAAATAGCTGTGGCAAAACTAATGTTTAAATCTTATGAATGAGCATTAGAGAGAATGGTGTTGATAAATGCAGACTGTGTGAGGGTGTTTTCTAGGGTGATTAGTGAATTAATCAGGGTTTATCACAGGATTCATCACATTAAGGGTTTAGCAGTGATAATCTCATTGATTTACCGTGTCTAATTGGCTTATCCTCCCCAGGCTCAGAAGGAGGTCTTTGCCCACCAGCTCATTACTGCCCCGGGGGCAGTGCTAACCCAGTGCTCTGCTCAGCTGGAACCTACACCAACCTCACAGGCCAGACAATGTGCTCCCGCTGCCCAGCTGGCTACTACTGTCCAGAAAACACTGGCAACTTCACCAAGTTCCCCTGCCCACCTGGATTCTACTGCCCTGATGGTAGAGTACACTAAGTCAATAACATCTGACTGTGTGTTTCCTCGTGTATTTATTGGAGAAAAAAAGTCTGTAACACTGTAAGTTCACCATCGGCTCTAGAGAGGTTCCCAGACAGTAGCATGATATTTCCTTGGCTTTTACAATACAGGTAGAATATTCCAGCTATTCCTCCAATATTATTGACGCTGTTCATATAAATTGCTATTGTATCTAGTTAAGCATCATGATTAGAGGGAGAAAAAGAGACTTGCAGATAGATTTTATTTGCGTTGTGGTGTGTTGTACTTGTTTTACCTGCCTTTGTATTGAATGTGTAGGCACCAGTCATGCCACCCAGTTCCCATGTCCTCGCGGCTACTACAACCCAGAGCCCATGACTCAGAGCCTGGACAGCTGCCTGCCTTGCCCTCCTGGACACTACTGTGAGAAGGAGAGGCTGACCAAAGTCTCTGGAAAATGCAAGGCCGGTCAGTAGCAGTGTCCGGCAGTGTCTTCTTGTAACTGACTTCTCTCATTCATTGACAGTGTGGTTTCTCATCTCCACCTTTCTCTCCAGGCAGTTCATTTCATCTCCTCCCCCATCCCGTGTCCCCCTCCATTTGTTCCTCTCAGGTTGGTTCTGTGTGTCGGCAGCGTGGAACTCCCAGCCGTTTGACCTGGACAACTACACCAACGCCAACTGCCTGTGTCCTGCCACCTCCACAGGGGGGCGCTGTCAGCAGGGCTTCTATTGCCCCCTGGGTAGCTCCGAGCCTCTGCCCTGCCCCCCCGGAACCTTCTGTAACCTCTCAGGTATCGGGACACTGGTCATCAAAGACATGTTTGTACACACAACTCCACATTGTAGCAGTGTGGCCTACGGCAGTGGCTCCTCATGCAGGCTTTCATTCACAACCAAACACTACAGAAGCTGATTTCACTGATTTCACTGATTTGTTCTTCTTCTCTGGTTTAATTTGTGCTAATCAGTGAAGTAGCTGATGTAGTATTTGGTTCGAATGGAAACCTGCATACTCTTGGGCTTCCATGGACCGTGGTGGAGAAACACTGGCCTATAGCATGCTGTCTAAGTGCTATGTTGTGGTGGATATAAGGGTTTGAATTGGCTCTAGAAGCCAGGAATTCGTGGCTCCATCTCTGGGCAACATATAATACAATTTCACGAGTAAACGGTATCCATTCCTTCATGTGTACAAATAACAACTTGTTGTCCACTAGGTCTGGCTCTGCCTAGGGGTCCCTGCTCCCCTGGGTACTACTGTATAGAAGGAGCCACTCGGGCCAGACCCACAGATGGAGAGACAGGCAATATCTGTCCCCCTGCGACATACTGTGGTGAGCCTGCTTCACTGCCTCTGAACTGTTATTCCCCCCAACTAGCCATCAGGGTTGTAAGGTATAGTAATAGTCGTATAATAAAGTACTTGATAGTGGATACATTGTGTGCCATTGTGTGTGATTTTATTGTTTCTAATATACAATGCAATTAATGTGACTATCAATAGGAATAAGCGTGTAAAGACAATGAATGAATGAATGCTTACTCCAGGTATTTCTTGTCCCACAGTTGAGGGCTCAGGGGAGCCAGAGTTGTGTCCTTTTGGTACCTTCTCCCCAGTGCCAGGCCTAACCAGTGAGGCTGGCTGTCAGCCCTGTACCGCAGGCTTCTACTGCCAGAGGCCGGGTCTCAGGTCTCCCACAGGTCCCTGCAGCCAAGGTCAGGCCATGCACTGATTTGTTTTTGTTGTACTCCCACACAAAATGTTGTATTAGTCCACTATTCAATAAGACTGGTTGTACTTGATTGATTGTTCGTTTGGACCTTGACTTGCCATAATCCTGTTCCACCTGTGAAGCAACGTGTTGACAGTGAGATGTATCTGAAAACAAATCTGTTGCATTGTGTCTCTTCTCACGTATATAGGCTACTGGTGCCCAGCTGGCCAGACAGTGGCTGCAGCCCTACCATGTCCTCCTGGCCACTACTGCCCTCAGGGTAGTGCAGCCCCAGAACCATGCCCTTCAGGAACCTACCAGGATAGAGAGAAACAGGCAAACTGCACTGTCTGTGAGGCGGGTAGGAGCCCTCTGCTGTCTTTGTACCTTCTTATCTTTTTTTTTAATCACTGTTTTAGTCTTGTGCCACTGAGCAGGCTGTAATGGAACCAGTTGAGCAAACCCTTTATTAAATCTGATGGTTTGTTCAGATGCATGTTGTGTTTCACTTATTATACTGCACTTTGTTAAGAGAAGTTAATATTATTTTATTTTATTTCCCATCAACATCATTGCAGTAGTCTCCCAAACTGGCAGTGCTTATTTACAGGCTAGAAATATAGACTGACATTCATCCATCTCTCTTCCTTCTAGGTTACTACTGTGATCTTAGATTGGGTCTAGCAAATGCTTCTGTGCAGAGGCCCTGCCCTAAAGGACATTACTGCCCTGCAGGCACGACCCTGCCTAACCAGCACCCCTGCCCCGTAGGCTCCTTCAATCCCAGGCAACACACAGACAGCCTAGCAGACTGCATGCCATGTCCTCCTGGACAGTTCTGTCCTGCTGTGGGACTGGCAGAGCCAGCAGGTGAGACAGCCAACCCCCATCCCTGAGGATCACAATCAGATTCTCCTGTATCCAATTTGCACAATGAACTCTGGGAGCGACAAGTAACGATTTTGTGTGTCTATGTTACCGCGTGGGCTTGCATTCGTGCAGTACATTAGTGTGTGCTTATAATGTGTTGTAATGTTTCATTACCTGCAGGGCCATGCCACGCTGGTTACTGGTGCAGAACGGGAGCGTTCTCTCCCAGCCCATTGGATGGACTCACAGGCTCCCTGTGTCTGCCTGGTCAATACTGCCCCTCAGGTTACTGACCTGTTCTCCCTCCAGAACAATCAACCACCATCAGCTAGATCATTGCTACCATACTGTAGATGTTTTGAATCTATCAGGTTCCAGACTGTTGCACTACAATGTAAACGGACCCACATTTTCAAACTTGCAACCCAACACTGACTGTGCAGCTTATTGTATGGGCTAATGTAACCAAATGTACTCTGTGTTAGGACATTGACCTTCTACCCTACGATGTTTTATTCATCCTACTTTGCATTCAGTGGCCTTGGGAAGGCTCTGACAACGTTAAGCTAGAAACTTGTGATACTATTTTCCTCAGAATAATTTGGAGACACATTCTCCCCTTGGGTTCCTGACCCAGACTTTGAAAAGGCTGCTCTAGGGTAAACACTGTCTGAGTTGCTCAGCACAGCTTAAAGCATTGGGTGCTTCATATGGGTGTTTTATTTATTATTTAGCTGGACATGGATTCTGTTTCCACTTCATACAAAAGAAAAAAAAAAACGACATTGTTATACATTGTTCTCTTACACTTGAATAGTCTGCTTAACACTCCCCCTTGGAACGTGTACTTGAGTTTAAATGTGAGTTTGTGTTGTGTCTGTCCTACAGGCACCACAGCTCCCGTGGCTTGCCCTGAAGGGAGCTTGTCCAACAGCTCAGGCAGGCAGAGCCAGGAGGACTGCAAACCTTGTCCTGGAGGTTTCTACTGTGACTCTGCTGGCCTCACGACACCTACAGGACACTGCAGTGGAGGGTACACCACACCACACCACACCAACAATACACATATGTATGTACACTCAAACCAAGGGAATTGGCTATCAAGGTATATGAAGCCACCTGGTTATCCTAGGTTCAGCTATGTTGCAAAACTACCTGCAAGCCTCTGGCCCTCGTAGGGGGAATATGTACACCAATAATCCATTTTTTACAGTTTTCATGTTTACTTTGCAGATATTATTGTGCGGAGGGAGCTGTCACATCCACCCCTACTGATGGCGCTACAGGCGGACCCTGTCCTGAGGGTTATTACTGCCCCGAGGGAACTACTCAGCCGGTGCCCTGTGATCCTGGGACATATGTGACTGTTACACACGCTACTCAGTGTGAGCCCTGTATTCCAGGCTGGTACTGTGTGTCTGGCTCCCTGTACCTGTGTCCTGCGGGTTTGTATGCTATTTTATACTTTTGATAAAGCTGTCAAAATACAGACACTTTTATCTGATGTATTATTTCATGTCACAGATGAGTGAAGTATATATCGGATGACAATTTACAGTATCTAAATCAACAAAACACTGAAATGAACAATCTCACGAAAAAGCCAAAGCCATTACCCAATAATAATAAAGTAATAATAAAGTTTTTATTCCTCATATTAATGCAACTGTAATGTTGTGGCCCACAGGTTTCTACTGCCCCGAGGGAACCGGCTATGACTTGCGAGGCTGTCCCGAGGGCACTTACGGCCCCGACCCCGGCTACTCGTCTGTCTCTCAGTGCACGCCGTGTGACGGCGGCCATTACTGCTCGTCCAGAAACGCAACAGCTGTCACAGGACCGTGTCAGGAGGGATATTACTGCTCACGCGGAAACGCCTCACCGCAACCTCCGTCACAGGCGGCAGGTAGACAAGCACAAGCGTACCTGGCGTGTGTGTGTGTGTGTGTGTGTGTGTGTGTGTGTGTGTGTGTGTGTGTGTGTGTGTGTGTGTGTGTGTGTGTGTGTGTGTGTGTGTGTGTGCTCACATGCTGGTCCGTGCACCTGTTCTTTTTCTCTCACGTCTCATACTTACTTGAATGCAGAGTTTGTCAGGGATGCTTCTTCTCTGAGGGGGCTTCATATATATATATATATATACCAGCCTTGTGTTTCTCACCAGGAGATGGAGGGCCGTGTCCTGTCGGTCATTACTGCCCCATGGCCACCATCCGTCCCCTCACCTGCCCGCGTGGCACGTTCTCCAACCTCACCAAACTAGTCTCCAAGGTAACTTTGACTCCGTATTGGACTCGCTTGTCTCCTCTGGCGACTGTTCAGATCAAACTCTGCCCTCACAAACCTGCACAGGGATGGGATTTTAAGCTGCAGTAACACGTGGGCATACTTATTACAATATATGAATCACATACATTATATATTATTATAAATCATTATAAATCATTTTCCAATTTGGAACACCACCAGTGTATATACAATAACTTAAAACATATTTTCTCTCTCTATTTCAGCGCGGCAGCCAATCAATATCTAATCCGAAACCAATATTACAGCCTCTCTCTCTCTCTCTCTCTCTCTCTCTCTCCTTCTATCTCTCTCTCCCTCTTTTGCCTCGCTCATTTTCCCTCTCAGGAGGACTGCCAGCTGTGTCTCCCCGGCTACTACTGCGACGGCGTGGGGCTCGCAGCGCCATCGGGAGAATGCCGGGAAGGTTTCTTCTGCCTGGAGGGGGCAGAGCAACCCGACCCTCCACTGAGAGACGGCGGCGGAGGACCCTGCCCAAAAGGTGGGCCCGGTCACTCAGCAGACATCTAGACATCTCTGCAGTAACTTTTAAAAAGGGAAAGAAAAATGAAGGAAATGCTCTTGAAAATAAAAAAAAATGCATGAAGACAAGTCAGTGGAAAATCCAAGGGGGAAATGTAATTAGCAGGTAACAGAAAGCAGCAAAACAACACTGAGCGTGAGTGTTATAGGACTTGCAGAGGTGAAGGGAGAGGGAAGCGTATAAGTACACTTAAAATGTACATAAGCCCAGTTCCGGTCTGTCGAGCTTAGCGAACTGGTAAACAAAACACTCAAAGTTAATTGGGGAAAACAGCTGCTCTGTTCACACTGGAAATCGAACGCTGTCCCCGTATGGATTGTGTGTGTGTGTGTGCGTATGTGTGCGTATGTGTGTGTATGTGTGTGTGTGTGTGTGTGTGTGTGTGTGAGACTCTTTTCTTCACACAATCAGGTTATTATTGTTCGGCGGGTTCTGCGGCTCCTCGGGAGTGTCCGCGGGGAACCATCAGCACAGAAGAGGGCCGATCCAGCTGCAGCCCCTGTCCCCCGGGGTAACCTCACTTATCAGCCACACATCCTGACTCTGCACAGTAAACATACACACAACTGTACTGTTAAACATGAGTTACTACGCAACTAGATGTGTATATACTCCTATCTTGTGGGTATAAACACAGATTTTATTCCCTCGCAGTCTGTTTTTATGTTGTTTTCACATATACACACACATATGCCAGCACATTCATGCACTGTTACCACCTCCATCACCATCACCCAAGGAGTAAATGAACTCCCGCTTGTTTTGTCCGGGTAGGTTTTACTGTCCTGGCAGTAACGGGAGCGAAGACTGTCCGATGGGTCATTACTGCCCGCCCGGGACGTGGTCCAAACACCAGCACCCGTGTCCGGCTGGATCCATCAACCCCCACGCTAGGATGACCAAACCCCAGGACTGCCTGCCCTGCCCTCCAGGTCACACACCTATTTACTGTTAATGATGCTTGTGAGTGTGGCTTGGTCGGGGCTGACAGATGTTGAGGATAGTCTTACAATATTAACAATGGAAGCAATTCAAGCAGCATACAGTTAACAGATGCACACTGTATGGCTTACACACGGGACCAAGAGAAACAAGCCCTCTACCTTGGATTCATAAAGTATACTGAGCTTCATTCTCCGTGTAGCACAGTAAACCAGGGTCATTTTCTATCCAATTTCACTCTTCTTTCCTCTCTAACCAGGTTCATTCTGTGCGTCCCCCGGGCAAGGTGTGGTGTCAGGCCAATGTAGTGCTGGGTACTACTGCCTCTCTGGGGCTTGGTCCTCTATACCAGAGGATGGAGGGATGACAGGTGGCAGGTGTCCTGAAGGTCAATTCTGTCCACGGGGCTCCGCGGCACCACTATCATGTCCCCTAGGACATTACAGCAATAAGACCGGGAACACTCAGCTGTCCGACTGCCTGCCGTGTCCTCCAGGTGGGCACTAATCCACGAATGACCTGGAAATGAACGACATGTTACATGCATGAGTGTGCTAATACGTTTTGTATTTATAATCATGTGGCTTCTAACGTTTCCAGTCTATAAGCTGATTCATCAAGGGATATTAGCACACCGTCTCTGGGACCGTCCATCAGTACTCCCTCTCTCACTCTGTTTTGCAGGGTTCCTTTGTGTCACCAGAGGGCTCTCTCTCCCTTCTCATATCTGCCCGGCTGGCTCTTACTGCCCAAGCAGAATAAACAGCAGCCTGCCGGCCTCTTTACCATGCTCACCAGGCAACATGTGCCCACCTGGCACTGATAGTCAGGTGCCCTGCTTGCCTGGGACCTACCAGGACTTACCTGGGCAGGTAAGGAAGATGGGGATGAATACTCTATTCTGTCATGCAGTCACAAAGGCAAGGTACACGTAATGTGTAAAGCATAGAGGAGTCCGAAATCAAAACCAAAATTTCAACGTCGTAGTCACACCATGTATTGTGCTGGATCACCCCACTGCTTGTATATGGTTTGATTTAGCGGACTCATTCTCACATCTCTACCTCTAAACATATATTGTGAAACACCAGAACAAAATGTATCGGTGCTTTACGTTATGGCTGTCCTAAAATAGATAGATCGATAATGTTCCTCAGCATGTCCAACCCTTCACAAAGTTTATGTCTGGTATTTACTCCTGTACAGGCAGGATGTGTTACATGTCCAGCAGGATTTTACTGTGCTGGCTCAGTGGATCCTGACACTGGGCATATGTCTGGGACTCACACCCCACTGCTGTGTCCTAAAGGACACTGGTGCCCACCAGGTAGGACGGGAAGTCACAGACACTCTAACACATAAAGGACAAACTTCAAATGTATCAAACTCCGCTGGATATAAATACTCCAGTGTGTACTCCTGTTATGCAAACAGCATCATAGCAACATAATGAAGATGAAGACGGTCTTCACAAACTGCTCTGTGATGTTTAGTCCGCCACCATCTGTAGATATTATACAGTATTATTTATCTACAGGCACGCAGTCTGGTGTCGCGTTCCCATGCCCAGCTGGCACCTCCAGCGGGCAGATGGGGTTGTCCAGCGAGGGGGGGTGTGAGCCCTGTCCTCCAGGGAGATACTGCAGTTCTTCTGGGTTGGATGCTCCCAGCGGGGACTGCTCTCCGGGGTAAACAAAGGCGTACTTCAGCGTGTTCACACACAGAGCATGAAAGATGTGGCATGTTGTTTCTATTCAATTCTTCCCTCCCCTGTCTTTAATTAAACTCCTACACTCTGTCTCTCACTTATCACTTCCCACACTGCACACTTTCCTCCCCTCTGCTTCTTTATCTCTCCACACTCATCTTTTCCTTCCTCATCAACCCTCCCCGCCAGCTACCTCTGTATTCAGGGCTCTGTTACCACCCAGCCAAACGTAGGCCCGACAGGAGGTCGTTGCTCTGCAGGGTCCTACTGCCCCCAGGGTACCAGCTATATGATACCCTGCCCTGCAGGCTCCTTCAGCTCCATAGAAGGTGACATATAACACTTAGTGACATTTGGAGGTAATAGGCTGTCTTAACTGAAGTTATTGGTGGTTGTGACTTTTGTAAACAATATAACAATTTCCTACCTTCCCTTAGGAAAATTTCACTTTACTAAAGTCATTAACAAAAATGATGTCTAAATGATGAATGATTTAGGCCGTATCTTAGTCTTGGTTTAGCTTTCTAGACCAGACACATGTGCTGTCTTCGGTGTTCCAGGGGCTGTGTCTATCGCAGTGTGTCAGCCATGTTTACCTGGTCAGTACTGTGCTGAGGTTGGCCTCTCTTCCCCATCTGGGCCCTGCAACCCAGGCTTCTACTGCTCAGGGGGATCCAGAACTGCAACACCTTGGGGCAACATCACAGGTAACAGACTTGCTCCTGTCCTTTTAGCAGTGTTAAGATGTATGGAAGCATTGATATCTGTGTTTTTTTATGAATTGTATTTGTAACATTCAGAACTTGTGTCATGAGCTTAAAGCACTGACATATACAGTGCACCCCGTTCTCACACTCTGCTCATCTTTTTATTGACCGTTTTCATGGCTTTCTTTCAGTAGTGCTGGATAATTCTCACCAGAGCATTTACAGTCCCCACTGCTCTCTCTCGGTTATATTTTCTCCTAGGGAATGCAGCAAATGGCTCTGGCCTTTTAGTTCACTTGCTAATCTAATGAGCAATGACATACAATAAAGGTCCATTGTCTCTGTTACAGCGGATACCGCATCTCCATTCCCACCCCCTCCTGATTCAACCCTGGGTCAGGTGCATGGAGATGTGTGTCCTGCAGGCCACTATTGTCCTAATGGGAGTGCAATGCCAAGCCCCTGTCCTCCAGGTACCAAAACTAGACCTAGACATGGGAGAGTTCTCACAGAAAAGAGTGTCTGTCTGGAAATGATTTATGTTGCCAGGCAATATTATTTCACGAACATGCATTCAAATGACAGTACTTAAGCTTCCTGTCAAGAACTACTCTTGTTTCTGGCTTTTGTTTTTATTGCATTGCTTCCAAAGGTAGTATATACGTTGTTATAAAGCCCCCTGCGGTACAGTATGAGGGTTTAATGCATCCGGAGCTCAAGAGGAGGTTATAAAATCTAATGGGAGGACAGTAAAGCTGTCGTAATAGCCTGCTAGCTACTTAACCAAGTGAATAAATTGAGTGTCAACTATGGTTGGCCTGCCTGACCCTGTTATGCTATACTGTTTCATTGTGTGTGTGTGTGTGTGTGTGTGTGTGTGTGTGTGTGTGTGTGTGAGAGAGGAAGAGAACCAAGAAAAAGACTAATTTTCACTCACACCTTAAATTGTCTCTTCCACACAGGCACCTTCCTGGGGAGGTCTGGGGCTGAGTCCGAGGCTGACTGTGAAGCCTGTTCCCCCGGTTCTTACTGCCCCTCATGGGGTCAGACCTCTGCTGACCTCCTCTGTCCCCAGGGGTGGTTCTGTCCATCAGGATCACTGTCTGGACATCAGCCAGGTACACATCATCAGGGGTCAGCTCACCCAAACCATGGCAGTCTTTGCACTTCATCATTTTCATTTTTTTAATCCAATAATATGCCCCCTCGCTGAGTCTGGATCACTAGATCAAGTAATAAAAGAGTGCACAGTTTCAAATATGGTGCCATAACAGAATGCATCAGTTACTTTACAAATCATGTACTGTGGAGGTGATTTTATGCTTCAGATGAGCTTCCCTCCACCTCTACAGCATGCACCTATAGCAGAGATATTCTTTGAAAGGCACCCTTACTCCTTTTGTGCCTTTTATGTGAGAAGAAGTTATGCTAATTTGAGCATGAAGTGGCCCAGAACCTATAAATAGTCTCTCGCGTCATGCTGTCAAAGTCAGGACTGCTGAGCCTCCTCCCACTTCCCTTTGCCTCCCACAGGATTTCCCTGCAGGGGTCAATCTCTTCTACTTCATTGTGTTGCCATGACACCAAATTGGCCATGGTGAAATCTACCAACCCTACTTACCATAAGTGATAGCGGTTATCTAAAGCTCCATAGAAAAGTACATTTGATATCAAATACATATACTTGGTGCTCTCGGTGTACGCGAGGGGGCAGCAGACCAGAGCTTGACCTTTGTTTGATTGTCACTGTTTATCTGACTGAGTTACAGAAGGCCAGTGCCCGGCTGGCCATGCATGCCCACATGGTAGTGCTGAGCCGGCCATCTGTAGGCCTGGCACCTTCCAGTCCTCATCTGGACAGCCCACCTGCAGCGCCTGCCCGCCAGGTGAAAACACACACCCACACACACACACACACATACAAAACAAAAAGATGAACTAAATTATGAAGGTTATTAGAAAACAAGCTGAGATTTACAAAGACATGTCATCTTTCTCAGGTTTCTACTGTACGGAGGGTACATCTATGCCATCCCCATGTCCAACCGGCAGTGTTAGTGCATCAGCTGGCAGGGCATCCCTGGGCGACTGCTCCCCCTGTCCCTCTGGCTCCTACTGTAACAGCAGTGCTCTGACAGAGCCCTCTGGACTCTGCAGCCCAGGTCTGACACGTTTCAGCCTGGGACGGGATATCAGAGAGTTACAGTGTGTTTTCATGTACTGTATATTAGGCCACATTTCCCCTTTAATAACACGATTCACTTACACCAGATCTCCCAGTATTCTCACCCTAGATATGTCTTAACAATATCATCTCCTATAGGCCATTTTTGTCCCCTGGGAGCCACTGAGCCCTTCCCTGTCTCCCAGCCCTATGGTGACGTTTGCCCCGCGGGACACTTTTGTCCTGAGGGTAGCGGGTCACCCAAACCCTGCCCCGTCGGCCGCTACCTCCCAGACTCTGGAGCCACCTCCCCCTCTCACTGCCGCCCCTGTCCCTCAGGGAAATACTGCCCTGGACCTGGAGCCTCACAGCCCACAGGTGAAAGATCACCCCACATCTCCAAGAGTTTTTATTGTTTTATTGCTCAACGTGCGCAGCGCCATAAAAATTCTGCGACATTTTTATGTGTACATCCCGCCCAAGTATTGATTCAGACAGATAGCGTTCTACACATTTCATACCATGTTGTTTATGTTTCCAACCCCGTGCTAGGTCTGTGTTCCCCGGGTTTCTACTGTTCTGGAGGTGCGGATAGCCCCACACCCCGGGCCAACTCCTCCTTGTTCAGCTGTTTGTGTGGAATACTGGAGGTTTACACCGCGGAGCAGGACTCCGGCGTCTGGACACACAATCTGTCATGCTTCGATAACTCCAGTAATTCTGGTAAAATATGGATTTCTTTACTGCGTAATAACAGAATAAAATGCTTCCTTTGAAAATATACTGCAACACATTTCCTAGAACTTATCAATTAATGATGTGGCCTAATATGTGTCTTGATAAATGTCCCACAAAGTAAGAGCTTTTCAGTTTTACCTCCTCCTAAAGTACAATTGATCCTTGACATTATAGACAGCTGTTCTGCCAATGACAGTCAAAACTGTTAAATCTGTATCTAAAGAATTGCAGTTGGCTAATCTTTGCTTTACTTTCTCCCATGCTCTATTATAGGGAGAGCTGCTAGCTGGATGGAAGTGGTAACCAGACCGTGGGCAGATTCAGACCCAACTCTGACTCACCTAGCGCCATGTCTCAAGAGCCCTCTGTATGCATGTACCACGTACAGAGGAGACATCTGCCCCAGGGGTGGGTGAAACCCTGCTGGTGAACTTTATGTTATTATTATATGATACTTGATCGATGCCCGTGGGGAACTCACCCTCGCCCTCCCAGCTCGACACACCCACACACCCTTTCTCTTCATCTCTCATATCCTAGTAGTAGTAATCAATTGCCGTGACATGACTTATTTACTCTGTTCAGTGTGTGAGGCATATTCTTCATTTGGACAGATAACGCTAGTAAAGAACGAAAAAAAAGAAAGATATTTCAAAAGCCTGACTGAAATATGTTTTATTTATTTCTCTCCTAGGTTTCTATTGTCCTCTGGGGTCTGCCTATCCCCAGCCCTGTGAGGCTGGCTCTTACTGTAACCAGACCGGTCTACATGTGCCAGCAGGACCCTGCACTGCAGGATACCACTGCCCTCGAGGCTCCTCAGACCCCCATGCCACCCCCTGCCCCATAGGACACTACTGCCCTCAGGGAAGCCCTTTTCCTTTGCCCTGCCCCCTTGGAACCCTTCAAAGTAAGATGCTACTATACTATGATATAGTAATATAGCAACATAGAAATTGCTAAAAGAAAAATGTGCTAGATATTGTTTCCCTGAAAGGAAGGAGGAAGGAACAGTAGGAAGAAAGGGAGGACAATTCAGGAGAAGTCAACAATGCCTTTCCCTATCTTGTGTGTTGAAGTAATGATGAATGAGTAATCGGACACAGTGCAGCCCCTAAGCCGCTTTTTTGCAGCCATTGTTTTTCGTGTTAATGTCCTTAAGTGAACTGGTGTCTGTCGTTGCTCTTCATTGAGGCACAGAAATATGAAAACTTCTTCCTCCCGAGCCTTTTGTTCTCCCTTGGGCGCCAATGAATAATTTCAATTACAAAGTGGTTTAGTCATATAATGGCATTCATGTTTGTTGACAGACAACTAAAATCCTATTAAAATGTGCTGTAGCTCCTTTGTGTGGTTACACATGAGAGACTGCTGAGGGAGTAGGTATGCAGTCAAATTAACATTGCTATCTACTTTTAATGGTTTTATTACAACAAAATATGCTGCTGAGAGTACTTCTGTAAATGAAAATAAAGTAAAGTAAATAGATGGATAGAATACTAAACACCCAGTAAATGTATGATTATTGTTTATAATCAACTTCCAGATGATATATATTGTCTGCCGTCAGGTTCTCCTGGTGGATTTACAGTTGAGGCTTGCCAGCTGTGTCCTCCAGGTCACTACTGCCAACACACAGGCTTAGCAGGGCCAAGTGGCCAGTGTGCTGCAGGCTACTACTGTCCTGAGGGGCAGACCACCGACAGACCGCAACATCATGTCTGTCCAGTTGGACATTATTGTGAGAAGGTCAGCCATATGTGTCTTCAGGCAGTGTCAATATTGTCAAACATCATGGTTGAATATTGTATGTGAGCTGACCTCCTTAGGCTGTGTTGTTATTGTTATATTGTTATTTTGACATTTTGAAGTGCTTTGCTGCATATGTCACTTGATGTTTTTCCGGTTTTCTGGACCATCTCAGTCTTCATCATTTTGTTTTGTATCTGCCTGGACTGTTATTTCCGTACTGTAATTATTATGTATCTAATTTAATGGTTGCTTTAGGGCAGTGTCAGAGAGACAGCTTGTCTTCCAGGCAGCTACCAGCTCAGAGAAGGCCAGGGCAGCTGTGAGGCATGCCCTGCCGGTTTCTACTGTCAAGATCAAAGTAAGGTCATATCCTCCATGGATGCATGAGATAAATGACGGATGGACAAATCGTTGGTTGACTAACTGATTAGCAGCTGGGCACATGAATGAGTTTTCTAAAAAAACAAAATGTAGATTTTTTTCATCCCATCCATACATCAGGAATGATCCGTCCAGTCCCATGCGAGAGAGGCTTCTATTGTCCCAGTGGATCAGCAAATCACCGCCCTTGTCCAGCAGGGACCTATGGAAACGAGTCAGGATTGGTTAGGGAAAGGCAGTGCTCACCGTGTGACCCTGGGATGTTTTGTAGAGGAACAGGTATGATGTGTACACACCATTGACCCTCCTCAGTTTGTTGCGATGTGCTTCTTACAGTAATTTGATTGAATTGCCTGAATCACACTCCTTTAAAGGGAGGACTTTCCCCAGTGGCCGTTGTGCTGCGGGGTTTGTGTGTGTCGGGGGAGCCACTCAACCATCACCATCAGACAACCTCACTGGGTTCCCATGCCCTCCTGGCTTCTTCTGCCCAGTAGAGACATCTGTACCAAAACCCTGTCGAAAGGGAACATTCAGGTACATTTTCAGCAACATGGTGCAATTTGAGCAGTTATACTGAAACTACCTGAACTGCTGGAGGGAGGGTGACTGACTACTGTTTTCTAGCTCTTAGATAGTGTATTTTTCTCAAGGGCAAACCACATCCACAACTCACTCGTAGAAATTCAATGTCAGGTCAAGTTTTGTGACGTTATGTTAGTGTAATAATGGAAAACGCGAGCTGTAATCTGAAGTGTTACCCTTTAATTTCTCTAAAGGAGGGGCGTGTGCTGCATTCTGTTGTCTAATACAGAGTAATAATGATCCAAACAACACGAAACCACACTTGTTTACTTGTTTATTTGTGTTAAATCGTACATATTTTACGGCAGTGAGCAGAGAGGGCTTGTGGACGAGTCTCAGTGTCGCAGCTGCAGTCCAGGCTTCTACTGTTCAGAGACCGGCCTCCTGGCTGTGTCTGGACCCTGCCTGCCAGGTCAGAAATAACAGAGAGTTGAGTAATGACAGTTTGATACTTGATTCAGCAAGTGTATAGCGTTGCAAATATTTCATTGATGCTTTGATATGGCTTTTACTGCACATTGCATGAGTATCCCCACAGGTTTCTACTGTCTAGAGGGATCCCAGAGTGCTACCCCGATGTCAGGTGTATCTGGAGGTGTGTGCCCTCCAGGCCACCACTGTGCGAGGGGTAGCAGTGTGCCCTCACCCTGCCCAGCTGGCACTTACCAGAATGAGACTGGAGGAAAAGGCAAAGATGACTGCAAATTGTGCCCTCATGGTAAACAATAAGCTCTATATCAAAAATATACGCACTTAACAATTTCACTTTTCCCTTCAGAACTTCTCCGTTTCTTGAGCAGAAATGTGACAATATTTTGACATGTTCTTCTCACTGTCTCGTATGCGTCTTTCCCAGGCTGGTTCCAGGATTCATCAGGCCAGAAGGAGTGCAATCCCTGTCCTCCTGGGCTGAACTGCCCGCCCCCCAGTACCAGCTCCACCGAGGGGAACACTACTGGTGTCTCCAGCCCTCAGCCCTGCCCAGCTGGCTACGTCTGTCCTGGGGAGGGTCCAGACAGTCAGCCCTTCCCCTGCCCCATAGGCACATACAGCCCCAGTCAGAGTCTCACTACAGCAGGTGAAAATGCAGTATCTAATGTTGTGTTTTGTTTTGTTTTGTTTTTAGTGATTTATATGCAAGTAGCAGGACTTTACAATTATTTCTAGTGGGTGCAGGGAGCCAGTGCAGTGCGGCTATAGTACTGGAGTGATGTGTTATCTCTTTTTTGTTCTTGTTAGCAGTCTGGCTGCAGAGGTCTGAATAAGTTGCTGCCTCTCAATTTACTTTTTAGGAAGGCCAGTAAAAACAACATTGCAGTCAAATCTACTTGAAATGAAGGCATTAATTAGCTTTTCCTTTCTTTAAAAAGCTGTAATCTTGCTTATGTGTGATATGAAACTCAAGTCAGAATCTACCAGGCTTGTTAATTCTGGTTTAACCAAGCCAGCCCCTGTGAAAGCTGTCAATCTGTGCTTACAGGTGAGTGCCTAGTGTGTCCCGCAGGTCGGTTCTGTGGTTCTGAAGGTCTGGTTGAGCCCTCTGGATCCTGTGCTGCTGGGTTTCTCTGTCTGATGGGAGCCATAGTACCAAACCCCACTGACAACAGAACCGGGTCTCCCTGTCCACCTGGGGCTTTCTGCCAACAGGGGCTCAGAGCAGGTAGATGGACCAATGACAAGTAAAGCCTTTGAATAAGAATATTACTTTAAATGTTTCTTAGTAAGCTGATACTACTTCCCATAATGGTCCAGAATATAATGTGTGTATGTTCCTTCCTCTTGACCGCTTGTGCTGTAGGTGATTGCTGGGCAGGTTTCTACTGTGACTGGGGCTCTAGCAAAGCGGATCAGGCTCTCTGCCCAGCGGGTTCCTTCTGCCCAACGGGAACACCGGCTACGCTGCCCTGTCCTGCAGGAACATTCAGCTCTGAAACAGGCAACACACACCAGGACAACTGTACCACATGTACCACTGGATACTACTGTCAGGGTGGGGGAGATGACTTTGTTGTAGAGTCAAAGTGACACGATGGTATATGAAGTAGAAGTAGATGAGGTAGATTGAAGGAAAGTCAGCACATCAAAAAATAAATGACTTCAATGACAAAATGACTAATAACTCCTGGAACAATTTGATGATATCCAAGGGTGGAATTTTTGCTTTAAGGTCCAGATTAGTTGTCCACATAGTTACAAATCCCCAATATGTGAAAATGCAACTCATTATAATCAGGTGTATTTATCTGTATTATTTCTCCCTCGTGTGGCTCAGGTGGAGGTACTGTGCAGCCTGCACTGTGTCCTGTTGGTCACTACTGTCCTCCAGGTCTAATAACGGGGCTGGAGTTCCCTTGCCCACCTGGCACCGTGCAGAGCCAGCTGGGAGCCTCCAGCCTCGATGCCTGTCTGCCGTGTCCTGCTGGTACGGGAAGACATAATAGTGCTTGACTGTGTTTAAAATTGTTGGATTTATTAAAATGTGCATTCTCTATATCATTGTGTCATTGCGTTAGATGTGGATGGGTACTCATTGTACTTGTTGTGCTTGGTGATGACTGTAGCCTGTTGGTATTTTCCCTAGGAATGTTCTGCTTGCTGCCGGGCCTGTCCCAGCCCACAGGACTCTGTGAGGCAGGATACCACTGTCCTGCCGGATCAACCAGCCCTAACTCCACTGAGTATCAGGTCCTTGTTGTCTAACTGTAGCCTCTATAGGTCCATAACCTCTAAAAACACTATGGCAGGGTTTGTACAACATGTAAACAAATGCGTCATTATTCTTGGCAATTGACACTAACAAAGGATATAAAAGAGGCTTGTCAATTTATGCCTTATAGTGTAGAATAAAATATAATAAATACAATATTTCTACCTTTTTCTGTTTGTCAGGGGAACTCTACCAGAAGCAATCTTTGCCCTGCTGGCCACTACTGCCCCGCTGGCACTGGCTATCCACTCCCTTGCCCCGCAGGCTCCCTCTCCGTCTCAGCAGGGTTGAGGGGGGTTGAAGACTGCCCCCCCTGTCCCCCCGGACTGTTTTGTGCCAGGCCTGCGCTGGCAGAGCCCTCAGACGCTCTTCCATGCCACGCTGGGTAAACACATCTGCTCTTCTGAACTCTGGGCACCTTTCTTCAGTTTCAAGTCTCTCCACTTTATCTAAACTTACTTTATATGTGGCCCCAATGGATACTATTTACGATATGTTTTTTGTGTCTTTGGCCTGGAAATGAAGTGATTTCTCTCTCTGCCTCTCTCTTATCTCTCTAATGTCTGATGCTTTTTGTTTATCAGATCATACCACTGTTCTACTGTTATGTTCTGCCTTGTACGTATTTTTGGATATATGCATAGTCAGGATGAACAAGAGAGCAGTCCAAAATGCCAGCAAGATTACTGGTGTTAGTCAAAAATTAGTGGCAAGCCTGTATACAGCCAGATAATGGACAGCAGCCCTCTGCATGGTTGCATATTTAGTTACAGCAGGAGAAGGAGTAGGCGCCTACAGCAGGACAATATCCACACTAAGCGTTATGTCAGCTGTCTAGCTGCCATTAGGCTCCAATGCGGACCACAGGGGCTTTGAACCCTTTAATCCTTTAACCTTGCGGTTACATTTATTCTTTGTTTTTCTTTCCATGAAAACAAAGAAAAAAAAGATCTTGACCTGATAGAGTGTGTACACATTTCCAGGATCTGATATTAGCCATATCATTGATGAATGCATACTCAGCAAAACGTATTAATATTTCATTATTTTATTATGATTGTTTTGCTTTCCCTTTCTCTCCCTGCAGGTATGTATGTCAGGGTGGCAGTTCCAGCCCCACACCGTTTGATGGTCCCCAAGGTTACTTGTGCCCCGCTGGCCATAGCTGTCCTGTTGGCTCAGCAAGCGAGGTGCCCTGTGAGCCTGGCACTTATAGTCCAGCCCTTGGGGCAACCCACTGCATAATATGCCCCAATGGGGCAATGTGCTCCTACTCAGCCACCCAGGAACCCTCTCTCTGCCCAGCTGGTGAGGATGGCGAAAATGCTTGCATCCAATAAACTTTCAATCTATGAATCTCGCTCATAACCTTTTTACAGCAATTGTACTGTGCAGTGGTTGACTTTCTGATTTTGCTACAGTAGTGATGACTAGTATCAATCACTATTGTGTTCTGCCAGGCCATTTCTGTCCTCCTGGGACGGCCCTGCCCCTGCCCTGCCCTGTAGGGACTCTCAGCAACCAGACAGGAGCCCACTCTGTCTCTGTCTGCACAGCCTGTCCCTCTGGAGTCTACTGCAGTTCATATGGAGCATCAATGCCACAAGGTGACCCGATCGGCCAGGAGTTTTAGTGGGATTCATTTGTTAAATTATAGTTTTCTAGCTACATGAAACAGACGTCATATTAGTTAACCCATTCTATGACAAGTAACCTAATTGATACTGAGTGGATAGTGGTTTTTGTCCAGGCTTCTGTTTGCAGGGTTATTTCTGCCACGGTGGAGCCACGGGGCCGACACCACAGAGCTCTGACAACTTCCCCAGGAATGGGCCCTGCCCCATCGGCCACTACTGTCCCGCAGGGTGCCTCTCCCCACTTCCATGCCCCCTTGGCAGTATCCGCAACACCACCGGTACACATACACACTCATTTTGCGATGCACCACTGTGTGATGATCAGAGCATGAATGTTGTAGAAACAGCACATGTATTGTTGGTTTGAATTAAATGAAAATACATTCCTAGAGTCGTTTGATAAACCTTTGCACTGTGAATGGGATCTCTCGTTGTGTGAGTAAAGGTTTTCTGCATGACTGTGTCTCCTCAGTGGTTTCTGTTTTATTCCTTATTACAGGAGGTGTCTCCATGGAGAGCTGCTCTGCCTGTCCTGCAGGTCACTACTGCTCCACTGAGGGTCTGGCCAGTCCAAGTGGCCCCTGTGCTGCTGGTTTCTACTGCCCCTTTGACTTCTCCTCAACCACGCCATATGCCTTACTCTGTCCCAAGGTAAGGATAATTCATTTAAACACTTCCATTCTCTATTTCTCTGTATTGATTTTGCAAAACCCCTGCCTCCCCTCTCTTCCAATGCATTCCCATCCCTTATCCATTATCATCATTGTTTGACTAATCGTATTTCTCAAGGAAAAGCTTCCTTGAGGGACCACTTTCGCCTGGAAGAATGTTGTTAATAATCCTGTTTCTTCACAATGTCACAGCCCTTTGCCCATCTCACGTATTTTATTATAGTAGTATTTTCATCATCTCCTAGGGTCACTATTGTTCAGGTGGCTCTCCCCTGGCCCTGCCCTGTCCTACAGGCGAGTACCAGCCCAACCCGGGCTCAGATAGCTGCATCTCCTGCCGACCGGGCTTCTACTGTGAGGAGGCCATAGCAGGAGAGCCATGGCCCTGCCCTCCACACTCATTCTGCCCTGCAGGTACATTAAAAGGTCAATTCTGAAGAAATCAATAAGACTAAACCAATGGCATCACAAACTCACGCGATCCATGTCTTGCGCACTCTTTTTTTGTACAGGAACCATGGTTCCTCAGCCCTGCCCTAATGGCACATACACTCTTTCAAACCAGGGAGGGCTGCAGGAAGAGAGAGAGTGTTTACCTTGTCCCCCAGGGAAGTTCTGCAGGTGAAGTACACTGCTACACTGGATGCTTGTTAACTCCTCAGCTTTAATGCATTCATGTCAGCACTCATACACACACACAGCTGTCTCACACTTACATAGACACACATACACACACACACACACACACACACACACACACACACTGCTCTCAGCTCTGCTTGTTCAACAAACAGCCTAATATGCATGAAATTAATGAATGTGGACGTGAGTAGGGGAGGTGAAGAGTGCCATGTAATTATCATACTGTAGGTGTAATGAAGCATATTTTATTATGTTATGAATGTGTGTGTGTGTGTGTGTGTGTGTGTGTGTGTGTGTGTGTGTGTGTGGGTGAGAGAGAGAGAGAGAGAGAGAGAGAGAGATGTATGCAGTGATTTGTGTAATGTAAATAAACTAACCTTGCGTACTGTATTTTGTCCTCAGAGCTGGTAGGATCCAGGGTGTGTGTGCCGCAGGGTATCTCTGTGTTTCTGGGAGTGCAGATTTCACCCCTCAGGGACCGCTGTCCAATTGGAGCAACTGTGAGTGGGGTGTGCAATGTGCTGGACCATGTCCACCAGGTACAACAAGTCATTTCTTACTATTCAAATAAATTGTCAAACTGATGATTTGGAGATTGACTGGACATCGTGTTTATGCAAGGCTTCTACTGCCCTGAGGGCACAGACAAGACTGAGCTCTGTCCTGCCAACACCGTCCGAAGCTCCCCTGGAGGTGCAAGTCGACAGGACTGCCTGCCGTGTCTACCTCAGCACTGGTGTAAACCTGGTATGGGTTCATTATAGACTGAATGTTTGAGTGATGGTTGGTTTATGTGTTCTGCAGCTTCACTAGTCAGACTTTATTTATTTATGCATACAGACAGAACCGCTCAGTGGAGGTTATATGTATGTATAGGTGATATATGTAGTGCACACCCCCTACACCCACCTGGAAAACCCACACCCTAAACGTTTCATATTTCTCCATGCGTTATTGTTGAGTGAATGTGTGGCCTGTGTGCATGTGTTTCCTTCCATGCTGCTCTGCACAAGGCAAATTTCCATTATTATTAAGTCATGTGCAAGGAACTGAACAAAAGGAGGACATTGATTTATCCAGTATAAGCTCAGCAAGTAGGTCACTCTAAAAGCCCTGACAGTGAAAACCCGGTCACCTTCTCTCCTAGACCTGCCTGGGGCTCCATGGTTTATAAGGGGTTAAAAGGTCAGAGATGTAGCCTGGGGCAAGGCCTTGATGGGCCTTATTATTAATCAATAAAGCACTGAAATTCATTCTAAAACTCATTTGGGGCCATGATACATTTTTTAGGTGAGGCAGGTAAAAATTCAATAGCATTTACACAAATGCAGGGAAACATGCACATGTCACAAAACATCTTGAATATACAAAATCTGAACATAAAAATATGTGAAATCCCACAACTGCATTTCCTGTCTCAGTCTTTAGTTTTAAGATGCTGTGCACCCATTATGTTTTCTCTCAGGAGACCCAGTCCTCCACCTGTGTCCTGCTGGCCACTATTGTGATGGTCTGCCTGGAAGTGACTATGATGGAGGGACAGGGCCCAGGAGGTGTCCTGTATACACCTATAGAGCTTCCCCGGGGGCAGGCAGCAAGGGTGACTGTCAGTCCTGTCCCCCTGGTTCACACTGCAACTCCACAGGTCTGACACACTGCACCTCACACACCATGACAAAATAAAATAGACAAAATATAACAGACTCAATGTGTGCTTATTAAAGATGATTTTGCCTTTCTTTCTTAAAATATGTTAAACCCTTGATCCTGATATTACCATAACGTGCCGCTCTCAGGTGTGTTTTCTTTTGCATTTGCAAGCGCAGTTCAAAGCAGAGATGAGCCAACTGCATTTCTAAATTGTATACAGCATACACACTCTCTATCATGATACTAGTGCCTGTGTGAGACAATATAATGTGACCTTACCCGAGGCTACAATAATACGTGTTGGATTGGAAAGGGAATATTTTTTCTCATTTCCCCCTCAAATACTTAAGGTTAAAACCTGCAGTGATACAGATAACGTCCGGTAGATTTGCTCTCGCATTATATTTCTGTTCTTGTTCTCTCTTAGGGTGAGCGTTTGTACATACCGTATCAGGGCTTCTTCAATACTTTCTTGCTGTAGGAAACACTAAAATATTTTTTTATCCTAGTTGTGCCTTGTGAATTGTAGTAAGAGGTTGTCAATGTCATTTTCCAGGTCTGACAGACTACTCCAAAGATCTGTGCCCACCTGGTTACTGGTGCAGTGGGACTGGTCCGCCCATCCTTTGCCCAGCAGGCACCCAGAGGCCCTTACCTGGCGCTGCAGCACCCAGCCACTGTGAGCCCTGCGCAGGAGGGACCTTCTGCCCAGATCCTCGGACTACAGGACTGCCCAACATGAAAGGGATCCCCTGCAGGGCCTCCTATCAGTGTCCCCCTGGTAGGTGTATCATCATAGTTTTTTGCATTATAGCACATCTTAGATTGTGTAGGTGGTGACTTTGAAACTTTTTAAAGGAATGTCTACTTCCCCAAAGATTACAGATTACAAAGATCTTTTCTCATTATCCAGGTGCAGTCTCAGAGAGGCTGTGCAGGGCTGGCTCATACTGTGGACCTCAGACTGCAGAGCCTCAGGTCTGTCCTGAAGGTTATTTATGTCCCGAGGGATCCCAAACCTACACTACTCCGAAGCAACTGTGAGTGCAGGCCAAGCCCCAAAAACCTAAAACTTAGAGGGCAAACAAATGTGGGCTATAAGATTCCTGTGGAAATGAAAACCTTTAAGTGTTGAAATGATGAGAGGAGATTTGGGGCGTATTCTGGGACTGATCCTACTCTGAGGGTTGGTGTTAAAGCTTTATAAATAACCCTGTCACTGTGCTCCACAGTTGTCCATTCCCCTATTACTGCCCAGCCAACAGCTCCGCCATGCAGTCCTGTGAAGGGGGTTACATGCCTGTCAATACCAGCGGGCCCAGAAGATCCAAGAGCAGCTGTTGTAATATGTGTGAGGGGGGCACCTATCGCCCAGACCTCTCCCCCATCTCTCACTGCCGTCCATGCCCAGCCGGATACCATTGCCCCCCAGGTGCATTACATTGAAAAGCATTAGTCTCAGGAATTAGGAATCATTCCAGATCTATTTACGGTGTTTATGTCGTATATTGCGTAACTCCAAGTGAACTGTCCAGGTACAAAACACTACCAGAGTAACCCATGTCCACTGGGGTATGTCTGCCCGATGGGATCCACCCACCCAGTCTCCTGCCCCCCTGGCACCTTTGGTAACCTCGCCCACGCTAAGCAAATGGACTGCCACCCATGCCCGGCTGGCACCTTCAACCACCTGCCTGCCCAGAAGGCTTGCTTTCCCTGTGGCAGCTCCTCCACATCACCACCAGGTTGGCTCCCATTAGATCTTCTCAGATCACTTAAATTTAATAAACGATGCAGCAGTTAAAATGTTTATTTTATGAACGTATTTATTATTTGAATGCTGCATTTTACCTGTTCAGCTGCACAGGAAAGTAGATTTGCTTTCATGATGTGCTGTGTAACACTTCCCCAGGGTCCTCTTCGTGTACTTGCATCGGTAAGAACCGTGCTTTCCAGCACTCCGATGGATCCTGTGTGTGTAGAACTGGCTTCATCTTCTACAACGAACTGGATTTTAGGAGCTCTAGCACTGACAGTGAACTGGACTGCCAGCCTGAGGTCAGTAGTCGCACTAGTCAGTAGTAGTCAGCACTAATTTCATGTGGTTTTTTTTGTTTGTTTTGGCTGAAATTCCACTTTAAATCAGTTCTCAGTTCAGTTAGTTAACCCCTCATGTGACCCATTAATGGTGATAATGTGTTTTCAGTTGATTCACAAAACAGTGTACAGTGTAGTGATACTTCTGGTGTAAACAGAGGAAATGTTTGAGGTCCTTTAGATGTGTGTGTGTCCTACAGGTGAATAGACGCTGTGCTGCAGGACAGGTGCGCCTGGCAACATCCAGAGAATGTGTGTCTCCTTCCCTCCACTCCTGTAACATCACCTGTGGACCTTATGGAGGAACTCTGGATGTGGAGATGGGCATGTGAGTATGTCTATTACTAAGCTGTGAAATCAAAGCTACATGTAACAAAGTAATGAATTACGATCTGATCTCTAAGTCTCTAATAGTCTGATACGCTCTCTGTCTCTCTTTTGACGTTATCTGTCCGACCCTCTTCCCCCCCAGCTGCCAGTGTGAGCGATATGTGTCTGCTGAGGAGCTTTGTAACTCTTCCTGCCTGTCCAGGCTACCTCAGCTCTCTGCCCAGCTCTCCCCTGATGGACCGCTGCTGCTCAGCCTCAAACAGAGAAACAGCATGGTCTGGGCCAGGGTGAGTGAGAGGTGGCCGGGCTATTGAAAAAGAGACGGTTGATTATATGGTTGCTGCAGGTGTATGCAGAATATTGTGCTGTAATTATGCTAGACACACGTGTGACCTAAGAGGAAGGATTTCTGAAACCTGGTACCACCAGATAGAGATAATCATAAGTACACCATTAGTATTGCACCAGTGCAGCTTAGAGACTTATCAGACTGCAGGGCCTGGCCAGGTCGATTGGCTGGAGGAGGGTCTGGGAGGGGAAAGCATTGATTAGGGACTTGGCCAGTCTGGGGCTTATCGGGACACCCAGAAGATGGTGCAACTGCAGATTTTGTGATATAATTGCATTATGACTAGAGGGAAATGATTTTAAAACTGTATTCTTCTCTCTATGCGAGTGAAAATATTTCCTAGTTCACCGATATGGCTAGAGAAGAGAAGAGTGCATTTTTATACATTTCCTCTAGTTTCATCATCTGGAAATGTGCGTTTTTTGTGTGTGTATGTCTATTTTTTCTTTTCTTTTTTTCTTCTATTTTTTTATTTTTTTTATAATTGCATTGTGCCCTTTCCAGTGTGACTTAGAGTGGGGTTTTGTGTCAAGTGTTGAACTTTGTGAGTGAGCGCTTTGTTTTAGTAACAGTATGTATTCATCAGAAGTGTCGTAGGAGTTATTCAGTGGGCTTTGCTTTTAGAAATGAAACATTTTGCACACAGAAAATCATTTTAACAGCCACACATAGTGTCTGAGCTCGGATGTGTGTTATGCCACTGAACTGGAGCCTGCTGCAGAAAGTTTTGTGTTCATAGTGTGGTCGTTGTAGTAGAGGGGCTGTTTTCATGCCTTGGACAACACAGTAGTTATTCATTAAATTCCATATTGTTCTTCTCCTCACCTGCCTGTCATGTCAGATTGATTAATCAGCCAAATTATTGATTTCCATTGTTCTACTTGTGTGTGTACTTCAGTTCAGTGCACACATAAAGCGGGAAGCCCTGTACATTTCATCAGATATGCTTTTCACACTACACTTACCCCCGGGCTAACGTCTTTCTTAACCCTGGGTTAAGGACACATTTAACCCCGGGCTAAGCAGCGTTTCACACTTGCATTTTTGAAAGAGGGTTAACACCGCTTTTAACCCTGGGTTAACAAACCCTGCTACGAAGCAGGGTTAGCACCGCTTTTGTGGTGCTATCCCCGAAATGCGGTGCTAAGAACAATAGTGTGAAACGTTGTGGGGTTAGAATGTAACAGGGGTTAGAAGGTAACAAGGGTTAGAATGTAACAAGGGTTAGAATGTAACGGGTTAGAATGTAACAAGGGTTAGAATGTAACAAGGGTTAGAATGTAACGGGTTAGAATGTAACAAGGGTTAGAATGTAACAGGGGTTAGAATGTAACAAGGGTTAGAATGTAACGGGTTAGAATGTAACGGGTTAGAATGTAACAAGGGTTAGAATGTAACAGGGGTTAGAATGTAACAAGGGTTAGAATGTAACAAGGGTTAGAATGTAACAGGGGATATAATGTAACAGGGGTTAGAATGTAACAGGGTTAGAATGTAACAGGGGATATAATGTAACAAGGGTTAGAATGTAACAGGGTTAGAATGTAACAGAGGTTAGAATGTAACAAGGGTTAGAATGTAACAGGGTTAGAATGTAACAGAGGTTAGAATGTAACAAGGGTTAGAATGTAACAGCGAGTTAAACATTAGCATTAAACGTTAACCCGGGGTCTACAAGCTTACAGTGTGAAATCCTGAACACTGAATACCAATTGGTCAATTGTTAGCCTAGGGTTAAAGAAAACTAGTGTGAAACGAAAGTTAACCCAGGGCTATTATAACCCAGGGTTAAAGTTAACCCTGGGCTAACATATTCAAGTGTGAAAAGCCAAAGAGAAGGGAACTGATAATGTGTTGCTATTGATACCTTGTTTGTTTATGGATCTATGGGGCGTGCTGTGGTGTAGCAGTTCCCACTGAGCGATGTTTCTTTTTACTTCCAGAATGTAAAGGATGTTTTAGGACCGGATATCCATGTAAAGAATATTGGGAAAATCCACCTGGTTCAGTTTGACTCTGAAGGAGTGTTTGGTTGGATTCTCACGGACAAAGAGTTTATCAATCAGTTTCTGTCAGGTAACTAGCTTGTAACTACTGTTAATGCTTAGTGTGTTGCGAGGTTTTCATTTTCACTGTTTCACTTTCTATTCCTGTCCGTTCTCTTTCTTCTCCATTTCTGTATCCAGTATAATCTTACAGGAAAGATGACTTTAAAATGGAACTTGGTTGCGAACCACAAGCTATCACATACTAACGTGACATTGATTTATCTCTACTCAGAACCAATAGTACTCCTAGACACAAGGCCCAGGAAGAAGAGAGACACAGAAACTAAAGATGATCCTGTTCACTCCTCTGTCCTTCCTCGTATCCCCAATCCCGTTGCCTGCCTCTCCACCGGCGACATGCTCATTTTCCAGCTCACCATCAACCACACCGGTACTCTATTTTTACAGCACATCATAAAACAGCATAAATGACACTGTGAGACAATGCTATCATACATTTCATTTCATTTCATTTCATTTATTTTTACTCTAAGACCGCCGCCTCAGCCACTTCCCAGTGTATCAGAAAGACCACCTGTTCAACAGTAACCCCAGCTGGGACTTTGGTGCCTTCAGACGCCTGCAGATACTCATGAAGCAGACTCACTTCAACTCCACCAGGTGCTGTAGAGTCCAGACTGCAGACAGACGCTAAAGTATTTATCATCTTAAAACCCATTTTGTGATCATGACCTCTCTTTACCAGCAAGTTCTCCTCTCCTCTCCTCTTCTCTCCTTTTATTTTCTCTCCTCTCCTCTCATGTCCTACTACCTCCTTTTTCTGTCTCCCTCTTCCTCAGGTTTGCCCACGTGTTTTCAGAAACAGGCAAGTATGTGTTTGTGGACAGTGCTGTCCCAGAGTGGAATATGGTGGTGGTGGTCAGTGAAGAGGGGACAGAGTGTGACCCCAGGGCCGCCGTCTTCCAGCCCATGACCCCGGCACATCTGGTCCGGTACGGGATTGTCAAGCAGCACCGTCTCAACCTGCTGCCTGACTGGGGAGTGATCGCAGGTGGGTATTCTTATTGATGGTGATGAATTAGTCACTTGGGTCCATTTCAGCTCCGGTCATGACAGGATGCTAACTGTGTGTGTCCCTACAGGGGTCCTAGGTCTCCTGCTGGTGCTAGTAGTGGTTCTGACCACCACCGCGCTGGTTCTGAGACCCAGAAAAGCAAAGCTCGTCTCCCAGTGGAGGACTAAGCCCAGGTGGCACAGCCTGGGGGAGCCCTTCTCTCTGGTGGAGTATGATGACAGTGGAGACAGGTCTGTTGGCTTGGCAGCTGAGCTGGTGTTGTGTTTCCCTGTGTGTCAGAAAGTGGACGGTAGTTGTTCTAGTAGTTCAGTTGGCTGAGGTGCGAACAATGTACCTGCAACACCCTGGTTTTGAATCTAGGACGTTTGTCACTTGTCATCCCACTCTCTTTCTCCCATTTTTCCTGTCACCCTCAACTATAAACTCTGTAGAATCAAATAAAAAGCAAAAATGCCAAGAGTGTTCACCATGTGAGACAAGCAAATACACACACACACACACACACACACACACACACACATTTACAAAAAAAGATCTTGACTTGCATTCAACTTAAGAAGAGATCCTATAATATAACACCAACAATAGTTTGGATATGTATTTGTGTTTCAGCATAGTTGCCTCAACCCAAGCTGGCCTACTGGGCAGTAGGGGTGTAGGAGAGGGAGCAGAGGCGGAGGAGCCTGCTGTCTCAAAGGGAGGTAAGTTGAGTCTTTAATACCCTATGCTCTAGCTTTTCCTAGAAACATTGCCTAAACCGTCTTTCACCATTGTGTAATGTTAAAAATATAGCCAACTTCAAGAACTACCCTGACACACCTTATTAGAAGTGAAACGTAGTGCCTACCTCTTCTCTATCTTAACACCAAGTGACACTAAAATGAAACCAACAGACTGTAGCCATCCCCTTGCATGCATCAAGTAATAATTATAACTATTAGCTGATAGGACAGGCCAAAGACAATGAAAAGCACAGATGAGAAAAATACTATTTGGCGCCAAGCAGTAACAAAAGCGACACAAGACAATTGTAGCTTAGCCTAAATACAAATTGATCTTCTTGAGTACTAATCAGAAAAGAAGGAGATTAAGCTGAACAAGACTGGTGCTACTTTCAGCACCACAGACAATTCACCTATCAAAGTGATCGAAGTTTCAGCACCATGGATAGTGCAGCACCAATTTCTTTCTTTCTGTTTAGTGTATTGTCACTACAACAACAATCTGTAATGTCACCGTTTTCATTTTATTATAGTGAGAACATCTTATGGGACTTTATAATGCATATATAGTAGCTTAGGCTACATGGCACACTTAATGGGAAAAAAGGGGGAAATCATCTTGATAATCAATTCTTATTGATTCAAATGCAGTGCAATTCTTTGAGTGAATGAAATGAAATGAAATCAAGTGTTTATCCCCTGTAGTCCTGCCCTCATAGCCTATACTACTGCCTAGTATCCTTAGCCTTGCATTTATTTCAGCAAATGTTTTAACCACGTCCTCTATATTGCAGTTGCAGGCCCGTTTGTTTTCGATGCTGAAAACTGACAACCCAGAAGGGCTCTTTATTATTATCAGTTTTGAAAATGATCTCTCAGCAGAAGCCAGAGACAGCATAGAGTGCTTTGGCGACATCGGGGAAATTGGGAAGAAGGGAGTAGTGTTTCACATAAAGCCGTCCTTTAAAGCCTCTCTCCTTCTCCTTAATTGCCTGCGTCAGTGCATTATGGAAAGACAGTAAAATCTGAGGAAAGTGATGATAAAGTCATTGGTAGCACGCCGCTAGCATCAAATGGCATCTCATTTGCAAACTCAAGGTTAAATTTTATATTAATTGAATGGAGGCTATATTTATATATTTATCACTTGTTGTGTGTAAAAATGATCATACTTTTTAAAATGATCTTTAATGGTTTGGGGCTAGTTATGCCTGCTACAGTCAGTCCCAAGTTCATCTTTCTAAGTTCTTTCTAAGTTGCTGTAACAATGTTTGGTTAAATTCAATGACTAAGACAATCTGTGTTTTATTTTCTGCACATTTGGACGTCTTTGGACAACCTAGTAATAGAAAATCATCAAAAAAAAAAACAGTCTTGACTACACCTTTGCCTCTGGCTGGCTTTTTGATATATTTGCCATATTTCTTATAGCTGTCAGCTGCCTGCCAACGATTCAAGTGGCTGTCCTGAGTTAGCTTTAATGGGCCTGGCTTATTGCTTATTGCATTATTCATGCTGCTTGATAGGGCATTTAAATGGCCATTTGCCCAGGCATTATGAACCCACCAGGCATGACCAGGTAGTAGTTAGTCTATTCCCCATTTGATTGATGATGTGGGCAATAATGACTACTATAACAGTCTAATGACTTGTGGGGTTATCTGCAGCTCTCTAGCTGGGCTTTGTATTTTTAATTCACATATTTATCATCCATTTCATGCTCCATCCTTTCAAAAAGCACTGGATAGACAGGCTCCACTGCATCATTATAGAAGGCATGGGCAATAATGAAGGCAGTTTTTGGTTTCATGGTACAATCACCCTTGATCCTTGATCATCAAGTGTTTCCATAATGTTTGAAAGACACAATACAAGAATAAAATACATGTCCAACACCATGCTATAGTGGGTGAATTAGTGTACAAGAATTAGAATGGGGTGATGAAATGTCCCACTTAAACCACGACCTGCATTAAGCAGGTACCAAAAATACATTCAGAAACCTACATGGCTTCTATAGATTCAACCCATTTCTGTCTTACTTTCTTTGGCATTTGTCTCTCGCATTCAGGAAGTGTGTCAGGGCGGTGTGAGTTGGAAGAGTTCAATGTGAAAACGCTGTATGACAAACTAGAGGATCAAAACCTCCACCTGGCCTCACAGCTGGCTCGCCACCGCAAGGACACACAGGAGTTCTACAGAAACATCTGTCAGCAGACTGATGCAGTCAGGGTGAGACTTACTGTAGTGACAAATGATGAAGACATCGTGGAATTCTTTCTAGAAAGAATTGGCGGTTCGATTTTTAAGGATTTAATAAATTGCATGTTGAGTTCAAGTTTCAGTATTATGCTATATTATGCATGTTACACAATGTAATGTAGCTAGCTAAATGCCAGAAAAAAAACATCTTTTTTGTGCATCTTCTTGCAGAATGTTTTCGAAAATATGGATGCTAAGAAATTGAATCTTCTTAAAGAGCTGCTAGTCCGTGATGCTGCGAGGGATAAACAATCTAATAGTGGGGTGGGAGAGAGAGATACACAAGGTAAAACTGAATGGTGATGATATGGTGCTTGATCAGAGAGACTTGTTTCAATATTGAATTCAGTGTTGAATGGTCAAAAACATTTTCCAGCAAAGAAACAAATACAGTTGTCTCTGTTCACTAAGTTATGTTTCACCATTTTTAATTCTGTTTTGTTTCATGCATGGCATTGAACCTCTTGCCCCAGCTGAGGCCTCGGTGGCATTACTGGGAGCTGTTCTCAGGTCAGTTGAAGCTCTCTTATGCAGGCTGACAGGAGAAGCTTGGCAGAACCAGGATCTGCCTGCTCCCCCACACTGCCTTATAGATGCCAGGGAATGTGAGCTGCAAGCCGGATACACACAAACTGGTGACATCCACATGGGCTATGCACAGGTACGACAGTTGGAATAGGTTTGTTTTTAACACATCTTGGAATTAGTAAATGGAGCAACCACCCCAATTATATCCCCAGTTTTCTTCAATGAATATGACCAAAATGGGAGCACCTCCCCATGAATCAGGTAAGGTACAAATCTACACAGAAATTGTTCCATTTTCAGAGAAGATTAACATGTTTCCCAAAAATGCACTGCATAAATATGTGTATTCTGTCTTCCCCAGTCCATCTACAGAGCACAGCCCCTTGTCTGAGTGACCGGGACCTGTCTATGCTGGTAGCCATATCTCCTCTGTCCAGGACCCTGCAGGAGATCCAGCAATCTTTACAGAACCTCTACACAGCTGAGCCTGGTCAGCATCTCCACAATGATCAAGAAACAGTTGCAAAACATAATTCAAACATTTTTTTGAACTAATATAAAAGCCACAACAGTAATGTAATGATGAAGATCTCAGAAAGACAAGCTGAACTAAAATATGGCAGATATGAAGTGCAAATAATATTCTGTTCTGTTGTAGTTGTTACAGAACATCCCGTCCAGGAGGACCCTACTGCGCACCTTATTCCAACTGCCTTGGATAACCTCTCACCACAGCACTCTGCCATCTTCCTGTTTGGTTGTCAGGTGATGCAGTTTCTTGGAAAGTGTCCCCTGTTCCCCCCCGTTCTTCTGCTACTGGCCAAGTCACTTCCTGTTCCCTCCTCTTCCTCTAATGAGCGTCTGTTGGCACATTGCTCAGGGGACTTTTATTTTGATCAAATCAATCAAATCCTTTATCTGTCGGAGGCCAAGCTTCAGCACGTGGGACAGTTCATCGCTACCATCCTTCAGTCCATGGCTTATATAGCATCAGGTAATCAAAAAGATGTAAGATTGAATTTATAAGAAAACAGAAAAATAGATGAAAGAGACAGATGAAAGAGAGTCCTGAAACCCAATCTTATTCTTTGTCTCGGTAATGTAACAGCCATGTATGTAATATGATATGATAGCATTGGTAATGATCTTTGAAAGCATGAAGCATATAATCTTCTTTGGAGAAAAAAACATTTGATTTGTTTTCGCACCAGGATCCAAGCCCCAGAGCTTTATGCAAGCTCTCCATCAGGCCGTTTCAGCTCTAAGCCTTCAGCTGTTCAACTCTTCTTTCAAATGGAAGGTATTTAGATGCTGTTTAAGCCTCACACAGCGTCTCCATATTGTTCAAATGTGTACAGATGACAGTTTTGTCTTCTTTTTGCAGTCAAAATCTGATGCTTCAGACACGCCACATGGATCGTTAGTTGAAGACTTTCTCAATGTTAGAGTTCCCACTGAAACACAGTTCACTGAGCATCTATTGGCTAGCAGGTTTGTAAGAAACATAAAATGTACAGCAGAGTGTAATAAGCCCTTCAAGAAATATTGTGCAATGAAATTACCTTTTCCCCTGTCTTCCCATCTAGACTTCAGAAATACAAGTACTTCAAGGCAGAGCAGCTCATATGGGACCTCAAACAGTGTCCAACTGAACAAACAGAAAAGGGTAAGGCCAATTGTTTATTTATAGTAAGATGCAGTTAGATTATATAATATGTAAAACCATTGCCAAAGATTGCTCTGGCCTAAACAATATATGGGGGGTGGACAAAATAATGGAAACATCACATGAAAAAGGACTTTAAATTTTAAGTAACTAAATCACAGTTACAAAGGCAGCTACACAGACTAGTCGTATTAAGTTGACTGCCAAGTATCAGTGTTAAAAGAGGTCTGACAATCACCACATTTAAAGCATGAGGCAACTAACAGAGTTCCAAAGAAGCTAAATAGTTGAATTGAATTGCAGGTGCGTCATTTGCAAAAACTGCAAAATTATTTATTGTGGCAAGGGGAACAGTCTTGAAAATCATGACAACATAATCCCAAACAACCCTGCAAAAACAAACAGTGGTTTGACACCGTTTGACACTTGAGGAGAGCTGCTGCACCCCACAAAAATAGAAAAATGAACCCAAAATTGAATCAACACCTCTGTGACACAGTCTCAACAAAAAGTGTATGCTGTGAGTTTCACAGCGCTGGTATTTATGGCACAGGCTGTCATTCGAAAACTTCTTGTATCCAAGGCCACAGGTCTACGTGTGGAGAAAGTCAAAAACCGCCCTCAACCCAAAGTTGAGTCTCTGTCTTGTGGGATTCATGGTGCAAACCCTGATCCCTTATCCCTTAAGATGACAATCTGCCCCCATGCAAACTGCAAAAAAATTCAACAGTGGTTTCATGAACACCAGGATGAAGTTTCCATTATTTTGTCCACTCCCTTTATATAACCTTCACAAAAATATAATCCAAAATCCACTTTTTCAAGAATGAAAAGTGGCCACATGCATTTTTATTGTTGCAGGTCTATCACCAAAAGGAACACCTATCCAGGTACGCCTCAGTTACATTTCCTAAATTATCTGTTGAATACTGAGAATAATGAGAATACTCATTGTCCCTTTTCCTGTGCTCCAGATGTCCTGTATAGAGGAAGAAATAGACCGCATGAATGAGTCTTTCTTGCAGCTGAGTGTACAGCTACAGAAGAGAGCCCAAGTGAACACGTGTCAGAAGGAGAGAGAGTACAGTGCTGGCAAACATTCTGGGGTAACGAGTCTCAACACCACATAACCCACAGAATTAAACATGTGTTGTTTTGAAAAATGAAGAAACTTTTCTACCCTTAATGTTTATTGACCACAAGGAAAAATATTGAATGCCGAAAACCATTTAGGAAAGAAATGAGCTATTTTGCTGAAATTGTCCTTCCCTCCCACCACATTTACAGTAGAAACAAAGCACTTTGGCTTGCTGTTCAGTTTGCTTTGAAAGCTCACTCTTTGGAGCTGCAATGAGGTTTACATATGATCTGTTAGTAATTTATTAGTAATTTTCTCCCAAAAACATCAACACGTCGCTGTTGTCTGTGACTTTACTCATTGCATACATGTGAGAGATTTGAACGTTATAGTAATCAATGTAAATGGCATCTTATTAGTGATAGATCATATGTGAGAGAAAGATGTGTGTGTATATGTATGTGTTTGTGTGTATGTGTGCATTTGCCTGTCTGAATCTGAATGTCTGAATCTCTGTTTTAGA
Source organism: Hoplostethus mediterraneus (assembly GCA_034670385.1). NCBI lineage: Eukaryota > Metazoa > Chordata > Actinopteri > Trachichthyiformes > Trachichthyidae > Hoplostethus > Hoplostethus mediterraneus. The sequence goes on from JAXDDW010000265.1 coordinate 88,330, forward strand.
ATATGTGCATGAATGTACGTTTGTGTGTGCACATGCTTTTTATTTATCTCTTACCACCCATCAGTACATACTCTCTGCTCTTTCCTGTTGCAGAGGGCAACACCAACAACCACGCAGTTGCCGTCCCTGAGTCGTAATGCAACAATCCTGCTGGAGCTGAAGAGACGCTATGTATCCCAGCGCCTCGACGAACTCCAGATCACATTAGGCCAGATCAGACAGTGCCAGCAGCATGACAACAGTTCACAAGACAGGACCGGAGACCATACGCAAACAGACAGCAGCGCCACTCAGCAGGGGCAGAGGGAGCGTAATCCTGGCCAAGATGGCTGCAGTCCTTCTGACCGCCAGCGGCAGAACAGTATTCTAGGTAGCCAGAGTCCTGGCCAACAAATGGTAGAGAGTGGAGGTCTTGGTAACGATACACTACAGAGTCACATTGCAGACACTGTCCAGAATCCTACCTCTGATGCATTGCTGGACTGTCAGATGCCAGAGAGCCAAGATGTTCCAGGAAAAGAGCAACTAAATAGTCAGATGACAATAGGAAATACAACAGGGCATACAGATATTGATGAAATGTGGGGACCCACTGATCCAAAACTAGGTCTGAATATGGATGGATACTAAAGATTTTGTTTCGGTGTGATTCTGTAAAGATATTCTGTCTCATTTGTTTAGATTGAACTTGAAAATCACCGAAATCAGACCGAAGTGACCTCTGTCTTATTTTCACCTCTGTCTTATTTTAGACCGGCTTTAAAATAATTTAGCAGTGTTCTTTTTAATTATCTGTGATCCCAGACAGAAATAATTTCTGGCAACAAAGTTGTGTGACACATGACGTGACACAATCTGCCATCTTGTCCAAATAGTTTCCAAGTAAGGAGTTATGAGAAAGGCTCTGCCGGTTCCCATAGCCTAATCAACATAATACGCTTCAGCTCAGTGAACACGGGGTGACACGCCTTCCTCTGTGCTGATTCATGCTGCAACAAACTCCCCCTTATGTAGAGGTGATGACCTGCATGTCTTTATCAATATTTAATACTAAAATACTCTCTCTCTCTCTGTCTCTCTCTCCCTCTCTCTCTCTCTCTCCCACATTAAGTCTTACAGTCATTCCTTTACTCATTTACTAACTTCTTATTCAACTAAAGGTAGTCACCATACCCTGTTGGGAAAAAACAGCTACCAACTCACGCTGGTCACCAGCTTGACGCTATGTTTTGAAACAGCCGGTCTGACAAGCAGGAGTTGGTCGCTGGCCCAAACTGGTCAACCAGCTGTTACAAAACAGGACCTTTCAGCAGGGACAGACAGAGAGAGAGAGACAGGGAAGATTGGGTGAGAGGAGGGATGACAAAGGTCCAGTGTGGTTTACATGGAGCCACCAGGACGCATGTCTTTGGACAGCAGGACAATACTGAGATTTAGAATCCAACCTGAATCCATCCAAGCTGGTCCAAGCTTTTTTTTTTCCAGCAGGGTAAAGTTTGGACCGGCTCCAGAATGAGTAGTCTGTGCAGTAGGAGCGCTGCCTTCTTCTGGTTGCATGGGTCACCCATAGTGCAGGGCTCTGGGTCCCATAATAGAAAGTGAGTATTCCTACAGGGGGTTAGGCTGTGAGCCAATTCAGAAGGTCAGATGGAATAGGGTCTTTGCTTGCTATCCGTGTTAGGTTGTAGCGCTGTGCCAAGTACTCGGGGTAGAGTTTGGCATCGGCCCGTAGATCTGTGTGTGTGCATACGTGTCTTCACATTTCAGTGGCACTCTGAGATTATATGCCTTATCAGTTAGATTAGCTGCTATGTGCCACTGTGTCTCTCCCCCATTGTAGGACAATGCGTCATACCTCCATGGGGAGCTGCTCTGGAGCAGTGTGTAGATCTTTGTTGTGTGATGATTTGCAGTGGTACAACATTATCCTTGCTCTAGTTGCTTAGATCAACACAACAGTTATTTTTAGACCGGACTGTGTGTGTGTGTGTGTGTGTGTGTGTGTGTGTGTGTGTGTTATCCAAGTTTGGCCAGTATGTTGTTTTTGGCAGTTGCTACTGCAGCCAGTGTTGTGGTCCTGCAACTGTAATGCACAGTCAAATGTCCACAACGACAACCTTATTGATTCCCCCCAGTAACTCATATTCCTGAGATTTTATTGGCTTAAAATCTTCTCAAAAGTGGCATGTTATTTGGCATGTTTTTTGTATGGTGATTCAACTATCCTGTGACAAATTTCAAAAGAATTTCACACGTGAAAATATTGCTTATTTTCAATAATATAGATGGCACGACATAGAGACACGGTCAACCCACAGATTACACAGATAAGATTATGATCTTATTAAGGATGACATACAGAGCCAGCTGACACTGTTCATGTTCTAGTATTAAGTGATTTTTCCCCCCAGAGAGCTACAGTTCAGATTCACATCTTAATTTCCAGCATGTTTTAGCAATTGCAGTCTGCTGTAATAATGATGTAATCTTGAAATCCTCCCAAATCCCTAGAAATCTGCTGCCTATCTCCTCCAGGACCCTCCAGGACCCTACACAAACACATACAGATACAATCTCTCTAGATCACCCACTCACTCACTGAAGTAACACTGTATCTTGATTTCATTCCACACCTGAAAACTGCCCTCATGACCCCCCATTTTTGAGTCAGTGTTGTCTTTTAATTTAGCTTTGTTTGAAATGCTTCGTTCTCTGTGGAGATTTAGGGAAGCATACTGTTGGCTTGTAAGAGAGAGAGATGGGTTTAAAGCTTCCTGTTGTCTCCAGTCTGCGGGCTGTCGCTAGGCTGGCTCCCTATAATCACCATGGCACTGTGCATTACTGTTGCCATGGTTTCCTTATCTGCAGGATGTGGTTCCACCAAGCCTGCCATATTTAGTCTGCGTCTCAGAGTCCCAGCCTACTGCTGATGCTGACAGCACCGCTCAACTGCCTGTTTGCTGTTATTTTTACATTAAAAAAAAAATCATTTGCGTGACAAACTCTATAGAATCATACTGTAAAAACAACTTTCACCTCATTTCCAGTGATTTCCAGTGTTTACCCACTCTTAACACTATACGGCTCGGCCTTTTTGTGTTTGCAGATAGAAACAATTTGACATTGATTAGAATGTCTTCATGTTTAGTGGGCAATATAGATACACTTTCTATTTAATTCCACATGTGCAGAATTAAACTGGAATAATCATGGTGAAATACTTAAATCCTTGATTCACCTTATCCTTCTGGGGAGTAAGCCGCTCATTACTCCATATACATTGGCTGCTAGATTAAATACTGTGATGTCACTGTGAGATTACTGCAGCTCTTTAAGGCATGAGGATACAAAGGCTGTATGACAGGTTCATCTCAACCTCCTTTGTCAAGAGGACAAATGAACATCTTCTTTTGTGCAGTATTGCTGACAGGTAACAGATTACATTACAGGTTTACAGTAATCCTGATTTCTTGACGGATTTCTCAGGAACATTTTAGATGGATTTTGTTTATGAGGTTATAGATGCAAACCTAGATTATACAACTTCAACAAATGATCAGTTATGTTGGACATAATAATTCTACTCAAATTAGTGACTAAAATGTGTTTAATCTGACTGCATGACTTTATTTTTTATTATTTTTATTATTATTATTTTATTTTCTATAGATTTTAGAAGCCCTGTAATACAAATGTAACAAATAACTAATTTAACAATCATCAGATTCTGTTACTCATTTGGAGAAACCCAATAGATGTCCAATAGAACGAGTCATTATCCTAGAGATTCACATACTTTTTTCCAATCCCAGCTGCTAACGTTTGAACAATACCTTTATTAAAGACATGTACAAGTACTGTTTGTCTGTGTGTTATTTGTTAAATCATATTGTGTTTATCCATTGTTATGACTTAGATGAAGATCAGACCATATTTTAGGAGCCATTTATCCAGGAACGCAGGTAATTCAAAAGGGGTCACAAACCTTTTCTCCCAACTGTATATACATGTTTAGCAGCAATCCATAAATGCTTACATTTTGAAACGAACCTGCCCCAACTCTGCTCACAAAGAAGTGAGTGGATCAAGCAGGCAACAGATTTCAAAGAGTTTGATACGTATTGTATGCCTCTCAATAGTGTCCTGTTGATATTCACATTGCTTTTGATTATTGCTAATTATGACTAAAGGAGGCCTGCAGAGTAGAACAAGACAGAAGATAAACTCATGAATTCAGTCTAGAGACCTTTTTTTACATATCAGATTTCAGAGCCTTTACAAGATGACTGTAGAAAAGCACATAGTGCATTACTGCCACTGTCACTGTGTGAGAAAAAAGCAGGTGATGTAATTGATATTATCAAGTGACTTGGCAGGCACTTCAGCCCAGGCATGTTGGTGTGATGGGTAGGAGTAAAAGGCGACGGGATGTTGATGACTATATTGTTATTAGACTATGGGTCCAGGTTGAGCATTAAAGCAAATGTATTATTCTCCCTCCTCTTTTCACTATTTATATTCCCCAATCACTGATCCAGTGAAACTGAATTGCTTAAAATAATCTTTCTCATCTAGTTGATCTATACTACTTCAATGATTCAAAGAAGGAACAAAGGAAAGAAAGAACGAGAGGTTAGTGAGGTAATGGCTGCTGGAGAGCAGCCATGCAGAATGGAATGGTTTGCAGCCAAATATAGACAGACTACTGTAGGAAAGGTCAGGACCTTTTACTGCTAAACACCAGAGGATGAAACATCATCATAAGTTTAGTGGGTTGTATTGCTGCATGGTATTTTACCAGCTTCAATATGCTGCAGTAAGATATAGATCAGGCCATGTCTATGTGCTTAGCAGCCATGTGATTCAATAAGTGCGTGCAAAATATGGATCCAGACTATGGATTCATCCATGTATGAAACATAATTTGTATACATGTATGCTTGAATCCATGTAGCTATGCATGCATATTGTGTTTGTGTGTGTATACTTTGTAAACATCTATGCATTATACTGTTGTTACTGCAGGCTGACACGCGTAGACTTATAGGCTACAATGTCTGACAGTGAAATACTGCTCAAGTAAACCTCTGACCATTAGTTCTTTTTGTCACTGTGGCTCTGAACGGACATTGCAAGGGGAACTGGGAAGGATGCAAATGCATGGCTCACTGATCTGTAATACATGAATGCTCATGAGTAGGAGCGCTCCTTGCAGCTGCTAAACAAGGTTATATAACACTGGACAAGGGCTGTTTGTCTGTCTCCTCTCCTTGAAAGAATAAAGCCCTTTGATGAAACTGATTATTGTCTATATGTAGATGCGTCATTGCTGACCATTTCCTTTAGAAATAGTAGTATTAGAAACCGGGTGAACAGGAAGCTGGATGCTAGATATTGAGGGGCTTGAGTTTTGATTATTGACCTGTCAAAATTAGCCTAGGAAGCACCCTACATACTGTATGTAAACAAAAGCGGGCAAACACACACAAAAGGTCTGCGCGATGAGTTTATTATCCAGATGACAATTATGTGATCATGCATTGTGTAGGTGGGAGTGACTCACGCATGCGCATCAAAGCCCTAGTTCTTCCAGCACTAAGTGGCTGCTGAAAACAAAGGCAGTGAGCTGCGTCTGGGAAACGTCATCACTTATTTTTAATCGAAGGATTAGTCTTCAAACAGTAATATTGTTGAAGTGAAATAACTTTTATCATTCTCTGTGCCGTCCGCGTGACTCCAGCTCGCGCAGCAGCAAGTGGCTAAATCGGCTTTTGGGAATCCACAGGTTCCTCTGCGTTTTGGTTTGTTTTGGTTTGTGTTTTGATTGGATATGGACTGACTGACAGCAGTTGTGGGCGAAGCGCATTTGTTTTTATCCGCACAGCTACCTCCCATCACGGAGACGTTGTTTTTTTTTTTCCACCGACTGGAATTATGTAGACATCAGAAGTTCATGGGCAGATAAATGATGAGCGGCCAGACAGGGCTTATTGGTAGCCTAGAGTATACAGACGGGCACATGAACATATCTGTGTTATACACTCTTTCCTTGTAGCTGGCACTTCTGGATTCTCAGTCGAAGAGAGGAAAGTTATCGGCGCCCTCATCTGTGGAAGAGAGGTGCTGTCCTCGGTACTGAAGACATCTTAACCTTGTGTGAAGACGACAACGACTTGAAGGTTTCTCAGGGACGCAGAAGTTAGAGATACAGTGCCAACAAGCAGTTCCCGGAAGAGCTCAATATGATAACTCGAGCTAGAGTTCAGCTGCATACTTTACTTTTGATTTTTCTCGGTAAGTGTAAGTGTGCCAAATATTAAAGTGTGTTTTTGTGTTAATATGAATGCTGCATGTCCTGTTCCAGGACTAAGCTAACAAACTGAGCTAACACAGACCTTATTAAAGGTTTCTGAACATTCATGTTATAACCTCATCAGCTTCAAAAGCTTTAACAGAAAGAAATCACTGATTGTGAACTCAAAACCCAGTGAAACACCACTAAATATAATAAATCGATCCACTGAACAGATGACATGAGGTTTTGTTTTTGTGTTCTCTCTCTCTCTCTCTCTCTCTCTCTCTCTCACTTTCCATCTGGTTGTACTGAACCCTCAGAAAGAGATGAGATGTGATCCATGTTGGCAGCGTCTGCCCAGGGGGCTATGGGTTATATAAGAGCGCAGGGCCCAGCACTGTAGACCTCCATGTGGAAAGCTCACTCAGATTACCACCTCACTTCACTTTAAACACCCTGACTTTATCTGCATAATCCCCTACTCTTTTCCTATCCGCTTCCTATCCGTTCTCATCCGCCATTCTCCCTCGATTTTTCTTTCTTTTCTATGCTCCATCCTGTTAGCCCTCCTCACATCCCTCCCTCCCTCCCTTCCTCTACTAGCTAATGCTACTGGGCAGAGGCCATCATCACTGGTCCGGATGATCTTCTGTGTACTCTCAGTATTGTGTCACTCCACGACTCACAGTGCTGTAAAATTGCATTTAGGTGAACTGTGAGATTATTTTTTCCACGAGTTACTGAGTTTGTCTGGCTCAACATGGGATTCCATCTAAGCACAAAACCTGATGACCTCAATAATAAAGACTGGGGTGTATGAGGTTGTGCTACCCTACCAAAGGATTGAGATGGGTGTGTATCACATGAATTGTAGTTACTGCTTTAAGTACCTTTAATTTGAAACACTTACACTTACAGCATTTACAGTGGGACCACAGTGAGGCTTTCCAGGTTCTTTTCCATTTTCTATATATAATAATTAGAGAATTCAACATGCCAGATGAGCTCCAATATTGTGACTTAGCTGGTGACCTTCTTGTGTGTTATACATCCATATCTTTGTGGTTCTAGTCCGTTTGAGCTGGCCAGTCTGTGTCGAAGTCCCGTCGGCGACAGAGGCAGTCGTGAAGAAACCCATGAAGCTGACCTGCATCGTCTGTATGAAGAGGGAGGAGGTCAACCCCAAGACACGTGTGGATTGGTACTACTTGCCAAAAGCAGACCAAGACAACAAAACTCAGGACCCTATACCTGTAGGTTGCTGCTCCATGACTGTAGATGATAGATCTACTGGTAGATGGAAGGAAAAGTTAGATAAAAGATAAACTTTTTTATACTAAAAATACTTTCTGCCTATTTCCTGACTGAAATATCTGGCAGCATCCTCTACCACATGTATATCCATAAGTGTGCAGGCGTGTGTGTATATGTATTCCTGATCCATGCGTGCCTGCTTGCCCTTCCTCTCTCCCAGATTTTCCAGTTTAAGGACGGCAAGCCAAAGGCGTTGGAGGGACCGTGGCAAGACCGTCTGATTTGGAACGGGAGCCAGGACCTCCAGGATGTCTCCATCTGGATCCTCAACGTCACCTTTAACGACAGTGGTACCTACAGCTGCGACGTGTTCCGCAAGTTTGCATTTGGATACTACACTCCCTCGACCACCAGGACCAAGGTAATCGAGTTGAAGGTGAAAGAGGAAGGTGAGGCCCATATCATTTCACTTTCTTCCTCGTTATCCTGGACTGTTCTGTGGCGAGTTGCCCCCAAAATGCTTGGTAGCACTTATCTGTGACGCTCAGCTCTTGTGTTGTGACGAGTCTGTGTTGTGGATTTATTTCCAAAACTGCATATATGGATATTCAGACCTCAGACTTATCTTTGCCTTTAGTGCTTCTTAGGTAGTGTTGTGCGTTGCGATGTTTACCCAAAATAGAAACGAGTCCCAAGATATAAAATCAGAAAATTTGAAAAACAATTTTTTTTTTTAAAGCTTTCCATGGAATCACAAAATACAGTTCTGTTTTATTGCAACATTTACAAAGATTACAAATAGAAGCATCATTTTTACAGCCTCAAAACAAATGTATAATTCATGTTTAGCTCTCACATGTATCCTCAGCTCAGTTAATCAGTCTGAGAGCAATAGTGTCTTTGATCCAATTAGTCTAAAATCAAACAAAACAAGCAGTGGGCCAGCAGTGTTCTCAGCAGGAGGCGCTCCACTGCAATTACGGACTGGGGCTTCATTAATGTGAATGCCTTTTTCCCCACATACTGTATATCGTTTGCTATCAGATGGTCTATGACTTATGTCAGCCAACTTAATGTATAAGTTGTATTGAAGGAGGTTTCATTGCAGCTGCCGGACAGCTCATCTGATCGTGAGAAAGAATAGACACAGATTTTGAGCTGAAACAGTTGCGGCCCAGTTGTGATGTGAAATATGACGATCATGCTGCTACCTATGTGCTGGAGAAATTCAGTTTAGGCGTTGTACTCCTGTAGAATACCTCCTCGTAGAAGCACTAGTGTGTGGTGTGTTGACTTCTATGTAGTGTGTGTTCTCCTAGTGCTGTATATGCGTCTCCTTCAGTGTTGCATCATTTGTTTATCAGACCAATATAAGTAGTTCCTACATTTTATTTTAAGTTGATTTCACTAGTTGATGCACTAGTGCCACTAACAGTACCACTCTCCTTCTAGCCCCTTTGTTATGACCGTATTGCAGAAGAATAATTGTGTGTTTTGTTTGTCTGTCTTTATTGTTTATCGAAGCTTTCTTCTGTTGTCAGTGAAGGGGTTAATTCAAACCAACTACTTTGCTATCTATTATAAGGGGTAATGTATTCTGCTTCCTGAATGCTTGGCTTGCTGAATGTGTTGTTTTTCCACCTTGATCGAATATACAGTACAACATGTATATTTGGAACTACTTCAATCTTCCCATATCTTATAACTTTGCTTTATCTCTATCTGCTTGCACACAGTGCGGTTCACTGTCAGAGGCATATAGAGATAGACGACGTTGTATCCTAGTGGTCGGTTTGTACCTGGAAAAGGAGTAATACAAATTGGATTATCTGCCAAAGTGTAACCTTCTAAACAATACTACAGTTTGTTCCGGTATACCACATACTTACAACTTCTCCTTCACGTTTCATACCATTGTGGTATCAAATTTCAAAAAACCTTCAGCCAGTGTCTTCGTCCATAGTAGTGGAATGGATCAGGTCTCGGCGGTCACATCTTTGTCCGTTCCCATGTAAGAAGGGATTGCATTACGCTAATAGCCTCTCTCTCTCTAGACATTTTCAAATCAAATTGTTAAAAGCTGTCAACCGTCTGGTCAGCAGGCTTTTTGGAGTTTGGTACCCATTCATTGGCACAGTGGTTCTAACGTAGTGATCCAGAAATGCAGGATAAAATAAAATATAAAAGCAGTGATTTATGATATTAGTTTTACATTGATAAAGTAACCTATATACTACATTACATCAGATATAAAATATGGCCCTGAGAACCACTGTGACTTTGCACATCCATATTTTATCTGATTTATCTCTCTAGAGTTTGTTATTTATAGCAGTAGTGCCACAATTACGGTTATACTGTACTGTATGCAACATGGTTTGTGCATCATTTTCAAACTAGAACCTACAAACAGGATGCAGCAGAAAGCATGTGTTACCATTTGGTATTGAATGACCTTGCCTTGCTCACAGTTCAGCTGCATTATAATGCCTACATACCAAGTGGCTCTTGGAAGTGTCCTTAAGTGAAGTAAAAGCAGGTTGAGGCATATCATAGAAATATTACCTTCTCTATTATGATTGACATTTGATTGCCGGTCAGCAGTGTTGCATATACATGTACCAGCTTCATGACAAAGGCTGGAAACAGTTAGTTTACCGCACACCTGTCTAACTTGTGGATTAAATCAGCCTCTCCTTCTCCATTCATGTAACACAAAACATTGTGAGGAAGGAGGCATGCTGAATAATACATGTATCATGTTGTTGTGTTTTGTGTGCTGCTCAGCTACTCAAGACGCCGCGGCGCTGTACTCCGAGATAATGATGTATGTGCTGCTGGTGTTCTTGACCTTCTGGCTGCTGGTGGAGATGGTCTACTGCTACAGGAAGATCTCCAAGTCTGATGAGCAGGCACAGGACACAGCGTGAGTCACACAAACCTGAAACCTAACACACACACATACACACACACAGAGAGAGAGAGAAAGAAAGAGAGAGATAAGTAAAGGTGAGAGAGGGGGATAACCGGAAAAAAAAGTTAATTAAACGAGGGAGGGGGGTAGTAAGCTGAGTCTTGAGTCTAAGCTGCTTGAGTTTGTAACTTTCCTGCAACAGTAATCTGTCTTTTCATTTAGGCTGCCTTGTCAGGTCTGAATAATTCTGAGCACTGCTGACTCCTCCAGCCATTTTTTTTTCTAAACAACCATTTGACATCCCAGGTGGATTTGCAGCTCCACTAGAAAATGACTTTTTGCATCACCTTCTGTGTGCCGACAAAGACCTGAATGCACCTGTGTAGTCAGCTCCCGCCGGGTGGTCATGGTGCTGACTAGGCCAGTCAATCTAGAATGACACATTTTGACAGGCAATTTATGACCTAATAGTACAATCCTGGATAACACATAGCACATCTGCTGGTCCAATTATTGTGGTAGTCCACACAAAGAGGTGTGATTCCATGTTTTTACACTTGTGCAGCATAGAGCATATGTACCGTGGGATGTATTTGTTACAGTACAGTGCATTCAGAAAACTAAATATACATTCTCAGTTACATTTACAGTTTTTGTTCATAAAATACAAAAGGGTGCATATTATGATTCTGCAAAAACATGAAAAGAAAACATCTTTACTTCTTTCGTCAATTCGGAAAAGAAAAGAAAACAAATCAATCAACCGGATTGTCTTTAATAAATAAATAAAATAAACGGATGGACATGGGAGATAATGCAACACTTTGACGAGGTTGTTGACTAATGCTTTATAAGTAGACATTACATCCCACTTTGCTCACTCAGCATTAAGGTTTATTGATCCAAGGCCAGGTGATCGAATGTTTAGAACTATCCAGACTTCATCGGTTCCTGTAGCTGAAAGAGTTAATAGGCTGTAGCCACCTGACAGAGATTATTGACCTGCATGACAACACACAGTAGTGCATGAAGCGCTACATCCACTCACAGAGGCCATTTTGTGGCTGGCTGCTTAGTTACTCAGGCTTAATGGGTGTAGCTAGATGCTAGAAGGAGGTTATGTTCTGTGATACATTAGCAGTAGCTTTTAGATTGCATTAGCCATGTTACTGAGGGAGTTGGAACACAACAAAACTGATGATATCTCAGTGTTTGAGAGTTGCAAAATCTATTTACTGTAATCAATTCTGGATTGCGTATGGAGTTGCATAGTATTAGTCGTACATTTACAGTATTGTGGTTTTCATCGATATGACTGTTCTCATCAGATAGAGATGCCACTTAATGAATGTGATTTCTATGTCTTGTGAACAGGAAGAATTGTCTATGAGGGGTAGAAGAGTCTGTAGCCAGTAGCTCCCCGCCCCTCTCTGTACCATTATAGCGACCTTTTTCATCTTTCCAAATTCATTCTCTTTGGGGCTGAACATTAGCGTGGCATTACAAATCAGGGCCACACTGTTCTCTCATTTATGGCTGTGTGGGGAACAGTAGGAAATGTTTACTCAGAAAAGCTTTCCTCTCCAAGGCTGTAAGAAGACTGTTCAATCAATCAGCCCCGGGTGTGTCGTGGCAGAGAGGGTCTACCACAGGGTCTTAGACGTGCCTCTGTTTTTCTATCAATCTGCCTGCAGGACAAACTACCTAGCCATTCCCTCTGAGCACAAAGACAACCCAGCCGCTCCTGTTACCGAATAAAAGTGCTTGTCTGACTCGCTCTCAGTGACACGGTATTTTACATGTGACTCTCTCAATCTGATCCTAATCAATGAAATCATTCCCCTCTTCCAACTCATTGTTTGTACCTCTACTACTTACTTAACTGTGCAGCACTGTAGTGGCGTCCTGTTGCTTCAGCACCGTCTTTTGTTTTCTCTCGTGCCCTGCAAAAGGCTTTTTCATCCCCGCCATTTCTGGAATACTCACCTAATGTCAAGTCCTCCATTTGTACTCTCTCTCTCCAGTCAATGTACAGTCTCTCTCTCACCATACAGAATACTCATTTGTTTTGAGAAGTGTTGGAATATTTTTGAGGGAGTGTGAATCGGGTTCAATTGAGTTTTGGATGCAAAGTAAGAAGGGTCTGTTGTCTTCTCTGGTGATGAAGGCTAGGATACAGTTAAATGTATGTATGGTGCTTTACTCACGTTTGTGCGAATCAGATGATCTTGATCTTGAATGTAGTTTATAATTGCACATACTACAGTGATTATTTGTTGAATAAGGAAAAATATGTCTTCTGTTTTAGGTACTGACCAGTCGCGGTGGCAGCTCGATGTCATGTGACAGAATCATAGCTTCTACACCCTCATCTATGCCACTGTGATGTTATCATTACTGTCAGACGGCGACGGGAATCCTGCCAGCCGTCCTCCCCTTTTTTATTGGCTGTGTCGTGTGACGGACCAGTCAAAATGTCCAAGTGCTCAATCTTTTTCCACTGCCCTCATTTTGTGCCTCTGTGCCAGGCATCGGGAATCAGATGTTTACACGATACAAGGTTATACATACAGGCGCTTGTCATCTACAAAGAAACACTAGCCGCACTTCATTTGGATCTGTCAATGCTTACAATCATTTGGCATTTTCTTAGTAGTTAATGGCACATCTGTAAACTGTAAATCATCTTTGCATAGACTCTTCAGATAAGGACCAAGGAAGACAACTTGCCTATTGCTGTCAAGGTTGTTCAATTTATGCTTACCCTGTAGTACTTTATTGAGTTAGTTTATTGTTTTGTTAATTCTTACTCTTTTGATAGATAATGCTGAGATTTTGGGTCAAAGTTTTATTTGTATTTGACCAATATCTTTTTGGCATCTTTTTAAGGAAAATGGATTGCATATCTTTTATACTGTATGGATGTGTTTGTCTCTTGTTTTATTCATCACTGGAACCATAATATAACCATAATATACAATAACCGATAATGTATGAAATCACTGTATTTCAATATGATTTCATGAGGTCTTTGCCTTTCCTATACTCTTTTCTATAACCTGGGGTTTTTACCCATGTTCACTATCATACAAGTCAATTAGGTTGAGTCTTACAGCACACAACTATACGCTAAGATTTTTATTCTTGCTGCTTCGACTTGCTGGTGTTCTACAGTAGCATTGCTATTGAGACTAAATGTGTGCCTCTTACTATAGTACAACACTGGAAAAAAAATAGTGTTTGATGCAATCATACCATGCTGCAATATTACATGTTGTATCTCCCGTGTGAGTGAGCTGCTTTTGAACTATTAAATACGATGCATTCCACAGCCAGTGCCAAAGGTCTTCTGTGTGCACACAGCCTCTACTAATATTTATTTTACCGGATACATCTTCCAAATTGCCGTAATAGTGCAGATACCACTGAGGATGAGACCACTGTAGCGTGCAGTGAGTTCAGTTTCTTCTTTCAGTCAGATGTTCAGAGGAAAACGCAGCATTTTGTCTGACGTTTCCCTTACTAGCTTTTAGTCTGGTGATGGAGCAAGGAAAGAGGCGGGCTATAAATCACCCGCATTAGGTATCCCTGGTGTTTCCAGCTCATTTATTAATACGGCAGAGTTACAGCTGACACATGGGAAATTAGCTGATGCGTTACATGTCTGAAGTCAGCCCTGGGTGTATTTAAGTTGTCAAACTTTACAGAACATAGCTGAGATAGAGCAAATTACTCATTTAGTGGGAGCTGAACTGGTCAAGATAAGCAATGTCAACAAAGAGTGAGAATGACCAAAAAAAGAAAGAGAGAGAGAAAAGGCAAAGGTATTGATAGAGAGATAGGGAGAAGACAGACAGCGGGGGAGGGATGTGATATAAGGTGCTCTATCAGCTAGCCATGACCCACGGCTGTGACAGATATAGCAGCAGCTGTTGTTATAGCAACCCAAGCATGCCTGCAGCAAGGCAGATTGCCTGGCAAAGATGTTACAATGCGATGGTTAGTATGCATTCATAAAAAAGCAAGAAAAAATGTGGAGAGGTTTATTACTGACTGCACAGATTTTATAGGCAGCACCAGTCACCCAGAATGCACCAGAATGCTTTCTTCTTTCTTAGGAGGAATGGAAGGACTGACCAGGAACAGGAAGGATACTTCCACAAACCTCCAAGGTCAGGTATATTGTGTGAATGGCAAGCAGGAAATGTAACAGCTGCACCCTTTATCCATCTATCAGGTTCACATAAATTGGATATTGATTGTCTGACACATCCCATACACTCGGCAACAACGTGGCATTATAGCATTGAGATGCATTGTAGAAGTCCCATTCTCTAACTGGGGTCTCTTCCTCTCTGTCTCTCGTTACAATGTGCCTCTCTGTCCCTGAGGATACAACCTAGTAATGTGACCCACATTCTACTAAAATACTTTTCAATTATACCACCGGGCCCCAATTGCCAAGTGCTTTGCTGAGCATTTCAAGTCACATCACACAGGAATGTTGAATAGGCATGACTATAAACAGTCTCAAGGAGCAGTTAATTGTATTTTCTCATAAATGCAAACGCACAGAAAGTGTCACTGCTGACAGAAAGTGATTTAATGGCGGAGTATCCCATTGACTTCTATTCTACACAGCATCATTATTTCCTGTGTGGACCTAAAGTTAGCTGATTTAAAGTGCTACCACTTTATCAGTGTTCTTTTTACTTACCAAAAACAGTTGCAACATTTATTAATTTTCATCAGAATAGTTGACCTCACATCATTCATGATGTCATCCTATACTGAGGTTGTCCATCTACGAAGGGTCTTTGTCTCCCCCTAGTGTAAAACACATAGAGTATTATGTCAGTAAGAGTTGACATTTGATGGAAGACAAGTTATGAATGTCAAACTCAGTTGTCAGTTAGCGGGAATCCTCCCTCCCCTGGTTACCATCACTGACAACAACGTGTGTGTGCATGGAATAATATCTGGCTTGTACCCTGCAGACCTTTGCAGTATTTTGCAATAGATTCAGACATTTATACAGGTGATAATTTGATCCTAACCTCCCCTATTTGCCAGGGGAGGTTGATCAGAAAAGCTTGGCAGTGGCTCCTCCACTGATGATGCAGAATATGCTGCCAGACGTTGCAGTCACCCAAAATACCGTATTGGTTTTTGATCAATAGTTACCTCACTGGTGCTGTTTTCTATCTGTTTTGACAATAAAGAGTCATGAAGGATGGTAAGAAATCAATAAAATGCTGAGAAATTATTATTATTAGCTTATGTACTTTTTCAGTTATCCCAACAAGAGTACCACAATGTGTAGCCTGTTATCTCAGTCATCTAGCCAAAGAAGTGGGAAAAAGTAGAGGCTTTACATTGTCCTTTTTATATTTTCATTACCCCCCCCCCCTCCCCTTTCCTCTCCTCTTCTCTCCTCTCCTCCCCTCTCCTCTCCTCTCCCCTCCCCTCCTCTCCTCTCCATGAGGTTTATCCTCACAGTCCCTAAAGGAATTTTCAAAGCATTGTACCGGACCAAGCTATGGCAAAGGAGGTGTTTCCACAGCATTTCTCCTGCCTGCCTATTTCCATTTCTTTTAGATGTTTCAGACGGTTGCACACACTTCAAATGGATGCACAGAAATGAAATCTTTTTCTTTTTTTTTGAGATTTTATTTTTTCAGAATGAGCCCACTCATTATTGTGAATCCTCGCACACTTTCCAGGCAGTATACTTCCAGACATGGCAGGGCTGATCACTGCTACCCGAAACAACACATCTTATTTTATTCCTAGAATGTGTCCGTTTCATCCTGTTTACAGTATGAAAACTGAAAACGACTTACAGCCGAAGAAATATATTTTCTGGACGTAAAACCAAACAGGAATTCACATTCTCAGACCAAAGCCAGACTGTTTTGTGGAGGTGCCTTCTGATCAGGGTGGTGTTGATAATAAATCAGCAATAATTAGATTCACCTTTTGAAAGCAAATGGTGTCATGGAGAAAAAATACAGCCTATTTGAAAGGGAATCCAATTTGGCAATGTAACAGATCATTGCACGCTCCTGTCATGTTGATTAAGGATAAATATCTCTGCTAATACACCACATAAAACATAACATAGAATTGAATTAGCAGCCATTTGTAGTCTAAATCTGATTTTTCAAATAAACACTTCAGGTCACGCTGAGATCGAGCTTCTTTGTGGTTGACACACATCACATTCTCGCACCAGCCAGTTCTCATAGGCTTAGGTAGCGCTCTCAGACCCGGAAAAATACTGTCAAACAAATGTTGCTTTTGAACAAGAGACGCTTTCAGCTCAGTTACAAATAATTGGCCTCGCTTCTAATTACCAAATTAAGTGCACTATTATTCAGTGGATCGTTGATTAGAGGCTTACTTCACCCCTTTGACTCACACATTTTTCAAAGCCAAAGCTTATTATGAAAACAGAGAACCACTGGCACAATGCCAACACACTGCCCCAAGTTTCATCTAGGTAGAGCTCAATTGCCCTTCCAGCACTAAGAAGCTAATTTCAAGAAACTCTCCATTTAAGGTTAGCAAAATGTAACTTTGGATAATGTGTATTGTCCCAGAGAATTATTCCAGAGTGTCTGCATAATTGTAATACCCTTGACATTACAGAGTTCTTATCATCTCCCCGCGGTGTCCACGGCAGGAAAGAGAGCAAAGGGCTACAGGTGTTTGACAACTAGAGAGCTGCTCCTGACTACTGAATGAGATTCTTGACTCCTCAGGAATATTCATTTTACTGGCATGCAGTCCATTAAAACTGATCTTGAACAGACTTCTCACTGTGTATGCTACTAAGTTAGCTGCAGCATATTTTTCTTTCTTTTTCTTTCATCTTGCCTCAAAATTGCACTAGAGTTTTTATTGCGCATCTATCTCGTTTTGGTCTTCTAGACTGCTGCACAGAAATTGCTAGACTAATATTTCTCAAGCCTATCGTGTTCTATGTTTTTTGTTTTTTTTCTCAAGCCAGAGCAATAATGTGTTTCACGTCACAAACATACGTGTCACCTTTATATCTGATGCAGCAGCAGATGCATGAGACACTTAGGGAGAATCAACAACAACAAGCCATATGGAAGAGCATTGCTGTCAGCCATGGTCCGATCATCATCTTTCTACACATGCAGATGAAACAATGCCATACCGCTGATCACCTACATATAGGGAATGAAGATACATGATTTTGTCAAAACCTTTACTGCAAAATGACAAACGATTTAATCTTATGTCATAACAGAGACAGGATATTTCCTTTTATCTTTAACATGTTCCTGAAAATGGATTGAACCCAGACGTCTGTTGTTTTGCTGTCATTTGACAAGGTTTGTCACACTGGCTGATAAAAAGAATGATAACATATCCTTCACCACATCCCCAGCCGCTTAAAACTCATCATCAAAACCGGACCATGAATAAAACAGGAGGCTCACCCGTATTCACTTTAACCTTTCCTCACTCCCATGCATCTCCACCTATCCATCATCCCATCCTCTATTTCATTCACCCGCATTTCAAACAAGAGACATCTTTGATTAGCGAGACAAAGAGAATGCCTTAAATAAAAAGAGCATTTACAAGTCAGACTCAAAAGCGAGGCAGTGACTGGGCCCTGCTTTCTAATTTGTGATGAGAGGATGGAGCTGGCACCTAGCATGATGACGTCACACTTCTATTGTTAGTGAAATGAACACCTGGCTGCCAGAGAAGTGCTAAATCACGGCTGTATGTTTAGCTACACCTGAGACCCTCCGCACAATGTGACACAAAACAGAACATTACATCGCAGGCTGGGCGAGTGTAACTGAGAGATGCTGATCTCGACTTCTTACACTAGTTGCTTGATTAAATGAAAGATTGTCGCCAGTCTCCACTTTAATTGCAATATTGTTTCCCGGGAGCAGAGTGTGGTGCAGACGAATTAGCCCTGCGAATGACAGAAGGTTTCGAAATGTGTTGTATAATTGAAAACTGATAAGAAAAAAAAAATTGAAAACTCTGCTAGATCTCTGAGAGGCCTGCTGCTTTATTACTTTTGCTCTGCAGCCAAGGAAGCAGTTGGCTGAAGTGCGTCTAGACAGCAGTAGTTAGAGAGAGCTACACCATGTCAGATGAATGTTATTTTACCCTCTGGCTATAAATACACACCCACCACATGCGCACATGCACACGCACACCCTCTAACACACACACACACGCGCGCGCACACACACACCTGAATTAAGACCAATCAATCACAATGATCCTAAGCATTCAAGCAAAAAATAACTACTCCTGCTTCACAACTGGAGACGTGTGTGTCCGTATTGCTGTACATCAAAATCCAATTAATTAAACTGAATCCCCCTGGGCCAGCAGGTTCAATCTGTGGAGAATAAAGTTAATGATGGTTGTACATAGAAAAAACAGTTGCTCTTCTCTGCACCCCGCTACCTCATGGAGGGTGGCAGACCCTTATTCCATCAGTAAATCCTGAGAAGAGAAACTCAAGTCAAAGGTTTACCACAGGACATAAGAAATTATAGCTATGAGTACTTGCTACTACCTAGCATGTACGAGGTAGTATTATTTACGTCATTCACAGCTCGGCCTCTGCACTCTGTTTAAGCCTTAAAGCTTACCTGGCAGAGATGAATGCTAGCATCGTCTGTGACTTAACTGCTAATGTAGAGCGCCAACTAATGAACACATTGGATCAATAGCAAATCCACACAGCCCGGCCAGTTACTCAAGCATTGTTTTAACATTCCTGCAGCAGTCTTCCACCAGTAGGAACAGCTGACCTTACCTGCCTTGGCTTGGGTGAAAGGCCTGGAATCAGGAGGTTCTGTTAGTGAGAAGCAGGAAGTTGCATCATTGAATGGATGGAATGTTGTTGAACCAAAACACATTGTCATTCTGTGCTATTAATTAAAAACAAATTTTAAAAACATATTTTTAATTTCAACTGTAAGAAACCGGTATCTGTATTCCAGGTCACTGTCATGTAATAGAACAATATTATGATTATTATTATGATTATTATGATTATTATGATTATTGTTGTTACTGTTGTTGTTGTTGTTGTTATTGTTGTTATTATTATTGTTATTAGTAGTATTAGTGGTATTAACAACAACAACAGTAATAATAATAATATTAATAGTTTTCAAATGTATTTGTAAATTATTATTGTTATTATTTTAATGTAAAAAACAGAACATAACTGGGAGGTATTTATCTGTCAGACTTCAAATATGAAGTAACAATATCGTGTTTAACAATTAACATTCATTAGAAATACCACCTTCTACAACAAGATTTTAACAATATTAACAATACTTTTTTTTTTAAAATAGAAATGGAATTACACACTGCCATGTCCACACTCACAGCCCTCTCCACCCAACTTTTTCTTAACAGCAACTTCACTTTGCACCTCTCAGCAGTATAGACCGACTTCAAGATTTTCTTTATGGTATCAAACGTGTCTAACAGGTTACATTTTGCATTACTTGAGTGGTGTGATCTGGCAGCAGGGAGAACTAACTGAGCAAAATCCAGAAGTGCAGACCCATCTTCTTACAAACTACAAGCGCTGGCTTCCAATATCAGGCAACAATCCTCTTGGAATCAGTAGGATGTGCCAAGAGGAGCTTCCTGTCTATGGCAACCACAAAAGAAAAGGGGATTGAGAAGCAGATTGGACCGTGACTGAAGGGTGGCTTTCCCGATAAGAGTACAAGACAAAATATTTCTGGTCATCCATCCAGAACCAATTATTACTTTCAAGTATATATTTCACACTTCTATTTGAAGCTGAGGAGAAGGTATAAGGAAAGCTGTGTAATTACTTACCTGTAGGGGTTACTCAGGAGAAATAGTGAGTGGCATCTGAATCTCAATTCTAGGCATTATGGAGCCAAGTCTCATTTTGACTTCAAAGAATCAGGACTAACTAATCGGACACAGCCACAGCAGTTTTGGGGTCACGTATGCTTATAAAGACTTTGAGGTTTCGTTTGATGGATAGAGATAAAGAAGGTGATCTGGAGGAAATATTATTACATGTGGCTTGGTGATTAATCCAAAAGGAAGTGAGATGATTATCCTATCGACCTTGACTAGGGAGACATAGAGAGAGAGAGAAGAGAGAGAGAGAGAGCGTACAACCAAGTGACTCAAGAAGTCTATTGATTTCCTCATTCTAATAATTCTAGTTCAGTGTTTCATCAAACAAAACTGTTTCCTGGTAAACTGTTCCTGAATTGAGGGTGATGGACACGTGCATGTGTGTGCGCGCACACACACACACACACACACACACACACACACACACAGAAAACACGTATTGGCCCTGCAGTAAATTTATCATGCTTCAATCTCACCCCAACAGGCAGACATATATTACATACATGACATACATGTACACATTATTCTTTCCAGTTTCATAATGAATTATTGAAATAAGGCAATATAACAGAAAGCCCAAGGATAAATTAACATGTAATGATGAAGAAGCAGAGAAATCTGTCATTCAGCTGAACACCTCTAGCAAAGACGCACCAGCAGCTTCTTGTTAAAATGGTGTACAGTGATAGACATCACAAAGTCCCCTTTCACATACGTTACAGTTTTTCTCAATTGTTTGCACATATTTTCTGAAGCTCTACCTCATTTCCTCCAAATTCTGAACACAAAATCTTCTCCACGTCGCTGGCAATGTTCTGGCTGGTTAAAGCCCTTGAGCAAAGCACCAAACCTCTAGCTGCTTCATTGGCAGTAGTAGAAGGTAGGTGTGAACACTTGAAAGTCAACTACTTCATGGCTACAAAAAGTAAAAGGTGCAGACAAGAAACATAGTCCTTATTTAATCTGCCTGAAAAATCCTAATAATCATTTTAAAGTCACCAAGGTTTGGGTTTTAATCATTTTTCAATGAGTTGCCAAAAGGGAGAATAGGAGCACTAACATGGACATGAATGCAACTTTAAACTTGTCTGGCCCTCCAGAAGGTCCGGGCTCATTAGTCCGTCTTGCAGAACTTCTGCTGAGCTGTACTTGGTGTTTTGGCACGAAGAAGGAAGGATAGAGTGCAAATGAGCAGTGATTATGGAAGGTGGATGCTTATATACGGATGACTCGGTATCCCAAGATCATCCTCCTGCTGGAATTTTTTAATATACAGGATGTCTACCCTGATTATGTCCACTGCCTGGGTATGCTGTGTTATGTGTGGCTGTTATTTTCCAGTGTTTCTGTTGTACAACAAAGTGATCTTTCCCACTATTTCTTTTTCTCAGTGCACTGATCAGTCCCCAATCGTATATTGCAGTGGTGTCCAATCATGTGCCGTGCAAGTTTTCACTCCAACCAAAGACTACAGCAGGTGATTTCACTGATTAGTCCCTCAGCAGGTGATTTCACTGATTAGTCCCTCCTCTCTGGTTGAAGGTGTGTTAATCAGTGAAATCACCTGGTGTAGTGTTTGGTTGGAGTGAAAACTGGCATACTCTCGGCCCTCCCTGGCTCATGATTGGACACCGCTGATATGTTGTATGAGTTGATCAATCTGGAATAATCAACACGTAGGCAGAACATACTGCCCTTGAAATCAACCAAACACACACACACACACACGCAGCAGAATACACAAAAAGATTCACATAGATAAGATAATGACTGATAGTATGCTTATGTTACGAAATCCCAGAGGAACACCGTGCTACTTAATTAACACTGAATAAATGCCTGCATATAAATTAAAGTTTAAAATCTTTTTTTACTGCATCCCCTGTAGCTCTGACGACAGCGGGGTACCAAATGAGTATTTGATTTTTCTGAGGTGAGGTGACCGCGGACATCGGGATAGTTCTTGATGAGCTAATTGACATACTGACCTTAACATTACACTTATGACAGAAAAATGCTGATGCGTGAGGAGACATGGTACACTTTCTGACAGGGTACAGTAAACAGTACAGTGTTGTAGAGGTAGCACGGGACGTAGTGAAGGAGCAAGGAGGACAAGGAAAAGAGAGAGAGAGGAGAGAGATGGTGACAGTACAGTGACGTTACCACAGGAGGAAGAGAGAGAGAGATAGAGAGAGGGGGAGATGACATGGCTGCCGGTTTTGAAGTTGACAGGCTCCACAAACACATACAAGCAGTACATAACTCACCTGAGGATGCGTCTCTGGAGTCAGAGGAGACAGCACTAGGAATGTCAACAGACCTTGGGCAAGGAGACCTCTAATCCAGACTCCTTATGTAAACACAGATCAGAGCATCTGTACGTTTTGGGGTTGATGGGTAATCCTCTAGAAACAGATAAGGGTGTTTATACAGTAAAATCCCCTTGCAAGGATATATTAATAAGCACGGTGTAGGAACACACAGTCCAGGAACTGAATGGAGTGAGGAAGTGAGCAGCTTTGTGCAAGCAGGTAAGTCCACTGTGTGCAACCATTACACTGTCACAAAAATCAATGCATGGCCTTTGACTTGGAATGTGCATGTTTCAGTGTGTTAGTTTCACGCTCCCTGGGGTGTAGGTGAAATTTGCTTGGTAAAGTGTATCTGTGGGACCATGTTTTAGACATGCCTCATTTGGCTGTCCTCTCTCTCTAGCTCTCTCTCTAGCTCTCTCTGTAGCTCTCTCCCAACACATAGTCACACACACATCTATCTATCTATTGATCTATCTATCTATCTATAATAAAATATATAAATAAAAGATATTGGTTACCTGCTTTCCTGGAACCCATTACACACTGGGTAATTTGTGAGTTCCTGGAGATTTATAAGGTCCATTCAGAAGCAATACGTTCACGCAGAGACAAATGTGTTTCATCCTTCACCTGTTCTTTGTTTCATTTAGAGAGGTCTGTGTTCCCAGGTTTCATTTTTTTCTTTTCTTTGAATAGTAAAGACAGAGGTCTGTTTTGGTCACGGTGCTTGGCTTTGTTAATTGGAAGCATAAATTAAAACATTTTCCCAAATAGCATCCGATGAGGTGCGGAGCCGTGACCTTCACTACCAAATGAAATATTCAGCTGCAGCAGTGGATTCACATGTAACTAATTAGAGAAAAGCGCCGTGGTCAGGCGGCGGGCTCTGACAGTCCGCGGCTCTGCGCGGCGGCGGTAAAGGGCAAGGGCCTTACATGTTGGGAAAACGCAGCTATTAATCAAAGTAAGAATTATTAAGGCTTTTCTTCTGGTTGCGTAGCCTGTTGTGTCTCAGTATCACATGCTGTTTGTCACAGGGACTAAAACTCCAAGCAGAACAAGTGGTCAGGGCTCATGATGTAATAGCTGTCTCATTATACAGCACTAGGCTCGCTGTGCAAGGGCGCTCCTTTTGGCACCCAACCTGCAAATAACCATGTTTCCAGCCAGCGATTACTTTCTTCCCGGAGCCTGCCTGAAGGTACCGTGCACCGCGTTGATTCTGGAGGGAAAAAGCTTTTAATGCAATTGGCGATAATGAGGCATGTGATTTCGAACGGCAGTGGTTTCAGTCTTCCGTGGCGGTGCTAAATCTGGCACCATTCATCCTCCAAATGAAGTTGACTCACTGTGAGAGTACATCCCTTAATTTGTGCGGAGCAATGCATCTCCCAAACTGTATCCTGTATCCTGCCATTGTCCTCACCCGCCTGAGGCCAGGTACAGTAACAGACTACCAATGGCCCCATAACTCATGTTGCCAGACAATCCTACACATGGAGCACCTGATGCCCTCCACAGCTCTTTCTGACACAAGATAAATTGCTGCACTGCACCTTTACTACTCACCACTTCATTGACTGGGTGACAGTGGGTGTCCTGAATAAATCTTCTTGGGCATTTCTCTCCTCTGTCATCTTTGCATGTTCTCTCTTCGTCCTGTCACTCTTGATTTCACACTTTTGTACTTTTAACAGGACTATCTTTCCCTCTGTTTCTTCATCTCTTGTCGTCCCTCCTCTTTCACTCAGGTGTGAACTTCAACTCTTGGGCTACTTAATTACCACATCGTGCACTCACTGTTCAGCCCTCCCCAGCTCCCAATTACAGTAAAATAATGCCCCTCGTCATCCTGGTACTTAAAGCACTTCAACTCCTACTGCCTTCATTATTGGAGCCCATCTGTCCTTCCTTCCTTCCTTCATTCCTTCCTTTCTTGACACCAAGCTTTTCTGCAAACTAGACAAAGTCTTGGTTCAAACTTTCTCCTTTTCATCAAGTGATGCCAAGCATAGGAAACAAGTGACTTATCTTTTGCTCAAGCAGTAGTCGGCTACAATGGAAATATTTCTTTATGCTGAAAAGAGAAATTACTTTCATTGAATTTAGTTATGTCTTTCTACTGGCAAGAGCATGGTTCATCAAACGTAACAGGATTTACTGGCCTGGTGTGCTGCTCTCCAAAACGTTAAGCAGATCAGAATTGAAAACAACACACAGTCGCAGTTACAGTGAGATGAGAAATTCTGTCAAATTAAGAATTACGAAAAGTGAAACAAAGTGAACTCACACTGAAGCTCTGCAGATTGCTTGCTGTTGTTAGTGCTGGCTGGTCCAGTAACTTAGTATGAGTTACTGGAGACTGATGGAGAAGGTTTGCCTCATGGCGATGAAGGAAAACGAGGCTCTTCTAGGTGGAGATTGAAAATAATGAGTCACTCTGGGCATTTGCATGGGGATATAGTTTGTTTGGTCCACTGATGGCGGTTGCAAGCATCTCACTGCTGGGCTGAGAACTTTAATGTGGCATATTCAAGAGAAATTGCCGGTGTAGAAATATTTTTACAAAGCAACAGAACTTATTAAAACAGAGAAATGAAGATATATAGCAGACTACAGCCCATATAATACTCACTCTGACCTAACCATGACCTCGTGAATAGGCACTGTCAATTTGAGATTTCCAAACTGATGTGTCACATTGAAAACTAAACTAGCTTTCTCTTGACATTTGTGGAAGCTGAGTGCTGCAGCCATTTTTCCGTGGCGCCACTTTGATGCAATGAACTTTTAAAGAAAAAGTTGAATGTTGAATGTCAGCTTTCCGCACTTCTCCCCCTCTCAGCTTTCTTATCTTTTTTCCTGTCTTTTCTCACTCTTCTCATCTCTTTTTATATGTGTTGAGCTGTCTCCTCTCTCCAAGCTCACGGCTCTTGGGTTGAAAAGCAAGATCCTGGATCAGGTTAAGTTTCAAAAAGAAGCCTGAATGGGGAGGGGGAACCCTAAAAAGTGTGTGTGTGTGTGTGTGTGTGTGTGTGTGTGTGTGTGTGTGTGTGTGTGTGTGTGTGTGTGTGTGTGTGTGTGTGTGTGTGTGTGTGTGTAGTAGCAGACAGTACAATAATCAGGCTAAGTTCATCTGACTCCTCACCTCTGGAATGAACTAATTATGACAGCAGTGGGAAAGGAGCGATAACTACACGTCTAATACAACACGTGTCCCTCAGGTGGAGCTTGTTAAACTACCTCTGAAGCCACAGTGGAGCCCGGGCTCTGATCAGAGCCAGTAACACACCACAGTGCTGCTACGATGAACAGCAACACAGTAAGATTGTCATAGGCAGGC
Organism: Hoplostethus mediterraneus; assembly: GCA_034670385.1. NCBI lineage: Eukaryota > Metazoa > Chordata > Actinopteri > Trachichthyiformes > Trachichthyidae > Hoplostethus > Hoplostethus mediterraneus. The sequence goes on from JAXDDW010000265.1 coordinate 114,384, forward strand.
TAGGTTGACTCATCCCATTATTTATATTGTGCACTCTTTTTCTTTTTTTTTTTCTATTTTCTATTATTTATCTTTCAGTATGGACTGTCATTTCTGCTGCTTTGAGATCCTCCCCTGGCCTCAGCTTACATAAACAAAACAATGGCTGCCAGATAAAAGAAGGTATTGTTCTCTTTACCGTCCACCTAAGTGATGTAGCAGGTGAGAAAGGAGTATTATAGCCCCATCTGATTACTGTATAGATCACCCCTCTGCAGTTAAAGAAAAAATCAATAGTTGCAATTATGTATATAGTTTCTCTCTCTCTCGTTCTCTGTCTTACAGGCTCTTTCTGGGAGTCGCTGCAGGGAGTATTCGGCTGATCAGAGGAGGCTGTGAGGAGGGCTTCTCATCACTCACCGTAGCTGCAGCGGTCAGTAACCTCCATCCTGTCTTTCAACTCACCACAGCTGGGGGATTTCCAGCAGATCGGTAAAAAAAAAAAGGCTCTGTACACCGTGGCTGTGAAGGTCCACCACCAAGCTGTCCTGAGGGGAGGAAGACCATCAAGGTGGTAGGGAGAACTTGGGGCTGAAGCTGATCTACAGTGGAGGATTGCTCACGGGGCCAACGCAACGAACGGACACGTGGCACACTTTGATCCAACAGTGGGGGAGAACTGTTTGATCTGTGGGGAGGTAGAGACGGTGCAACATCTGTTTTTAGAAGGTGCTAGGCTGGGGAACGTAATGAGAATAGCGCAGGGCTGGTGCGCAGGGCTGGGTACCGCCTTCTCCAGGGAGATGTACCGGGCCGGAGTACAAGGTGTCAGAAAAGAGGAAGGTGTGCCTGCTTAACTTCCTTTTTTGGGCTGGTCAAGCTGGCTACCTGGAAGAGCAGGAAGAAAAAGAGGTTATAGGGATAGGCTCAGCTGAGGCAGGAAGCACCACGCTGAGCCTGGCAGGGATAGAGTTCTCCTAATACAAGCTGGCGGAAAATGTTTCTGTTTTTGCGTCTGTGTGGGAGATCAATGGGGTCTTTTGTATTGCTGATGAGGAGGCTAGCCTGGGGCTTCACCTTAAATTCTTTTATTTTTTTATGTAGTGCAGTTCTTTTGTACTTTTCGTTTTGTAACATGAGCGGCTGAGGTTTTCTTTTCTTTTTTTCTTTTTGACATGAATCGATCTTGGTTCATATCCGTATGGAGCAGTGAAAATAAAGGTGTTTTTAAAATTAAACTATCTCTCTCTCTCTCTCTCTCTCTCTCTATCTATCTATCTATCTATCTATCATCATCATCATCATCTATCTATCTAATCACTTCGCAGCAGGAGCAGAAGAGATGAAAACATAATTCAATGAAGACCTTAGGGAAAGATAACCAATACAATTGTGATCCTAGACAGTCCACCATGTTGTTCAGAGGAATATAAACATTACTATAAACTTGAGTGGGCAACTGCCTTCATTGTAGACAAACACTGTTTATTCTCAGTCATTTGTGGCCATACGACTAACAAGCTTGCTTAATGACTGCAACAGCAGCTCCACAATGTCCCATCATACTGTCTGCATGCTGCTCAACTTGGCAACTTCAGCACCGGCTGACCTTGAGCGCCACAATTACCAGACTATCCTCTGTTCTCTCTGCCTTAATTCTCCTCTTTCCACCTGTTCTGTCACATCCACATCTCCCATCCCATCTCCCTCCTCTATCGGACTATGATTAGTGCCTGGGCGCAACAGAGAAAGATGAAACTGGAACCGATACGATTTTCAAATTCGCAGCATCAATTATTTACTTTACAGCCCCTACGCTTGGAAGCATTATATTTCATCCAGGATATCTTTGTCTCTCTCTTCCTCCAAGTGTAGCATCTGATAAAATGCGGCACCGATGAAACAGGAGGGAAACTTGAACAAAACTTGATGATAGCGCCGCTCAACCGCAAAGATGTGCAAAGTTCAATCACGTATTGTGCAGGAAACGTTACAATTAAACAGGCTTTTGATGTAAACATAAATCCTGCGTGGAGTAATTTCTTCCTTGTGTAGTCTTTAGCTACTTATTTCCTCCGTGATGTCCTCTGAGACGCGTAATTACTCTGCTTGAGCAAACCAGCTGAATTTATCTGTTGGAGGAAGTAAAGTTAAGTAGTTCTGCAGTCAGCCTCTTTGGTTGGCGGTGGTTTTCCTCATAATTAATTTAAATTTTCTAATCTAAATTCCTTTAGCCATCAACTTTCACTTGCCTTTGTCTCTGTCTCTATCCCCCTGTCTCTTTCTTTCTATATAGCTCATCTCTCTCTCTCTTTCTCTCTCTGTCCTTCTTATCTGTGCTTTGTGTTGTTAGGAGGCAGCTTCTATTAATGGAGGGAGATAGCAGTGAGATAGTCTTTGTATCATAGCTCTAAACTGAAAGGGACTTGATATGTTCCGCAAACAGGAGTGGTTTAGTTGGTTTCACAGCTCTCACACGCCTCATGCTATTATTGAACATCTCACTCTCCCTGGAGGAAAAGGAGCTGCTAATATTTCCCTTTGTTACTGTGGGCCAGATATTTTTTCCCTGGTCTTCATCTCTCTCTCTCTCTCTCTCTCTCTCTCTCTCTCTCTCTCTCTCTTCTCTCTCTCTCTCTCTCAAGTACAGTATGTCAGTTTATAGTGTTCATACCAGGCCTCACTGTACAGTTTAGGATGTTGTGATTATTTAGTGCTAACTGATGTGAGGGTCTTATAAATGCTGGTGCATACAATATGATTCACCAAATAGCAGTTCCGGAAAATGTTTGTGTATATGTGTGTGTGTGAGTGAGAGAGAGTGAGAGAGACAGAGAGAGAGAGAGAGAGAGAGAGAGAGAGAGAGAGAGAGAGAGAGAGAGAGAGAGAGAGAGCATACACTCACTTGCGGTGGCTTGAAACCTCAACATAGCTGAGAGCTGTGCCTGTGTGTCTAGAATCCACAATCTGCTTCTTAGAGACCTGCTCAATTCCTGATGTGAATTTCCACCTGCATTAACATGGTGTGTGCTGTGGATCCCTCAGCTAAAAGAAACCCATGGTGGATTATGAAACATGTCATTAGCTTGCCACTGCATAAAGTAACATGAACTGAGGGCTGTCGTCAAAGTTGCTGTGATTTATTTAGCATTCTGCCAACATCCTCTCATCAGCACCAGTTAATAGAGGCCATATCAAGCGGCACCAGGCTGCAATGTTGCTCTGTGGCAGTTAGATCTGTTTGTGCATCCCACAACTAGCCTGGGGACTGTGCATGTGTGTGTGTGTGTGTGTGTGTGTGTGTGTGTGTGTGTGTGTGTGTGTGTGTGTGTCAGTGTGTGAATGAATGTGAGTGCTCAAATGTAAACTATGATTTTTCTGCCTTCTTGGGTCCTCAATGTACACACAACATTTTACTTTACAAAAATACATGTCTGTCTTTTTAGGATCAATATTTTGGGTTTGTTCAAGATTAAGATTAGTGTATGGGTTGAGGTTAAACCTTTGGATTAGCTTCTATTTTTGTAATTTTCCACCATGTGTGCATGTTGTATTGAAGACAGTTTTATTACAGTAAAAACATTGTGGCGGTGCAGAACTCTTCAGTGCTGACTCATCTTTTCTGTCCCCTGTTACTGAGAAAAAAATAGCTCACTGATATTTTTATCATTGCATTTGAAATAATGACAGTTTACTGTATATAACCCAGGTTTATATTAAGGAGAACAAAATCAATCCTTATCTAAGTCCTAACTGCCCAATGAAGCAGAGGAGACAGCTTCACACTGTTCATCTCACTCATCTGAAACTTGTTGGTGAGGAGATTGCATCATCCATGAGCTCACTAGAGAGAATAAGCTTCAGAGGAACACACATAACTGTAACTCTCGTTTACTGGCTCTTAGAGCGAGAATCATACATCAACTGTAGTCGCTTTCCAGGAGGGTGCAGACAGCGCCAAGAAAATAGGCTACAGTGATGGTAAATTTAGCAATCCAAGGCTACAACATACCATACAATAGGTGAATAGCACTCGCACAAATCTCCTTTTGTTGTTTGTTAATGTTCTTGTAGTATTTCTCAATCACAATTTAAGTATCACAACCAAACCAAATGCTGTAATGTATCTCAGACGTTACCACTAGAGAGTAAACCCACCTAAACTCAGTTTACACACCTTTTTATTTACGTAGTAGAGTTTACACACCTTTTTAGGCTGACATAAATCTCTACGATGTGAAATTCATCATATTATATCAGGATTGGATCTATTCATTAAAAAGATTAAATTAATGCTTTTCTGAAAATCTCATCATTTTTAGTTAATAGTGACGGATGATGCCATTATAATGATTACAGTTTTACCCAAATTTGTATTTACCACTACACCACTGTCTTGTGGTAATAGTACTACTTTGCAGACGTTACCATAAATAAGTGCCATATAATATACCACAGGAGTACTATTATAAGGTGTGCTTTTGGATTCCTGTGTACCATCAGAAGGTGTTGCACTTGACCAGAGGATTTTTTGTACAAAAGCAAAAATCTTCTCATATCTTCTTACATTAAAACTAAAAGTGACGCGTAACCTAGTGATGCGTTTGCCCACCTACTGCATGGCACGATCATGCAGTAAGGAAAAAAACATACTTAAATGAAGGTTACACCTATGTTGGTTGAATTACTAACACACACCCACTGCCCAGGATTTAAACAGCTATAACTCCGCCTTGATTTTCCACAGTTCTTCTCAGGCACAGTGTCTCCAGCCTCCGTCAGTATTGAAGGTAACTCCGTGCGTAAAGCTCCTGGACAGCAGACGGACATCCCACAGTTTTAACCGCTTTCAATTCTTTGAATACTGAAAACGAATAAAGCCATACTCGAAGTTTTCAGCAAACATCCAGGAAAGAAAATATGTTTTAAAACGGGGTTTTTTTCGGTTTTTTGGGGGGTGTTTCACAGTGTTTTTTTTCTATCATACAACAGCCTGCACTAATGTCTTGCATGGAACCCGCAGCACCGACTCGGGTAATTTATGAGCTGTAAAATGTACAAAACAAAGAGAGGATACAGAGGAGGCTGAATGTGGATTCTCTTGGATTTAACAAGCGGTTTCCTGTAATAGCAGAGATTCAGTCAAACTTATGGCGTGAAGGTAAGACATCTCTCTCTTCTGTGATGCTCCGAACTTACAAGAACAAGGTGTAGATTCCATCAATCGCACCTTTATTGGCCCACGCTTAATCACCGCAAAAGCATTTCAATTCAGCAGGGTCCCAGGTGGTCTAGTCTACCTAGTGAAGAGAATCGAGGTGATACAAAGTGATTTATCGAGTGGGATTTTCGAGATATTAAGTTTCAAGGTGGAATGCTCACAGCTGATTGATTCATCATTAGTTAGCAAAAGGGAATGTTTTTTTGTTTTTTTAAAGCACTAATTAGTGTGAGCGTCTGCGTATATGAGTGTGTATGTGTGTGTGTGTGTGTGTGTGTGTGTGTGTGCGCGCGCGCGCGCTCGGGTGCGTCTGTGTGTGCGTGCCTTACGCGCAAACACATGTGATATACACATACAACAGCATTAGAGAGGATTTTTGTCTCATTGTTTACAAAAGTAGGACATGAGAGGAGACTGATAGCCTATATTGATCAGCCGTTTTAAAGCAGACATTTGCTCACCCTCGTGTAATTCACCATAATAAAGTGCTCTGAGCGATCACAAGAAATAAACTATTTCTTGTTATTTCTTGTGTTATGAGAGAGTGTGTGTGTCAAGATGTCCCTACCAGCCCACGGTGTGCTGACCCTGGATCAGCCTCGCACAATGTAATTAGTGCTCCGTGCTTCAGAGTCAGCTTGTCCCCAACACAGCGCTCCATGCAGGGCAGGTTATTCTGGCCATGCAACCCATCCTGTAACCCAACAACACTCTGGGCAGCAGCAGTAGGCAATATATGATTGAATACACAAACGAGATGACAGGAAATGTCGAGTGATTATTCTAATTTGCAACTACTGTAATAATACCCTTATATAATATTCCTATATACTCAAGTGTTCTGTTGCTTTATTGTTATTAGGATGGTCTATTGTCAAATAACAGATGATGGAGGTAATAATGATTACGATGCTGCTGCTGCTGCTGCTCATAATTCCAGCTATATACTCACTTTCTAAAGAATCCTAATTAGTTCATTGGACATGACTGTAGGCTATAAATGCACATATAGTGAAAGGGAAATTACAATATGTGTATTATTTTCACACCCTCCATATTTAATCTTAATTAATCTTAATGAAAACTGCTGTGAATATTGGTCATTATCTCTTACAATTCATATAATTCCTATAATTTAGCAGATCTGAATAACTATAAAGTGGTACTGCCATCAAAAACAATATTTTCAGGCTTTTTTGACAAAACAAATACATTATAGCGATTCCACGATGCATACCTTGTTTATTGAATGATCTGAATGCTTTCTTCATAGATGTAATGTCCACGGCAACTAATCCCAAAGGAAAGCCTCTCTCCTTGTTAGGTGTTAATGGCCAATATATCTGCCTGCAGCAAGTGGTAATAATAACAACAACGAATATATTATTTTTCTCCAGGATGTTTTCACCCCATTAGTGGAAAGTAGGTTACACAGGAGACTGGATGTAGTGTCCTTTTGCTGTCTAGTAAATGACAAAATTGTTCAGCTGTATTGACTCTATACCTTCATGTCTCTGGTCTGTTGCACCTTGCTGTGTGCAGAACAGTCCTGTTAGAGCTTCTTGATGCATCGCTTGTCAAGCCCAGCTGTTTGGCAAAGACAGTTTGAGTGAGTCAGAACTCCTGAAAGGTTCCAGGCACTGGTGTGTTTTGAAATAGAGGTATTATCCCAGGAGGAATGACTTAAATAAATAGAGGTAAAAGATAAACAACACAAAGCAGGAAGCCAGATTCCAGGGAATGCTATATACAGGTCTGCTGGATCGCAGTGAGGATGCTTTCATTGAGGCAGATGAGGCACGGTACCAGAAGCTTTCGTTTGAAGGCATCAAATCACTTGATGAAATTGATCAGTCAATACCATGTAGACATTTACATTCAATTTACTCCTCCGAAAGGACAGTACAAAACAACAACAAGCGGAGCCACCTGCCTGGTCTGTGCTATAGCCCATTACAAAACAAAAGAAGAGCTGTTCGATAAAGTGGTTCCTAACTGGTTTTGTAACTGGAACCAAATTTGATCTTGTCTATGAAACACAGATCTGAAATCCATTCATTCCAGTCCAGAATTCCCAGTTTGGGAATTCTCACATATTATTGATCAGGGTTATTAGCATTTTGTCTTTGCCAAAGCTGGACCTTATCCACCTTTTCCATTTCATTCTCTATGGCGCTAGACCAGTGTGGCAAAGAGTGGGATGGGAAAGAGTAGTGAATGTCCACTAATGAAGTCCTAAATGTCCTACGGCATGATAATAATAAGCTGAAAATCAGTGATATTTCAATTTAATCAATTTACTCTTCAAGAGACAATTCAACTAAGAATACATAATATGTCTGCTATCTTGCAGGCTTTGATTCTCATATGATTTGTGGCAGTATTACATTCAAAAAGGTGAACATGACAATCAGTGAAATAACATTAATCCATTTCAAGGTCCCAAAACATAATACACAGACACATGGCTCTTTTTGGGACGTTTGGGTCGTGGGACGTGACAGGGTTACGGAAGTTTCCCCTAGTTGGAATTTGTTGTTTATGTCAATCTCAGCAATCACAGAAAGCTTAGAGGGAACATGATTTAGACCAGAATAAACAAAAACGGCAAGGGAATGCGCGCAGGGGGTTCAATGACCAGTGTGTTCTTCTGTCTGACATTCTAGCAAGTTCACGCAAAAAATACTGGAAAGAGTGTACAATACCAAATGCATACAAAGTGGATGTTCAAAATGGCCACGAAATCATGGATAAAGTGCATATAAATGCTGGCACATGTCTGTAACCCTGTCGGAATGACCGCACCACGTACGATTTTGTCTCAATCCACCAATTAGAAAACACCAATGTAGCAGAAATTAATATCTCTTAAGACGTTTGGCCCACGCAGCCTCATTGTGTTTTGAAAAGTAAATCATTTCATTGTATTGTATGTCTGTGACTGTATCCGGGTGGCCTACATACCCTCTCTCCTGAAACCCACTCCCCGGCACGTCAAATATGTGAGCACCCTGGGGACTAACACTATCACTGAAAGAATGGAGGAGCCAATTAGATCCAAAAGCCAATAGGAGATCCATCATAAGCTGGTTATGATGCTGCAGGTTACAGTCATATGCTGGGGCAGTTATGTTTATTGGTACATTAATGGCTCGTCCACATTCCACATCGATCCACATGATGGATAAATAGTATAGTGCTTTATGTGTGACTAATAAATTAAACCTGAAATCTGAGTATGTGGATCTGTCATGATTGCACTGCAGTGAATATGAATTACTAACATTGATTTCATGCATTTGCTTGTGGTATTGCAGCTATCTTGTATTCAAATAGTTTCATGGGAAGACAACACACTCTTGGGAAGAAAATACTCTTCTGTGAGATCTTTACAGCATATACAATCTGGATATCACTCACACATTGACGAATTCTGCTTGATATTTACAGATGCGCTGCTGTTCAGGCGAGTATACAAAACCACTGCGTTTCTGTTCAACCCAGATAAAAAATAATTTAAAAAAAAAGTTGGGCACACCTATTGCTCTGCTGGATTACATTTTTTATTTTTTTGATGGATCGTATTCTTATTTAAATAAACATCCCACTGGCCTTGGTCTTATCAGCAACAGGCAGTCTAGACTCATGGTGGATAGAAAGAACAGAGAACCTTTCCATGCCTCTCTATCTCACTGATCCACTGCAGAGCTACACACAGACAATATTCCCCTGAGAGGTGTGAAAGTGCTTTAGTCACAGTTAGGCTACACAGTCAGAACAAACCAGGAAACCCGTCTACACCCAGGTTTGTGTGCATGAATGCACATGCATAATGCACACACACACACACACACACACACACGCGCGCGCAACATTCACCATGGATGTGAATTGTCATTGGATAGAGAAAGTCCTAATTGGCTCTGGTGTCTGTTCACAGGGGGATTCTGTGAAAGTTCTAGCGAGCAATCTTGACCAATAGCATGACAGACATTGTGCAGAGATTGACAGTGAGACTATTAGAAGAGAGAGACAGAGAGGAAGATTAACAGCAAAAGGAGGAAGAAAGAACACAAACCTCCAGGAGGAATGAAATCTCTCGACAATTATCTCGTGGTTGCAGTGCGTTTCGTCTGAACATCACGAAACATGAATGTGTCTCCCAGTCAGAGTGCTTCTCCTCAGACCTTCGATCAGTAGCACCAGTTCAAGATTAGTCCGGCTCCAGCAGATGGTGCTTGACACACACAGACCCCAAGGTGTGGAAAGAAACGATATTTACACTGCTCGCTCAAAACCACAGCCTGCAGCTCTCCCTTTGGCTCTCACTCTTAAAAGGCCCAAAATGAAAGGCTAAAATGAGATCAAGTCGGGTGGTGCGATTGATTCAAGCTTGGCATGACAATTCACACATCGCTTTGAATGTTTTTTTTCCCTTTTCAACCTCTCTTGTGTGTCAAGTGGCAAAAATTGCTGAGGTTGTGCCGAGTTGAGAGGTTATATGAAACAGCTTTCAGTGGCGGCTTCCGTGACATTTTCCCCAAGAGCCTGGGAGTGTTTTGTGCACTAAGCAAGCATACCATGCCTGTATGACCTTTTAGTCTAAGCTTTGATAAATAATTGTCCAATCAAATAGCATAGCAAGTGTCTCTGAAAATTGCAAAGCCTCTGAGGACCATAGGTTTTGAAATAATCGGCAGGCAACACGCTCATACCTTCATAATCATAATAATCATCTCTGTTTTCAAGGAGGCATACTTTGCGTCTTCGCTTCCCCATTCATTACAATACCTCTGATACTGGTATACTATGAAATACAATACACCGTGGGCTAGTGGCATGGGCACAATTTAGATAAAGCATGGAGTGGGCCTTCATCTAGAATAGATAAGGTAGAACAGGGCCTCCTGAGCATGGTTAAAGAGCCTTTTCCATTGACCTTGTCACTTTATGCAATTAGTATTCACTGTAAACGGTCCCTCCCCCAAAACGATGTTTGATAATCCCAGTCAAGGTGCTTCAGTTGTGCAGCAAGTAAATGAGACTGGCAATGCAAACGTGCCTTTTTAAATTTGAAGTATTTGAAAATATTTTAAATGTGGTTTAGTTTTGGACTATGGAGTTGGTGACTAACATACTGACATATTTGTGTCAAATCAAAACCAGCCAATTACAGGAAATGTGATCTGTAACAGCATAAAAAAAGAAAAAAATATTCTATCATATGAATCATGAATATCATTGCAGGTAATGTATTATGTATAAAACCCTGGAAGGCTTTTCTATGGAAAACCTTTGACCGAATCCCAGTTCACTCCTTGCCCCTACCACTTAGCGCTACCCCTCCGTTTTCTGCATTTGGCCTCTGTTGGTTGCTCATTGTCCTCCACTGTCATTGACCATTAACATCACACTGAATCTAAACCTGTCTTCCTTAGGTTTGAATCTAAGCGCCCCATTTAGTCCTAAAGTCAGCATTTGCTGCAAAACTCAAATCACTCAGCCACCAACCACTCTAACCACGCTAAATTAATTTTTCAAGACATACAGTATCTGTGCAAACTCACCTGGGTTTGTCTATCCTAAAGGGGCAGTCTAAGTCAAGGATTTTTTTGTTTTTTAAGTCTAAGAAGATGAGGCAAGTCTGTAGCTCTCAGCCTTGTGGCAAATAAGACCATAGATTATATGAAGTACAACTCACTCCAAAATGTATGTCTGTGGAATCACCAACAAACCATTACATGTATAGGGAGATCTTAAAAGAAGGAGAAGAAAGAGCGGCAGCACCGGTGCAGCCTGTTCAGTTCATTTGTTCATGAGTTGAGTTACCAGACAGTACAGTTCTGCAGACGGGTACAGTGGGGCTTTACACTTGATTTAGCTGGGGCTTAGAAGCCTCTGTTGAGCTGACAAGGTGTGTCAGGAAAGGGCAGCAGAGTGTTGGGGCAGAGAGACTGTGTGTGCTTGTGTGTGTGCGTGTGTGTGTGTGTGTGTGTGTGTGTGTGTGTGTGTGTGTGTGTGTGTGTGTGTGTGTGATGGAAAGGAGTGTAGCAACGTAGCAAGGGGTGTGCACTTGGAGCATGTGGCCTCACAAGAGACAGGCCTGGTTGTTAGGTTGGAGCTTACCTGCAACCTAATGAGGCCGTTAGAGGCTCGTTACCAACCTCCCTCTCTTCTCTTACCAATGGGCAGATGCTCTACTGTTCTCCTTATGACAAGAGTAGATAATGGCTGAAATCACCGCTACTGTAACCTTTATGCCTTGCTATATATATATTAAAATGAAACCTACGTGTGTGGACTGGTTAAACCTTCAAAAAGACACGTATGCACAGAGTTGGTCAAAGATGGCTCTTATTGGCTTTTGATGTAGTTCTACTGACTTTAAATAATGACAACGGTCTCAAGTTCACAACATAAACTTGATTGATTGAACCGTGGCAACACTGCAAAAATCAGATTTGAACTTTCAAATACAAGCTGCATGCCTAAGAATAAGATTTACCACATATCACTGCGGTATGGATCGGATTTGAAAAAATGTGACTCCATGCAGCTTTTAGCTGTTCCTATTGATTTGAAACAATCTGATTTGTGTTACTTCTTGGGGAAAAAATGGGAATTGAGACACTTTCAGCTGCAGTATGAACGCAGCCCAAGTGGCCCCTGGTGACTTCTTGGTTTTTCTGTATGTATGAAAGTGGGGTATGATTTGAATTCCTGAGACTTCTTCTTCTTCTGCTTCTGCTTCTTCTGCTTCTTCTTCTTCTTCTTCTTCTTCTTCTTCTTCTTCTTCTTCTTCATCTTCTTCTTCTTCTTCTTCTTCTTCTGCTTCTTTTTCTTCCATTATTATTTTCAAAGGCCAAGATAATCAGAGTGATCTTGACAATTGTATTAAGATTTTGCTTGTGTTAAGATTGTGTTTATAGTGTTTCATATTATTATTTTGCAGAGTACAATATGTTGAAAAGGGGAAATGTAGCTTTTATTTCCTTAACATATCATCATTTTCCCCTTAACATTTTATAATGTTTGGCACTTTCCTCTTTTATCTGGGAAAAGTGCCAAACCAAAATAAATGCAAATTTATGGAGGTTGCAAGGAAATCATTTACAATGATAACTGTGGAGAGAAGGGGACATAATTGCGATGCCAAGATAAAGAGGCAGTAATTGCTACTCTGGGTGAGCAGGTTTATTTTCAGCATACAAAGTCATCGCGGCCACCAGCAACACAGCCAACTCTTGGAAAATGTGGCTTCACAATTGTCATGACTCGCTAACTCACTGGTACAGCATCAAAGGAAAGCCATTTTCCGAGAAAGGGAATTCACAAGATAGTCATTGACTTTGCCGCCGTCAATGATTTTGACCTGGCAACTAAGAGGGCTGAAAGAGATAGAAAACTAATTAGAATGAGTCCTATCGCAGGGCAGAATCAAAGCCTTTGACAGTATTGACAGTGTGGTATCTGCTAGTGGTTTGGTTTACCCTGGGGCTCTAACGGGAAGTTGAAAAGATTTAATGTCACAGAAGCTTGAAAGGGATAGGCTATCTGGGTATCAAACATAAATACCCCATCTGTGCCTTAACAAGTGTAACTTAACTTCTGTGAAGAAAATCAGCTGCTTGGCATGATCAATTTAGCAAAGAGGATTATATTGATAAATAATACACACAAAATGATTTATGAAGCTATTATTAGAAAAGATTTGTTCTTTAAGAAAACAATTTCTTCTTAACAAAACCGTTATCACATTTTATTTATTGGTATTGATATGAGAAAATGTCCAAAAATTCCCAGTTATAAAGAGGTGAAGGGTTGTGGAGGAATAATGGGCAATGTATTATATAAGTGTGTATATGCAGTGTGTATTGTGAGCGTGTATGTGTGTGTGTGTGCGTGTGTGTGTGTGTGCTGCTGTGTGGGTTGGTGAAGGCCAGAAAGTCTGTGTTTAAGAATGGATGGAAAGTAAAGTATGAATGAAAAGGCGAGTCGGAGTGAATAACAGATCGATGGAGGGACTGGGTTGACGTTGGAATGAGGGTTTGGGGATCTATAATAGCAGTGCATCAGTATAATCAAAATGCTCATTTAATGTGGCTCGCTGTAACACGAACATTGCACTTTATGGCATTGTATAATAAACAAGTGATTAGGTTCATATTGTGATAAAAGAATTGATTGGATTGGAGTAGAACCCACACCCAACAAGGAATAGGCATGATGACTAGCTTTTCTCCGCCTGAAAGGACTCGTTTACAGGCTGTATACAGTGGAGATTGCAGTGTAATTATACAGTTGCAGTGTAATTTGCAATGTAAATGCAGGCCAATGTTGAAATATCATTACCAGTGTTAGAAAGCAGACTAGATTTTCCATTATTCCATAGAACATACTATAAAAATAGAAACCCATTTGATTAGATGGACTGTACGGGACGGAGATGCTGTGTGTAGACAACAACAACATATAATAGACTATATTCATACTGCTATACATGTATATAATATATTTAATCCTTCTCAGAATACTTTATCTTATCAAACTTTGCTGGATCCAAACCTTACATGGTTAGTGGCTACAAGAGAAACAACCATGCTTGGGTTTTTTTTGTCTTTTTTTTTCACGGATCCATTGAAGCCAGCAAGCTCACCAGACTGCCTAAGGCTAACCTAGAGAGTAGTCTTGTCTCTGATGCAGAAATCCAGGATAATGCCTCTTGCTTTCATAGATCATTGCTGGTGTCACCTGGGAATGAGGGGATGCGGTTAGATGCGAGACTCGGGGAATGTGCACACAAGACGAGGTCAGGTTATTCGAGGATTCTGCCCTGGACAGGTCAACTGCTCACAGATCAGAGGTCACCTGGTTGGATGTGGTACTATTTAACCTCTAAAAGTGTGTTATAGCTGGGTACACTGTAGCTGCTGGTCTGTGATCTGTTATAATAGGATGATAATACCTTGAAGTGTATGTGAGTGGATCTTACAGGAGGCAAATCTGTCAGCAAGCTTGTGATATCTTAATGCTTTACAAAAGAAGTGTCTGTCTTGATCCTGGTTCCACTGTGCGTCTGCTGACTCACTGAGGTGAGAAAATAAGTTCTCAACATTATTATCTCACACATTAATTTCAAACTTTTAAGCCCCTGCAATATCTTTCAGACTAAGCCATTTTGAAGGTTTTGCTCAGTGCTTCAACCAAGATTTGTCAAAGCAGTTGACATTGAACATAAATTGGCTCCTCCTCAAAAGCACATAGCTTTGAGAGAGATTGGTGTGTTAGTAAAGTAATGTAACATTTCTCTCTTGAGGCTAGGACCTCCCATAAGGGGGAAGGGACTCCCATAAGATACTTCCAAACTTGGAAGGTTTTATGTGTACTAGATAGTAGTAGTGGTATTAAATGCTGGTGAGACCCTCTGGATGCTTCCACCAAAAGATGCACCAATGTGCTAATGTTGCGTTTTTTTTGAGGATTTACTGAAAAAAAAAGCGGAAAATGTAATTTAAATAGATTTCAAAAGATTCATGAGAAATGGTTAAAATGATAATATTTCCTCATTCACTGTTGCAGTGTACGGCTCCTGTTCTTGTTGTGAATTAGGCTACACCTTGTATAATTCACTCACTTATTTTCTCTGCTTTCTCTATAGCCTCAGTTATTCTCCTTCTGAAGTCATCAGAATTGAATGTTTCGTGGCCGATGTTTCAAAATCTTCTCAGGAAGAAATGATTTCCACTGACTGACTATCCACCCACTTGTCCCCCTGGAGGGCAGATCCCCACGGCTCAAATTGAATCCACTCTGTATCTGTTGAAAAACCGTCTCCAAACATCAGAAACCATTTATACTTGTGTTCAACTATTATGAACCTGAAATGGGTGGTTTATGGTTTATGCCAGAGGTTGTACCTGAATAGATCAAGTTCTATATTACCTCTTAGTTCTAATTTATAAGGTCTTAAATCCATTAAGGTCAATCAATGCCACTGAGAAGCACTAAGGTTTTGTTTAAACTGTAACATAGCATGCACATTTCAGCTTTAGATCTAGAAATAAATGTAATAATAATAATAATCTGTTTCAGTCATAACACAGTCATATAGGCCCACACTTATTCGGGCTAACCCTGATTATTAAAAGAAGAAAAGGAAACAACACACCGTGACTCAGATCCATTTCAACACCACTGCTGATTAACAATGATCTGCAAAGTGCTGAGTGTGACTGAAACCTACAATGCTTTTTTTCGTATGAGAAGTGACCAAGGACACATTTCATATTAGTCCATCATTCTCAATATCGTCATGGCGTTTCATTACAGCAGCTCATTTTGGGAAATAAACATTGCTATACTCTGAAAAACTGGCTAGGGAAAAGTCTTGGCTGTCAGCCTTGAGAGATTTGAAGTTAATTTTAAAAACATCAGACATCAGATTTTTTCATGTAGTATACGACATGCACAGTAACTATTTAGAGCAAACTTGTTTTTTTCTGTTTCTGACTGTGTGCATGTGCGTGTCTGTGTGCTTGTGCATGTGCATGTGCATGCTGGTAAATAAACACTAAAACCATGCTTTCAGCTAAAAAGTGATGTATTGTATGTCACCAAAGACACTTTAACATCTGGTAATTCAGAAGAAAATGTTGTGTTTCCCTTTGTAAATTGGCTGAAATTGTACATTTCTACAAAGCCTGACGTCTTTGTCCCCCGTGTGTCTCTTTTTGTGCCGCTGTCTAACCTGCACTCTTGCAACTAAATGAGGGGGAGTGAACAGCCAAGTGTGGCATTGTTTCTTGCATTTTTTTCTTAATCCTTTCTAGGATGATCATAGGGTTTAATAGGATATCAAGCACACTCACTAGACTACCAAAGTTTAAATCTATCATGTTCAACTCCACTACCCATTCAACGAGAGTAGTAACCTCATTACCATTGGAATTTATTATTACTCGCAGGAGAATTCATTTAAGGCCTCTATCGGCGACCGAGGAATTGCAACAACATCGACAGGTCTCTGGCAAGACATAAATAAAAGTCACATTTTCTCAACGGAGATGAATAATCTGGAGCAGAGATCCATCAGAAGTGTCTCCTGACAAGGTCTTAAATCACCATGGAAAATACTTGATGCTAAAGCAACTAAACTTCACACACGTTTGGGATGGGTACTGAAGTGCGTGAGACCACATTTGGTCGTGCTCCATAGTGCTGCCATCAGGCCAACCTTGCAATTAGGTCCTGTTTTTTTTTATTTCTCAGCTTCTCCACCAAATTTTATACACAGCATATTTGAACTGCCAACATCTTTCATGCTTGTTTTCAGCAATCACATTTGGTGGATAGGTTTCAAATCTCCTCCACTATATAATATATAATCAGCCAGATGGTAGCGCTATAACAAGCAGTTTTACATGGTGGTCAACAGCTCCTGAACCATAAAACCTAGAATATGGTTTTCCTCAGATTCCTTCGCTCAGCGGGAATCCATCGCATGTACTGGTTTCATTTCTGCCTCGATAGTTTTCTGCCTTTTTGTTTTTCTCTTCCCTATTTCTCAAACAAAATTGATCCAATCTCCAAAAACCTTTGCACACCGCATATTTTGACCTTTTATAGAATTTTGGAATTGAAAAGTGTGACTGTGACACACAAACAGAGTTGATGGTGAAGATGTGCAAACAGGAAGTGAGGCATTCATGCTTATTTGCTTAAAGCAAGAGCAACCAAACGTAACATACATGTTTGGGATGGGCCCCAAAGTGTGTCAGACCTTTTTTATTACTCTTGCAAAGTTGACTCAATCAGATTTTACACACAGCATATTTCCACTGCTCACATTTCAGAGAATCTTCATACACATAACCATTTTTTATAAAACACAGAAATTAAGTTGACAGCAAAGATGAGAAAACCTAAAGATTTACTGCTACAGTGATGAAACATCACCTACATATTTGCCAAGGAGTTCCAAAGTCTGTCAGTTCACATTTGGTTGTGCTCTATAATGTTGCTGTGAGGGCAAATTGGCAATTTTGCAAATTGCGATATCTCAGGCATCTGTGTGTGTTTGCCCCAAGGACTTGGACCCAGCTAATGGCTGGTTGCAGCTATATTTTTCATTATGATCATTATTTCCAATAAAGCAGTGAAGTTTTTCTTGATTTAGTTGTCTATGACTAGTGAATGCAAACACTGCTAAAAAAAAAAAAAGCCTGCAAGGTCGTGGGCAGCCAGTACATGGGGAGGATACAATGGGTAGTCGTAATGAGTGGCGTAATGAGTAGGGAGACCACCTTTAAACGGGGGAGCTGGGTTCAAGCCCCTGTATCAGCAAGCATCCGCCCTGCTGAGAAAGACACTGAATACCTAACAGCTCCAGGGGCATGGCTGACCCTGAACTCTGACCTCCCCATGGAGGAGGGCAATTTAACAGAGAATTCTCCTTAATAAAGTATCACATTGTTAGCAGATACAGTGTACAGTGGAAAGAGGACCGTATTGTAGATAAAGTGTACAGCAGGTATGCAATACAGGATACAGTGGGCAGCAGGTATAGGATACAGGCTAGAGTAGGCAGCAGGTACCTTGGAAGAATACAGGGTTCAACAGATAAGCAGCTCAAGCATCAGCTTCCAGGCCAGCAGTGAGAACAGTCTCACGTAAGTAAGGAAGTAGAGTGGGCAAATAAATGAAAGCAGACAGCACAGGGCATCTGCAGGGTACACACACAGGCTGAGGCCCCAGGGCAATGTTTACACATCGCAACCAGAGCATCCCTCCCTCACTTCCTTACCCTCTGTCTTTCCTTGCTCCCTTTCTCGCCACACTCAGACTTTCCTCTCCCCTCCACTGGCAAGCTCTCTTATCCATTTAGCTGACTGCTGAGCCCCCCTCAAAAAAATGTCACGATGCACAGTGTGTGGTTTGTTGCTGTGTCTATGTTGCTCACACATGTACACGCGCACACATGAGAGCACGCGCGCGCACACACACACACACACACACACACACACAATACCCACATGATACCCTCTACTCTACCCTGCGCACAACCTTCCATTATGTAGCCTTGTTTGGAAAATGCACAAGTATTCACATGTAAACATGACACATTGTCTCTCTCTCTCTCTCTCTCTCTCTCTCTCTCTCACAGCCCTTAGCCACGTCTCTCTCCTATAATTATAACTACTTATGAAAATGTTCTGTCTTATCTGTTTTGTCTGTCTGCATGTTTTGCAGGGCCCACCTTTGGCCTTCGTCACACACAGCTAATGGATGTCCTTACCCAGTATGCCTACAATGACAGTTTCTATGAAAATGGGACATGGAGCTTCAACGACACAGAGCACATGCAGAAGCACCCTTACAACTACTATGCCATGCTCCTCACGCTCCTCATCTTCGTCATTGTCTTTGGTAATGTGCTGGTATGCATGGCTGTGTCCAGGGAGAAGGCTCTGCAGACCACCACCAACTACCTGATCGTCAGCTTGGCTGTAGCTGACCTGCTGGTGGCCACACTGGTCATGCCCTGGGTTGTCTACTTGGAGGTAGGTCAGCAAGGATGTACACAAACACACATCCCCCCCCCCCCCTCACACCATTTACACACACGGACTCACACACATTCACACTCTTTGGGTGCGCGCCAAGAGACATAAACATTACGGACACATAAATTAGGACACCTTAGACAATTAGACACGTTCTTGGCAAATTCACACCTTTTCAGCACACGAAGACCATGCACATATATGCTCTCCGTCACCCTCTCTCTCTCTCTGTGTCTCCCTCTCTCTCCTATGTCTCTCTGTCTCTCTGGGTCTCTGGTGTCATAGGGACACATTTTGAAATGTTTGTGAATAGTGATTTACAATATAACAGCTCGAATGGGATATGATGCTTTCTGCTTGTCCAAAGCATGTCCACCATCACATACAGTCCCCTCCAAAACACCTGCTAAAGAGGAGGACAACAACTGAAAGAGGCTGCGGTGAAAGCTTGGAAAAGATGCAGTTATTGCAGGCAAGGGATTTGCAACTAAATATTAAGTATTATTCACTTTAATCTATTTTAAGTTGATCCGCTGATCTTTTGCTCACCTAAAAATTGGGTATTCCGTTACAAAAAGTGCTATCTTCTAAGTTGTTTAACATATCTAGATGTAAATACATGGAAATAAAAGCTGAAATGCTTATCTATTGTCTCATGTTCATCTTTTCATGTCAAATTAAAATGTTTTCAGTGTATAGCAAAAATAAAGCAATTGGCCTCGCCGTTCCAATAGTTTCGGAGGGGACTGTAGTTATTTCCTGTCAACAAAACCTTATCAGATTTTGTTGGGCTTCTGCAGGCTTTGTGTTGGAAGCAATTAATACTCCACTGTGCAAAGAAAATACTGAACTTAAAAGATCAGTATGAAGTTGGTGTCACCATAAAAAGTAGAAATTGCCAAAGCATATTATGACACGCATTTAAGGATTATAGGGTTTAAACAAGGCAAGATGTGCACAATGGTCAGCAGGTGAAAGGATCAAGGTGAAACAGGGTGAAGGCTAATGGATTCACATCGTGAAAGTAAATATCAGTCTTGCACTGGTTAAAGGTCTATAATGGAGCAGCACTTGGTGACAATGTCAAAATGTCAGACTAATCTATTCAGTCACGGATCAGACATTCATGAATAATTCTTCATAATTCTGAGGTGACTTTTAAATTCTCTGGTGTGTGGTGTAATCTGACCTGGGGTTTGCAATCAGGTATGACTAGATGAATGCCTGCAATTTAAAACAGAACTGTCTTGGGGCTAGCAGAATCAGCCTCATTCTACCAAATCAATACCGAACAGGATGTGGGCAGAAAAAAAATTACAATGAAAATAAATATATATATATATCCTTCTTGCGGTTGTTGTACCGGACTGTCGTGGTGAAGAGGGAGCTGAGCCTGAAGGCGAAGCTCTCAATTTACCAGGCAATCTTTGTTCCAACCCTCACCTATGGCCACGAGCTCTGGGTAGTGACCGAAAGGACAAGATCGCGAATACAAGCGGCCGAAATGAGTTTCCTTCGTAGGATATCTGGACTGTCTGGGGGGGACTCGGAGTAGAGCCGCTGCTCCTTCGCGTGGAGAGGAGCCAGTTGAGGTGGTTCGGGCATCTGGTCAGGATGCCTCCCGGACGCCTCCCTGTGGAGGTATTCAGGGCACGTCCAGTGGGGAGGAGGCCTCGGGGCAGACCCAGGATCCGGTGGAGGGATTACATATCCTGCCTGGCCTGGGAACGCCTTGGGATCCCCCAGCATGAGCTGGTGACTGTGGCTGGGGAAAGGGATGTCTGGGACACTCTGCTGAGCCTGCTGCCACCGCGACCCGGACCCGGATAAGTGGTCGAAAATGGATGGATGGATGGATGGATGGATCCTTCTTTTGCTGTTCTCTTGTGTCTACCTTCTAGGTAGGGGTTATTTTAGACCATCAGAGTTTGGGACACGCTGTCTGACATGGAGCATGGCAATCTAAGACTGCAGGGACTCTAATCCTCGTGTGTCTCTCAATAAGTCATGATGAGTACCACTCCGATCAAATTACAGTGTAGAAATCCATAGGATGTCATGGTCGCTCCCTCTCTTTATGTACATATGTATGTATGTATGTATGTATGTATGTTTGTTTGTACCCATGTGTTGGGTGGAAATGCATTACTCAGTAATATCTTACAATAATATTATCACCAGAAATCCACAATTCCGCAATCACAGAATTGTTCGCAGAAACCTGAATGCACCACGGAAAAATAGAGAGGCCGCAGAATGAGGCAGAAAAGTACCACGGCGATTGCCATAGCTTTTGTTGTTGCTATGCAACCAATGATTCCAAACACGCAATTGCACTGTTTTGAAGTCTGCATAGCACAGAAACTGTCTCTTCCTGTTATGTTCATACCCTTTTGTTCTAGTGTAGGTTTTTGTTTTACACGGCCAGAAATGAAAGGCATATTAAATATGTAAGACTTTTATGAATGCATTGGAACAAATTTCTTAAATAAGCACTTCTTGAAATCTTCTTGAAAAACTCTTCTTGAAATAAAACATGAATTGTTTAGCAAATAATTGCTAATACTGCACTATATTCTTGCTATTTTTAATGCAGGTTACAGGTTTGCACTTCCTGGAATGCATTGAACTCTATTTTACAATAAAGCAAACAGCAACTTAAATCTAGATGAATGTGTCTTTTACAAAATAATACAATTTTACAATTGATGAATTTCAGTGCCAGTTCAGTTTCAATGTTTTTTACTGTGGAATAATGGGAGGCTTGTATTACTTTTCCTAAATTTCAATAGTATATAATTAGTATATAATTATATATAATTAGTATATAAAAGTAACATATAATAGTAACCTGACATGGAGCGTATATAGAAAGGTTTAAAACATTGTCACACCAACTTGCTGCATTTCGCTCCAGTGCCTCTCACGACATCACTGTGCATTAAGAGTCATCTGCCTCCTGCACGCTAGAGCACACCCTTGTGTCCTACTAATTGCCACAAAGTATAATACAGAGCGACAAAGTACTACAAAGTACCTGAGATGCTGAAAGCACCACGTCTAGCACCAACAATCATACCACAGTCAAAGTCACTTAGATCACACATCTTGTCCATTCTAATGTTTGGTCGAACAAAAAACTAAACCACTTCACCATGTCTGCAAGCTTTATATATTGAGTTGCAGCCACATGATTTGCTGTTTGGAGGAGCAGGCTATTTGCATTAACAAGCAATGCCCCATAAAAAACAGATCAAGGTGGTTAGCCTGCTTCTGAGGTGTACCCTGTAGTGAGATACCTCACTCAGGCTATCAGAGAACTGGGGTTACTTTTGTAACCTAAACATTAACAAGATTCATTCATTTCACTGAGGAGCAGGTACTAAAGTATCCTGGAACAGATTTTAGAAGGAGGCATACAAATATCGTAGAAAAAATATAAGACCATATTGTAATATTATAAGAATACCATAGCAGATTAGAAAATACCATCAAGTAGGATAAGGTCACTATAAATTCACAGACAGACATATTCCTACAGGAATATGTTTTTTTCTCATAATCTCATATATACTACAAAAATGCTACAAATTTAATTTAAGTTCAACAATATGTTTCTTATATTATAGTGCATATAGTCTTTTAGGAGGTATAGATACAATGAATTCAAGAAAGGGCCAAGAAATCTGTGATAAATTTAGCCCAGAGAAACAGACTGGTGTACCATGCAGAGGACCTGGTTCCTTTCACTGATTTGTTTTAGTGTGTTAAGTTTAAATTAAAAGATCCATTGTCTTTGCATGGATATCGTATCCAGCCAAAGGTCCAGTAGTAACAGTAGTTCTGTTCTATTGGGGTCACATTGTAATAAATTTGGCCAATAAGCTTAAAGCTGTTGTACTCTCATCATGGTGAAATAGTACTACTTCAAAGATTCCTCTCATACCTTGCCTGATCACTTTCCTACCTGGCTGCTGTACATTTCCTGTGGTTCTGCTGCTTTTCATCAAGTACTTTCTTCTATCCATCTATGCAGTAACAGAGATTTATTTGTAGGCTATCTATGTTATATGTACTTTTTTGTGCTCTAGAATCGCCCCTGGCTGTGACTCAGTTTCTCATCTTAATAATTTATCAGCATGGACTTTGAAGATGGGTTTTGTCACAGAGTGTGGGCTGTGGCCTTTATTAAATGCTAAATTAGCATTAATTACCAAAGTTTTCAGTTCTGCCAAGTGTGACTAATTCAGAGCATGTGGCAGGAAATTATGCTTCATCTAAGGTCCGGAGAGTCTTTAAAATCAAGGTCAATGAAAAACCAGCTACTTTTGTGTGTTTGTGATGATGCAATTCCACTCTGAATAACACTAGACACGTACACCTTCTAGTTTGGACATAATTCATGAAAGTGGCAACAATGAAGTTCTGGAAAACTAAGAAATGATGTGGCTCAAATAACGTGGCAGGCTTTTCATTTTTGTTATCGTTGTTTGCCATTCAGATCGATTGAATTTGAGAATTTCTCTATGGAAAGTTCTGGAATGGCATTGCCATTTTGCCGATGAGGGTTTAGTTTAAATGTGTGTTTTGCTTTAAATAATAGTTTATTCCCGTAAGAATGTCACCTTCATAAAGATAACCTGGTTGAAAAAGGGTGCCTTGATTTAATTTCACCCATCCATCCATGATGCAGTCAATTGCACCTTATAACCACTTTCCCATTTTCACAGCCTCCATCACTGTATTTTCAATTTATAATCGCCATATATTGCAAACAGAGACAGAATACTGATGGATCCTGGGTTATGATATGTTCAGTCTGTAGATATAAATTGAAGTCGGGGATGCAACACAACAGCAAGGACAGAAATGAGAAAATATGTACGTACTACAGTCAACATTTACATAACAATTGGATTTCTTATTTTATCATGTTGTTATTTTGATTCCATTGCTTGGCAGGTGCAATTATCAGCCCTATAAATCTCACATCCGCTGAAGATGCATCCCTGCACTGTTAAACACACACAAGGTTAAAGTTAATATAAGGAAAATGTATTAAACTATTAACATAAATCAACCCAAAAATGTGTCATGTATAAGTAGGATTGAGTCAGTGGATGATGTAATGCATGGATGGGTGTTAGTGTTGTGTAGGAGTGCAAACAAAAGAGAAAATGCCAATAAAAGCATAATGGTGATGGAGCCCCAGAGTGGGCCTCATATCGGCTTCGGAGCACCGGTGTGCCACATCGGCACTGACGACCCTCCCACTTGGCAGTTCAGCAAACTGTATTTGTTACATATGCTGTTAAGAGCTGCCACTGTGATGAGGATGGAAGAGGTGGGCCTAGAGAGAAGGTACCTACAGACTGAGTTAGAAAGATAAAAGAGAAAAATGTGAGTGATGAAAGAGAGGGGTAGAAATACAGGCAGATTGAGTAAAGAGATCAAGAGCAAAAGTGTAGAGATAGTAAAGGAAGTAGTGAGAGGACAGATGTCAGGAGCAAGAGGGTGGAGAATTTGCAAGGGAGGAGAGATTGCAAGAGAGAGAGAACTGAGAGAGAGAGAGAGAGAGAGAGAGAGAGAGGGAGGGGGGCATTCATTAGAGCTGTCAGATCATTCTGTAATCACCAGCAGTATTGTAGATACCAGCAAAGACACAGGGATGTTCAAGCTTGCTGTTAATTCTGAAGACATGGCCTAGGGACATAGATTAGTCAGCCAGGGAGATGTAGGGTTGGAGAGGAATGCAGACATGGCAGCCCTGGATACTGCATTAAAAAGCTGAGAGGCAGAGATCACTGGCACAACTATTCTCAAACTAGAGTTTAGAATCTATTCCATCTGTCTCTCCATCATGTTCCTCCTTCCCTCTCTCTCTCTCTCTCTCTCTCTCTCTCTCTCCCCCCCCCTCTCTGAGCCATCTCAGCGAAGAAAGCAGGTTGGCTGTAGTGTCCGGCAGCCTCGGTGGTTCCGGACCACTGGGGCCTGTCGGAGGACCACTGATGTTAGTTTCGTCATGGGATTTAACTCAATTAACGGAGAGCAAAGGTGGTATGAATACAAATTGGATTTGATTGAAAGCCACTTGGGGGACGTGGACTAGCAAGCTTGTTACAGGTTGTAATCTTACTAACATGGATAGCATTTACAATTCTGCTTGATTCTTATTGATGTAAGCATGAAACAGACAAGTAGATCAGATAATATATTGATGTTGCCCATGTCTTGTCAGGTGGGATATTCTTTTGATAATATGAATGTAATGGAACATCAGGTTTGTGTACGCTGCACAAATGTGTATGTCAGTTAATGGTCACCCACAGTGAGAACCCCCTTCTCCCCACCCATGCTTCACCAAACCCCCAATCATTAACCCGTACACTGTGCATAAAAGCACAAATAAAATAAAAGTCCCTTTATTTTAATCTTCTTTACCCTGTCTTCCCATGCTTCACTTTTCCTGTGTTTATTCCCTCCCCCCTTTTGTTACACCTGGGTAAATAATGTGAAAAATATACAAGGAAGCTTGACTGTCAGGATCTCTCTGTTGCAAAAGAAAAAACACATCACCCCTGCTGTGATGCTGCCTTTGTTTTGTTCTGTTGACAATCGCTGTAAACTCCCATTTGTTACTGTGTTTCTCTTCCAGGTGGTGGGAGAGTGGCGTTTCAGCAAGATCCACTGTGACATCTTTGTCACCCTGGATGTGATGATGTGTACAGCCAGCATCCTCAATCTCTGTGCCATCAGCATTGATCGGTGAGTTTGCTGCCGCACAGATTGTTCAGTCCCAATGCCTGTCACACTTCCTGTGTGGATCTGCAATGGAAATCTTTAGATTCTAAATAACAAGAGAAACTGTACTTGGTGGATAGGAGGCTCTTTTGAGTGTGTGGCTTTCAAAGCCCGATGTCTATTTACATGCTAAATGTCTGTTTGGATGACACTGGGTTTTCAAATTTTATACATTTAGATTTACTCTCTATCTAGTAATTAAAAAGTACTTAATTACTGGCTACCAGATGTTGCATATATGATTGCCTCAATATATGAAATTTCTGAACTATAATTGCTACATAATTACTTGTTATTCTTTTCAAAAGGAATGGTCAAAAATCCTGTAATTATTTTCTTATCTTAACTTGCCCGTCAGAGGAGGCTGCCCATTCAAATTATACTTAAAGTTATACATAGCTAAAACTGCAGATGTCATATTGAATTCTGAACTGCATGTCACACATCAACTGGAGAGCTAGAGAACTGGCAGTGGTGAGAGTGGCAGTGGTGAATTAAATTATAACATTGCAGTTAATACTTTCAGTTTCTAATCTAGTTTGGAGTTTTAGAACGTACACAAATGATTTTTATTTGGTAATAGATTCCCTCAACCCAATTTGGGAAAAAGAGACAGTCCTTTTGAACATTAGTCTCTCATTAATTACTCAACTGCTATAAAAACATAACACAGATATTCTGACATTACATCAGCCTCTCAGATTATTTTGCACATCTTCCCATTTCCACAACAAAAAACAGGCTGCTGTTATATGAATGGGCTGCTAATGCTGCCAAAAGAATACAATTTGGGAAATTGTCACATCAAAGTGCTTCCACAAGTTGTTGCTGTTCGTTTACAAGGGAGGAGTATCTTCCCTCCTGGTCTTGTCACTACTGGCTGGCTGAGCATTACCTTGCTTGCTAGCCAGTGGTTAGCTGTTTAGCTAGTGTGGCTACGACTTCTACCATGCTAACAAGCCTCACTAATCACCTGTTACATGCAGTGATTTCAACCACATTTAATCAGTTCTGGGATATGCGGACAAGGGATTTGTTTATTGGCACTGAAATATGAATCAAATCAAATCCCATTTATTTATATAGCCCTTAATCACCGTTACAGTCTCTAAGGGCTTCACAGTGCCCAACATGTGAAACGGTAAATGGTTAGTACACAACATCCCCCAGCCTTGGACCCTCAACAGAGGACAAGGAAACTTTTAAGGAAAAATTGGAAGAAACCTCGGGAGGGGTTACTCAGAGAGGGAACCCCATACCAGGACGGTTGGGCGTGCAATAGATGCCGAGTTTGGGCACAATGCATAAAAGTCAGGTCAGTCATTTACCATTGTCGACCCATTTGTTGAACAAATTTTCAAGCTGCTCACCTTCAAATCTGCCAACTCAGCACCTCTGACTCTGGCTCATCAACTCATTACTCCCTGAACCTTTTGCTATTTCTAAAGATGAATTCTATCAGCTTCCATCGGCCATAGCCACATGGACAGGGGCTTCAACGCCATCTGCCCCAAGGGCTCAATATGGGGCAGAAAAAAGGGCTTCTAGCACCAAGGACAAGTCCCGGAGTTTTGTTCCCCACTCTAACATGCTGGTGGCGGCTACATGGACCTTCAAGGTGAAGATTGATCCACTGCCATCCAACAGAGACTGCATGACTCACAATATTATGGACAGGCATGGGCTGGAGGAAGGTGCTCTGTTCAAAATGATGGACCACAGCCTAGGCACAGAAGCAATGGGTTTGCTAGGGCTTGTCTGGCAGTGCTAGCTGGGGTGCAATCGTTAGCTATTATCATGTTGGTTTCACATTAACTGGCATGATGACTCAATGACCCACTACAGTGCTCTAGTTAAATCTATCACAAATAGTGGACGGAAATAGAGTTACAGTGGAGAGGTCTTTTAGAAGAAGGCTGTCTTGAGAGTATGTTCAGTTTGAGCTTTCATTAGAGAATAACAGGAAGTGATCATGTAATCTTGACAATTAAAATATTTATCAAACAGGTGCAGAAAAGTAGCAGTACAAGTCTGGCTGGCTATGAACAGCTGGCTCAACATTATATAGTATCAAGTTTAATTTTGCATAAGTATCCACTTGGCTGCTTTTCCATCTCAAATCTAAATGCCCACCATGGTCATATGGAAACATTTGAAAGTATAATTTAAATTCTCATTGAAGTAACTTGAACTAGAATAGTAGAGAAAACCTTATTGGCCTGAATAATCTAATGGTAGCTCATTGTTTGTGTGTCTTTGAAGTGATTGTTGCAAGCATGCTAGAGGGAAATAGCATAACACTTAGATGTTTGTATGCCTTAGCATTACCCATGAGCACTAATCACTGAAAAGATGACTGCGACAGTGGAAGTTCAGATGAATTCACAGATTTATCTCTCGTTAATTATCAGTAAAGCAGCTCCAGGCACTAGGACTAGAATTTCATGAATCAAGGGATTTCTCTCTTTACTAGATGAGTTGTTCATATTCATCAACACGGATCACACTAGTAGGCCGTAGAATAATGTGTTACAGATTGGAGACATTTCCGTCTGTATCAAACTGCTGTTCCAGAATAAATAATTGGTGCGTATATGTGGAATAATTACCTTACTTTCATCCTAACTTACCGTGTATGCCAGAATCAAATCCATACAAAGTAGTCACTGAACAGCTTGACCTGCTTGTAGCCTTAACACCTAAATTCTTTGAAACCAAATTACGAAGAAATCAATGCATGAGACACTGTCAAAGGCTGTGCATTTCCTGGGGATTTCAGGCGGCTCACTAATAAGGTCAGCCGATGTACCGAGGTTAAATGATAAGGCCTTTCCCGAGAGACGCTGTTCACCACCAAAAATGGATCTGCTCTCTCCAATATGTTCTCCAAAAAGGTTACCAAGTATTGCTTCCTTCATGCCATATCACCAAGAAAATAGAACTTTTATTTTACTCACATTGGTTCTGCATTTTGGATCATGTAGCCACATAAAGAGGATCAGGAAATATGTTTCAATATTACAAAAAAGTAGTCAATGTAAAAATATAAGCAACACCATTTCAAACTGTCAAGGTATCCGTTTAAGGTAATTTCTTTGTTGACTGTATGTTGGAGAATGCAGAATGAGCTTTCTTGTCTCCTTTGATTTCAATGAGTAATGCTGAAAAATGCTAATAAAAGTATTTCAGAGAAACTGAAGAATATGTGCAAAAACAACTTTTAAAATCCCAAATGGTTTAATAGCTTAAACTGAAATACTTTTACCAGACTGTGCTTCTGGCAGCCTCTAAATCCTCAGAGCATAGCTGTAGATGATCTTTTGGTGCGTATAGTATTTCACACTCACAGCTGAGACAAATTTTAGTCTTAAAAACTTTTTTTGCTCTTAAAAGATAAACATTTTGTTAAACCTTAAATTACCTTTTATATGTTTATTTGTTTGTTTGTATTTTTCACCAAGTGTATTATCTTCTGCAGACAATTTAATTCATAGCAGTGCAATTTTCCTTCCTAAACCCCAAATAAAATTCATGCTTAGAATCTAGCAGAAGTTATTGACACAGTTAGCTAAACATGATTTGAAACGCAATCATAGGATTGCCCATGCACTGGGAGGGATTTTATACGATTTTGAAAGGAAAACAGCCGGTGGCATAAGCTATTGACAAAAGCTCAAACCGCTGATTCTCCATCTTTGTTTGGAAAAGACGACATGCGGCATCCATCCATCCATGTAGCGTATGTTATCCATACACTATTCTTCACACTTGTTTGTAAAGTTGTTGACAGGTTAACATATTTCTGTGGCAAGTGGCATGCCTCACAGTTGTTCTAACCAGAGTAGCTTCTTTTGTTTTTCCTCTCATTTATATACAGTTATACCGCAGTTGCCATGCCGATGCTGTACAACACTCGATACAGTTCCAGGAGACGCGTCACAGTAATGATCTCTGTGGTGTGGGTTTTGTCTTTCGCCATATCATGCCCTCTGTTGTTTGGCCTAAATAACACAGGTAAGAATGAGTACAAATACTACATACTTACAGCAAAAGTGCTTTTTCGTGGTATCTGATAAAATTGGCAGGACAATAGTGAAAGTACTGTATTATTCATACAGTACTGGTGCACAGTGTGTAAGATCTCCTAGTATACAATGTATACTAGTATACAATGTATACTATAAATTATGGTATACATTCTGAATGATATGTAATATTTTTACTTTTTGTAACCTACGTTTTTGACACTCTTTGTGCTTGTACATATTTCATTAATTTTATTACACTAGAAACCCAAGGCAGAATGACAGTTACAGTAGACATTTGCAATTATTACATGGGTGAATCTCTACTCTCAACAGATAATTCACATTTCATAAATTATTATTGCCTCAATAACTGTGCCTGTTAAACATTTATTCCAAATTGGGCTGAAAACAAGAGATAATAATTATAATTCCAATCATAAGAGTAACATTTATATAGTAACTTTTTTTGTTATTTTCAAAAAGGTTAACAAAGCATGTTGCAGAGCATAAGAACAACCAGTAAGTGAAAAGAGAAAAACAACATTACATAAAAGCATAAGATTACATACAATTTGTCAATAATACATTAAAAATGAAGAATTAACAATTTAAGAGTTGTTACAGAAAGCAAGATTATAAAATGGGTTTGTGATTATAAATGCTTTTACCCAACCTAAGCTCCACAGGCAGGTTGTTCCACAGTAAAGGGGCTACCTGAAAATCTCAGGTCAGGTCAAATCAGTATCGCACTTTTATAATAAGGCCTTTTTGTCATAGCTGTCTTATTTTTATTTTCATTTTCTTGTTTTATTGTTGTCACATGCATCTTTCCTACAGATTTTTATTTTGTGTTTGTATTGTGTTAAACTTTAATGTAATCTTTTATTTTCATTTTTTTATTTTATTTTATTGCTTTACCAGATTTTATTGCTTCACCATTTAGTCTTTACTGATATTATTTCCTGTTATGCACTTTGTAACGTGCTATACTAAAAGTTGCTAAAAGTGCTGTACAAATAAATTATTATTTATTATATAATTAAGAATTTATTTATTATTATTATTATTATTATTATTATTATTATTATAATGGACCACCACTCGGTCCCCTTTGGTCATGTGGAACAGACAGGAGGGCTCTGCCTCAGGGTGTGTTCTGCCATGTTAGAAGTTAAAATTCAGTAATGTAGCTATAGGGCAAAACCATGCTGTGCTTTAAAGGTAATCAGTAAAATATTAAATTTGATTCTAAAATTAACAGGTAGCCAGTGCAGATTGGGGTGATATGATCTCGCCATTTGGCACCAGACAGAACCCTTGTAGCAGCATTCTGGATAAACTGCAGTTGTGAAAGGTATTTTTGAGTGAGGCAGGAGTAAAGGGAATTGCAGTAGTCAAGTAGAGAAAACTGCAGTAGTAGAAAAACAATGCGTTAATGACCTTTTCCCATTTGTTTTTAATAATTCTCAGCTGCTCTCAAAATGTAAATTGCAATCAAAGAACACCCTAGGTGCCTCAGCAACAGTTTTCACATTTGAAGCTAAGTTCTCCATTTTAGTGTGGAAAGTATTCAAAGAGTCAGGGGACCGAAAAGAACAATGTTGTATATGCTGTTCTTACATTGATGGATGTTCTTGGAAATCCAGCTCTTAAAAGCACTTGTGCTGACTGTCAAGACAATTGGGGTCACTGACCTTTGAAGGGAGGCATAGCTGGATGTCGTCTGACATGCAGTTTAAACCCTGAATTCACCATGTGCTTGTCTCCACAGCTACTCGTGATGAGTCTCTCTGTGTGATCGCCAATCCGGCCTTTGTGGTATACTCTTCCATTGTGTCCTTCTACGTTCCCTTCATCATCACTCTGCTGGTTTATGTGCAAATTTATGTGGTGCTAAGGAAGCGAAGGAAACGCGTAAACACAAAACCAAAGCAGCACTCCTGTCAGGCTGCTGACCATAACATGGCCACTTCACTGAAGGTGAGTTAGCAGTATGGACTAACCCACTTTTACAACCTCCTTATCAAACTGAAGTTGATGTAGACCTATATTATGCTAGAATTGCTTAACTCTTTTTTCATTCTGTACCGTACTTCCCAGGAGATCTAGCATCCTAGCTAGATGAGTTGTGGATCACTGTTAACTTTTTTGTTTGGTTCACCAGCTGGAAACATAAAATGTTGCTACAGAACCCAACAATCTGTTGCCCTTTGAAGTCATTTGAAAAACAAACATTTTGTTCTCACTATGAAAATGCAATCAATAATGTTCTCAACCCAATTATCCCTGACAGTTTTATGGACAGGCACTGTATTATGTATTATTTATATTTATTATTATTTATATTAACAACATACAGTATTGGAGGAAAACCCAGACATGAAGAAGATTGAGTTTCTCTGAAAAACATTGGGTAACATTCAAGACAAGGGACTGAAAGGGCGAGGCTCAATTATCCCTAAGGCATTATGTGAGTGTTTTATCCAATATTTAGATGTACTTTACTATAACTGCTTACATCAGAGGAAACCATTTTAATCTTGATGTTACATTTACTGGATTGGCAGATTTCTGTGTCAAAAGCCGCAACGCAACAGTAATTATCATGGGCCTTAAATTACCTTTTTCTTTTCTGGTTATTGATTTTACTGACATAATGAAGATCAATGAGCTCAGCACAGGAAACCAAGTAATGCTTTTCATCCAGCGGAATACATTACTCATGTTCATGCATGGTTTTTCCCTGTGTTTTGTTGTGTGTGTGTGTGTGTGTGCGCGCGCACGTGCGTGTGTGTGAAGAGAAAGACAGACAGAGGGAAATAGACTGTTAACAGTAAAGAGCAGAACAGGGTGGAAAATGGCTTGGCAATTTTCAAGGAATGTAGACTTCATGGAGAGCTGAGAGTTCTTATGGCCCACCAATAACCAATAAAATTGTGGTTTTTATATGGCAGCATATTGACAGATTGGGGACATAATCATTATGGAATCAAATCATCTGATTTCAATGGCGTTTCACTTATACTGTTAATTGTTGGATGATACTGTTTCATCTGAGTGAGAGTTGTACATTTTATTGCATTTTCATGTAATTGAGTTTTATACTGCAGATCAGATTCTCGCTAAATAGCCTTTCTGTGCTAAAGCTAAGTGTAGCTTTATATGATCTGGCAGGCTGTGGTACCTGTGCTTAGACAGCCTTGTAGCAGCTGAGCTTTGACATAGTACCCTCTTCTCTCCTTTCATGACTGTTTTCGTTTCAGGATAAGTGCACTCATCCAGAGGATGTGAGGCTGTGCACCATGATTGTTAAATCTAATGGGAGTTTTCCTGTCAACAAGAAGAAAGTGGTGTGTTGTCTTTTTTTTTGTTTATATCTTTTTTTCTATAAAGGTTAACTGGTGGAAGCAGATATTTGTTTTCTTTGTAAAAGATTTAGTAAGGTGTCACCTTGAATTTGTCCTCCATCTCTCAGAGAAAACTTTTCCACTGCTCTCAATACAGCAAATACAAATTGAGGAATGGAGGAATGATAATGCCTGTTTAATTTAAATGTCACCCATTTCACAAACACTTAACTGAATAATGGTCATCCTAATCCATGTCTTTTCTGTTTATGCTAACCATTCCTCAGATATTCATCAAAGAGGTAGCAAGTGTGGGGGACGATCTGGAGCTGGATGAGCTCAACAACAGCGGCAGCGGCAGCAGCCAGAAACAGAAGCAGCAGCCACAGTGTGCTCTTGGAGAGGCTCCGGCCACCAGCCACCAGCTTTTGATGCCCACCAAGACCAATGCTAGCCCGACCTCTACGCCCCCTACTCCACCCGATGAGGACCTAAAAGCAGAAAAGAATGGAGACCCTACCAAGGAGGCCCTGGTGGATCCAGCACCCGTTGTGGCCAAAGCCTTCCAGACGCAGGCCTTACCCAATGGCAAAACTCAGACCTCTGTGAAAACCATGAGCAAGAGGAAGATCTCCCAGCAGAAGGAGAAGAAGGCCACTCAGATGTTAGCCATTGTCCTAGGTCAGTTGGTTCATTGTTAAATTGGTTGAATGTTTTTTGCCATGTACAATAAATCAGATATACATTTCAATTTCAAGTTGTGTAATGCTATTTGTTGTTGTCAGCTTAATACATACAAATTAACATGCTCTGCTAGTTATCACAATGACTGACATGACACCGTGAGGGACGCCTGTGAAGTGTCTCCAAACTCTCTTAGCAGAGGAGACCAAATATTTGTTTCTATTGCAATTTCTCACTTTGTAGGTAATACTGTACTGTACAATTTAGGCAGCTGTCTTTCACTGTACAAGCTCCCAGTCTCACTGCTTGTACAGGTGTTTTTTTTTTTCATTTCCTTCTAAATCTTTGGTAAGAGCTAAAAAGGAGCCTGGGGACCAACAAGGCAGACACTGATGCAACAAGAGGAAAGGCCTCTGTTTATTGTCAAGGAGATAGTTGTCTATTAGAGTCCAACTTCCAGATACTACACCCATATGTGGGTGTGTAAAAAAGTGTCTCTCTTAACTCTCTCTCTCTCACACACACACACACACACACCTTCTCTCTCTCAAGCTGTCTCTCTCTAATGTTTCCGTTTCTCCTTTATTCCCTTAGGTGTATTCATCATATGCTGGCTGCCGTTTTTCATCACGCATATCCTGAACACCCACTGCACCAAATGTAAGGTTCCTGCTGAGATGTATAATGCTTTTACTTGGCTGGGCTATGTGAATAGTGCTGTAAATCCTATCATATACACCACCTTCAATGTTGAGTTCCGAAAGGCATTCATTAAGATCCTGCACTGCTAAGATTACAAGATCACTCATCTGATCGGACTGAGGGAGGGGTGATGAAGGGAAGCATCTCTTCTAGCAAATACCTCGTCGGGTGAAGGAAAAAGCACCACAGGGGGGAAACTGCTATCTGCTTTTTAAAGATATGGAACTAAGAGATTGGAAAACGGACAATGTCTTACCGAAAGGCATATTGGCTCTTTGTGAATTATTTGTGGAGTCATGTTCTCCTGAATTGCCGAATGTAAATCAAGGATTAATGTCTGTAGTGATGGCTTGTTTCTTGGAGGAAAGAAAAATGTAATATTGTTCTCTAAAATCATTGTGCTTGTCACGTAAAAAGCCATCTGTGCATAGAAAACACATACAACAAGTTGTGTTGGAAATCACAACAGCAAACTGCTATTTATTCTGTGTGTATCTTGTGTTTTTGATGATGGAAAATTTCTGCAATTCAAGATATCAATGAAGTCAGTGTTCATGGCAGTATTCAAACTGAGAGAGCTCTAATCTTAAACTTACCACTGATTGGAACGTGTGTTAAGAGTAATAAGAGATGGTGTAGATGCTGTATCATGTGGCTATGCCAATACCCACATATTTGCAATTTTATAAATTGAATATTTACAAATTATTATTATATTATTATTATTGTTTGCTGTATATGCTTTTTCTAAACACATTACATGTGATTATATGCCTGCAATGAAAATGTGATGCATGCTACACTGCTCCTTGACTTCTGATGAAATGTATGTTAACAAAAAGAAAATTAAAAAGATGTCCAATAAATTAATTTATGAGACACTGCAAAGTGCCACATGAATATCACTGTTCACTGTGTGTACAGAGATACACCCATAAAGGATATGTCATGTTTCAACACGGAGGGTCTCCAGTTTGATTCTCAGGACAGGTCTGGCAAAATCTGGGGGACAATGAATTAGTGATGTTGTCCCGTCAGCCAACAAGTACCATGGAAGAATCTTTTGAGCAAGGCACTGAACCCCCAACTGCTGCAGTGTGTGAATGTGTGTAACCCCTGCAGCTATGGGCACTTGCATTAAAGGGGACTTCTGGTATTTTTAAACCTGGGCTCTATTTGTACAAATTTGTCATTGATACCGCAAAATAGGTACAAAAAGTTTTGGAATTGCTCCGGTAGATCGCCTCAGTCGGCTGCTATGGCTGCAACGTAATCCGCAGGGACAAGTGCGCCGATCAAAGTATGTCCACTAAAAGTGCTTGTTTTTGCCACTGACAGGCTCAGATTGTTATTTGTGTGTCTGACAACATTACGGAAAGGATTGCTACAGAGATAGACCTTTTTTTTAACCAGAAACGGAAGTCTGGCTCAAGGAGAAGTCTCACTCTGAAATCTGAAAGATGAAGTTAGTTGTTGCATGAAGAGGTTAAACAAAGGTTTCTGGTTAAAAAAAGGGAATATCTCTGTAGGTATCCTTCCCGTAATGTTGTCAGACACACAAATAACAATCTGAGCCTGTCAGTGGCAAAAACAAGCACTTTTAGTGGATGCATTTGCCCCTGCGGATTATGTTGCAGCCGTAGCAGCCCGTTTCGCGACTGCCGACTGAAACGATCTACAGGAGCAATTCCAAAACATTTTGTAAATATTTTGCAGTATAAATGACAAATTTGTACAAATAGAAAATACCGGAATTCCCCTTTAAGTAAGAATGAGGTCAACTTTAAGGTTAAGTAAGCGTTACAAAAGAAAATCTGTGTCTAGTTTTGGACAACACATTGCATGTTGCTTTCAGTGCAACATATGAGAAAGAAGTGTTAGGTGGCGATACCAATGGACATTTGCCATTCGTCAAATTCATGGACACCTAGTTTATGTTGTTGTGGGCGTGTCTCAAAACCTTTTGAAGCAGTCTCATTGGCTGAAGAGCTCCTTTAGCAGATGCCGTTTACCTCTGCTATGTCAAAAGTTAGTTTCAACTTTTGTGACAGACTGGGTTGCAATATTTTCACACACTGCACTCTGCCAATTCATGTCATCTGTCAGCACATGGATCTCACTGAAATATATATGAATTATAGTCCATTTCTTAACATATCGCAAATGCTCATGTGAATGGGGCCTTAACGTGAACACATGCTGATGCAGGTCTTGCTCAGGGTTCCTACACAGGTAACAGGTCTGGAAAGTCTGGCAGAAGTATGGAGAATGAAGTCATTTCCAAGTCTTTAAAAGGAAATTGCACATTGAAAATGGAAAAATATTGTTCCATCCCGATATCCAGCTGCACGTCTTAGTTGTAGGCCCACTGTCATTTTACCCATGGTTAAAAATTTTGTGAAGAATAATGTTCAGCTACAAAGTATTGCAGCTCTATTGCTTAGCTACTACATTCAAATAAACCCTGGAAAAAGTGTAATTTTTATCATGGAAAATGTGTAGGAACCCTGGTTGCTATCAACACATGCAACATGCTGTTTTGAAAAGTAATACAAGATGTGTTGTCTCGAACTAGACACACAGGGTTGAAAATGACACGTTCTTTTTCAGAGTGTATGGTTGTTATGAAAAAGATTATACCCTGTTTCACTGAAAGGTGTCCTGAAAGTCCTGAAGTTACATATTGTGGTTGAAGGATTCACTCATTAATAGTTGGGGTTTCTTTAATTGGTGTGTCATGACATGTATCACCAGGTAGCTATCTTGGAAAAAGTAGAGAGAAAGACTATTTTTAATTCCTTATTACAATATTATTTTCCAACAATCTGGTTTAATTTCATGTCTTCTCGTTGTGATAGAGCAACAAAATCAGAGGAGGGTGCTTCATCAGTTTGACGGAAGCCCTTCAGGCGGTGTCTGGCTGATGTGATATACTTGGTGACACAGCTTAATGGACTTGCACCATCTCCCAGGACATTAGAATGCTATTAGCCCCATGGCAACCGCTATCAGAGCGAGGTTGGTGTAGTTTGTGGGAGAACCAAGACACAGGTTTGTTGATGACAAAGTTAAAAAAAATGCAATAATCTTCATAAACAGCCAACCAAATACTGATCTTGTCTCTAATAATGTTTCACTATAGATCCCCCTGCTGGGATGCCACGAGGTATGAAAATTCCTTGTCTGAATTATTCATGTGTAAAAAGCATGTCATATTCCAGTATTCGTTCATATGTAATCTTCTTACTCCCTGGTGTTGTCTTTCTCTTACTGGCAGTGATCCGTATATATATATATATATATATATATATATTTATGTATTCTCTCTGCTTGGAGGTGATTCTACCGAAATGGTTCAAATTGAGGGTTGGAAAAATGCTTACATTTGTTTTGTATTTTCCCCATATTTTGATCTAAGCTACACACATCTACTAAAAGTACTGTTGAATTTCATAGTACATTTTTAGGATTTTCTGGAATTCCTTTCCTCTCTCAAAATGTGTCACTACTGAAACATGGTGGAAAATGTGAAATAATGCTTGAATACATTCACTTACTAATATTTAGTTTTCCCTTTTAAAGAATAGCTTTAAAAACTGACCTACACCTAATTTCAAGGTTGAACAAATTTTAAATTTGTTTGAACAATCAAAATTAAATATATTGAAAATTTGAATATATCATTTTCATAGTTGCTGATTAATGAAATTACATGTACAATTAATCAATTATTATCATAGAATTTTGATGAATAAGTCAAAACATTCTAATTTTGACAAAACTTGTTTCAGTAGTGACTGCAGCCTTTCTGTAGTGACAACAGTGTTTTGGTTGGAAAAAATTGAATCATATTCTCTTTACTTTCTTCTTAACTATAACTGATAACATTCATAACATAATATATATTAGATCTATTTAAAGATTTAAAAGGTTTGCTGTCCTCAACCTCTCATACCTTTTTTTGTATTTTGCTACTATCTCCTTTATTTGTTTGATATCAGCATTATGTATGTATACATGCGCAAGAATGCACAGGGCTGATAAACACAGCTATGGACAATAGTACACATCAAAACATAATATTTTGCCTTTAAAAACAAATCTTTTTACTTTATCTGAATCTTTCAACTTTATGAGAAATGAAAAAGCTCAATTAAAAATGTAATAAAAATGGCCAAAACAAATTATTATTTATTATTATTTTCATCACCTGAAATGAAGGTGTTCATGGTAGGGACAACCACCTCCCAATAGCAAATATTTTAATATAATAATTTGCAAATATTTAGTGTATTGCTATCTCAATCTATGCCATGGAGTTAAATAGGCCCTAACATGATCTTAGCAAATATCAAAAATATCAACACACAATTGTTTTTTAAAAAAAATTCTGGAGGGGTCTGCAATTTGAACCATTTCAGTAAAATGTCCATAGATAGATCTCCTATAGTCCTGTCTGACATATATATTCCCATAATAAAATCCCATGGGAGAATTCCCCACACCAATGTACTGGACTAGCACCAATCATGTCTCACAACTATGTTGGCACAGTGCCTCTCTTCCTAATAACTACTGCAGCACTATCATTGGCAGGTCTTCCTCTACTGCCTAGCATTTTGCAAATGCTATTTTTAATGTGTTCTGGGTTTTTCAGGCTTGAAAATGATCCTAAATCAAGGATACACACATAAACCTAAAGCCATACAGTATTAAACTTTGATTCTACTGGATTTTATAGATGTTTAATTTGTGATTACTTCATGTTGTCATTATCATGTTATGGTCATTGCATATATCTGGATTAAGTATCAGTAATTGCCAAAACACTCACAGGTGAATTAAAGCCAGAATTGCATCTGAATTCATGAATAACTGTTTGTTAACTGTTTGTTACTCTAGACACAATGTGTGACTGCCAAACCCACACATAAACACACACACACACACACACACACACACACACACACACACACACACACACACACACACACACACACACACACACACACACACACACACACACACACACACACACACCACATCAATTAAATGGGCTCCCAGGGCCCTAATTCATGCGTCTCCCTATCACTGGCCCATCCCCTTTCCACTTTGGTGCTAACCCTAACTAGCATATACACCACAACACACCCACATGTCTGCTCAGATCCCTGTCAAAACCTCTACAGATTCTGCCATGAGGTTTCATGAATTTCAACAGCAAGTTTGTTGACAAACCAGCTAACCTTCAGCTGTGCACAAGGGAGAATCTGCCACTTGCAACACAGACAAAAGGAGCTCTTTCTTCAATGACCCTGTCTTCCCCCGACTGTTCCCTCTCAAATCTCCAGTGGGTATTTTCCCTGCTCACCTCTGTGCAGTCCCAAGCTATCCTGGGCTTGGTGATTGGCATGTCCAAAAATAGTCATGGTGGAGGAGGAGAGTCAAGGCAGAGGTGGCGTATACTACATGTTCAAGCGCTTGGGAGACTCTTAATTAACGGAATCATGATGGCTTCCCGACATCATTGAAAACGTCTTACACCCAGGCACTAAGTCTCTTAATGGAGCTAATCTCAGAGCGCTTAGCGTGATTGCTGCTGGACCGTCACCATGTAGCCCCTGCCCAGGCTCTTTGGGCTGTGTGCTGGGCTAGACAGTAAGAAGGGTGATCATACAGAAAGGAATTACCTCTCAGAGAGATGACTAGTCATCTTCACTAGTCAAACAGCTCAACGTGCTCTGCCTGCTCATGAGACACACAGAGAAAATACTTTTCAGATACTTTACAGATGTTGGATGCTACTCCTTCACCTGCTACCTGGGGAACACAGATTAGTAGTTACAGCGTTAAAATGGCATTTATTGCATGGAGGTTTGTAGAAACACCATTGAGTGCTGGCTTTATATGGAGTGTCCAGTTGAAATGCAGTGTGTCAAATAAAAGTTTGCGACTATCACTGCAAATGACAACAATATTGTGTGCATGTACTGAAATGGAACTTTTCCAGAAACTCACCGCAGCTATCAATTTTAGTTATTGCCTGAAGAGAACAAGCAAAGTACTTCCTGCAATTCGCTGTGATAGATTATGGCTTCAGAAGCGCAAGGATATTTGTCAGCAGGATATCAGAGTCTCAAACTGAGTAGAATCCTAAGAGCAGAAGGTAAATGTGAATGTATTGCATATCAACCCTAATGGACAACAACACCTAGCATAGTCTGAAATAGTGAAGAGCTTATTGAGATGAGTGGGGGGGAGGGGAAACAATCAAAGACATATTATCCACTGAGTCACTGTTTTGTACACTAGAAAAAAAAAAAGATTGAGTAAATTAATCAAAACAAAGGCTTACAGTTAAATGTCTACAGAACCTAATGGTCAAAGAATGAGTTTCTGTGTGAATGATTTAAATTGAAAGTCATCACAAACATAGTGTAGCATTCATATTCATAATAGTGTTG
This sequence comes from Hoplostethus mediterraneus, assembly GCA_034670385.1. NCBI lineage: Eukaryota > Metazoa > Chordata > Actinopteri > Trachichthyiformes > Trachichthyidae > Hoplostethus > Hoplostethus mediterraneus. The sequence goes on from JAXDDW010000265.1 coordinate 155,172, forward strand.
ACTGTTACTATGAGTATTTATGTAATATATATGATATGATCTGCAAAGCAATATCACCTCATTCGCAACGTCTTCTGATTGTACTTTCAGTGTCTTAGAGTGTATTTGTGCTAAGTCTTTCATCAAGCCGGTTACTTGTTTCAGGGATAAAATTGTCTTTTAATTTGTTAAATCTACAATGATGGCTTCTGCCTCCTTGATGGTATACATTGATTTGGTCGATGTAACACAGGACAGGCCAGAGGAGATTACTAAATAGTGACTGGCGCCGAAACAAGGAGGCTACAGGACTCAGATGGTCTCTCTACACCTTTGCCAAAGAGCTGATAGGCTACATAGACATAAAAACATGACATGTCCAAAGGGCAGCTCAAGCGATGTGAAGGATTTTATTTTACATTACATTACATTACAGTCATTTAGCAGACGCTTTTATCCAAAGCGACTTACAATAAGTGCATTCAACAAAGGTAGGTAAGGAAACTACTAGTCACCAGAAATCCTAAGTGCATTTCCTTCCTAAACAAGCAACTAAGAGCATAACTAGTGTTAATGTAAGAGTGCAATAAGTTAGCAACCTACTTATCTTAACAAATGAGACAAATAGAGAATCGAATAAAACAAGAGCTAAGACAAATAAGTGTATTCAAGAGCCAGTAAACAAGAGCTAAGACAAATAAGTGTATCCAAGTGTATCCAAGAGCCAGTAAACAAGAGCTCAGGCACATAAGTGACAACAAGTAGTCAAGGCTAGGAGGTAGGGTCAGGGTAGTGTCTCCTGAAGAGGTGGGTTTTCAGCCTGCGGCGAAAGATGGGCAGCGACTCTGCTGTCCTGACATCAGTGGGGAGTTCATTCCACCACTGAAATAGTGGATTTTCTATCCAAAGCCGCAGTGGTGTGGCCAACCATACTCGTATTGTCTCAACACACTCTTAATATGCCTCTTTTGAAATATTTGATACAGGACCGTCTCATTTTGCCGGCCATTATGTTGAATGTTGGGTGAAATGTCCATTTTATAAATAGAAATGCGTCTGTGTACTTCCCCCTTGGTGTTACAATCAAGACTTCTTAATGGCAGCAAAACTGAGATGCTGATTGTGGGACCAGCTAGACATAGACACTTATTTGAGAATACTACTCTCAACTTTGATAGTTGTGTAATCTCCCAGAGCCCATACATTAAAAATCTTGGGGTAAAATTCAACCCTACCCTCTCATTCGAGTTGCACATTAAGGAGATCACTAAAACAGCGTTTTATCATCTTCGTAATATTCCCAAAATTCGACCCATGCTAACAGAGGCAGACGCAGAAATTTTAGTACATGCCTTTGTATCATCCAGAATCGATTATTGCAATGCCCTTTTTTCGGGCTTACCTACTGGGCACACTAATAAACTACAATTGGTTCAGAATGCTGCTGCCAGAATCCTGACCAAAACTAGGAAATTCGACCATATAACTCCCATTCTATCCTCATTACATTGGCTACCAATTCAGGCCAGGTGTGACTTTAAGGTGCTTTTACTTACATATAAATCATTACATGGGATGGCACCGTCCTATTTATCCGATTTGATTATACCATACAAACCGCCACACGCCCTCAGATCTCAGGACGCTGGCTACCTGTCTATCCCAGCAGTCAAAAAGAAAACTGCAGGTAACAGAGCCTTTTCTTACCGGGCTCCCTATCTATGGAACAGTCTGCCTGCCTCAGTCAGAGAGGCAGGCTCTATCAAGTCTTTAAGTCAAGGCTAAAAACCCATTTATTCTCTCTGTCATTTGACCAGCCCTGAGGGAGTGGCTCAGTCTCGTCTCAGAGTAAGGTTAGACCAGTTAGCTCATCCTAGCTCAGGGTCCTGCCGATGGATATTAGCATCCTGTCTACTTGTCCTATTCTTCTGGTCTACCTGCTGCTGTCCACTGACGCTGGTCATGTTTGTCTGTGTGAGTGTGAGCGTGTGTGTGCGTGTGTGTGGGTGTGTGTGGGTGTGTGTGGGTGTGTGTGGGTGTGTCTCCTATCTGTTCCAGGCTGCAGCCCAGCAGAGTTGGCGTCTGCGTGGTCCCGCCCCCTAGGACGATGCTGACTGAGCTCCTATCTGGGCAGAGTTGGCGTCTGCGTGGTCCCCTAGTCCTATGATGACGCTGACTGAGTTGCCGTTGCTGTGATGCCGCCCCATCAGATCTGGATGTCCCACCAAAATGAACTTTCATATATTGTGTATACGCTGCTTGCCCAAACTCGGCATCTATTGCAGCCCAACCGTCCTGGTAGGGGGATCCCTCTCTGAGTAGCCCCTCCCAAGGTTTCTCCCAATTTTCCAATAAGGTTTTTGTGGGAGATTTTCCTTGTCCTCTGTGAGGGTCTAAGGCTGGGGGATGTCGTGTACTAATCATTTATTATTTTCACATGTTGGGCACTGTGAAGCCCTTAGAGACTGTAACGGTGATTAAGGGCTATACAAATAAATGTGATTTGATTTGATTTGATTTGAAGACTAGAGCCCTAGTTGCTTCTAATGAGATATCCTGTTCCACCACACTCAACACTCAGTCCCACAGTAACATTGCATTTTTCCTGAAAAGCGCAGAAATAATGATGTATACGACAGTTCAAAAATAGTGACCCTTGCAGCAGCAATTTCAGCTGAAACAATAAGTGGTACTGTGCGTTGTTTGAGGCATAAAGTTAATAGATCCGTCTTCACCAGCCAGTATATTAGTCATGGGGAGCTCGGGACACCCTTCTAGGACATTTACTTCTTTATCAAGGGCATCCGAGGATCCTATCATGAATAAATAAATGTTCTTTACTTTGACTTTAGTGAGTGTTGTTAATATACTACATTTTTATAAGAGCGATTATGGCTCAGATTAGAGAGGAATAAATATAAAGAACGATAAAAAGGGAGAAAACACGACACAAATCCACACTGTGGAGTTTTGTGTTGTGTTTTATGTTGTACCTGTTCAGCTGCATTCACAAACAATCTTAAGCATCTCGAGAGGAGGTAAAGCAAAGCCGAACAACATGCCATTAGGAAGAAAGCATTCCCCCTTCCAAAGTGACACCTTTAAATCAATCACATGCTGGAGGCAAGCTAAATTTATTAAATCATAACATGGTTTGGTTTCAAATCTTGGTAGCTGTTTAATTTAATAGGGTGCCAGGGGGAGAAATATTGCAAGACAAAGAAAACGTTGCAAATTGAAGGGATATGCCTAAGGTCTAGGGGCTGCTTTGACTCTGCAAACTTGAGTTGCTATGCAAGACAGCCCAGAATCCATGGTGAGAGTGAGTGATTGAAGCACTAGCTCCTACCCCTCTCCTCCTCCTTCTTCCTTACCAATTGCTTCCACCTGGCTCCTTCCTATAGCTTAGTGGATGTCTGTGGAGATGGGTCGGAGTCATTTGTAATCATTTATCCCTCCTAGAAGCAGTATCAATCTGAATCTCAACACAATCTGTCAAATCAGAAGCTAGGGATTGGAATAGGAGCGGTGGGGTATGTTGCTAATTGTGCTGGGAGAATAAGTGTGAATGTGAGAGCTCCCTCAGTGCCGACAGTCATAATCACATACTTGGTGAGACGAGTCCTTCCAGCTCCCTCTCTCTGTCTCTATAACCCCTTCTCTTCCTCTATCCCTGCACAATATTTCTCACTTCCTTTTCCCCAAACTCCACTCTTTCTCTCCCCTCCCCCGACTTCCTCTCGTCCCTTTCCTCTAGAATCAGGATATGAGAAGCACTAGAGTGCCACAGCTGAGCCACAGAGACAGAAAGGCATATGTTTTGTTTGGTTTCCTAATGTGTTAATAAGGCTGTTCCAGTAAGCAACCGACCTGCCTGGATGAATACCTCTAATAACATCACCCAAAGCTCTCTTCTTTAAGCATTGTGCACAGTGGGCATCTGTAGTTATTTCTGCACTGATACAGGCTTGTCAGTACAGCAGTTAATGGCTGGATTAAAGCCTATCAAGGGCTAAGACCAAAGTCTTTCCACTTAACTCTTCACGATTCCAGTTTGATGTGATTTCCCCAAACAGAGTTAATACTGTTGAGGCCACATGGTCATTATGAGTGTGACATGTATTGATGTTGTGGATGTCAAGATAAATATAATCCTTGACCTGTCAAAACTGGTAGAGCTGGTTATCTGACGCCTGATTCAAGGCCTGACCCAACAACTAGAATCAAGGTCTACTGTCCATGAACTCTACATGCCACTATGTGTGACACCTTCAAAGGTCCTTTATGCTTTAAAGGACCATAAGTGTAAACATTGTTTGTATGGTTGGGCCCAGGGGGAAACACACCCCTATCTCGGCATGCAGTGTTAGTGCCATGCTCTATCCATCGAGCTACACAGAACCACACAGAACCACATAGCTCTCCAAGTGGGTCTTGAAGAGTTAATGAAAAATCTGAAATGGTTAAATTTCACAGTTGTTTCTTTTATCATACGTTATTAAGATAAGTTAGAAGTCATATTGTGATATGGTACTAAATGAAAAATGGAAAAAATCAATTCTCAACACTTAGGTTTTTGAAATTCTCAGGGTTGCTGCTTCATATCAGCATCACAGGCCCACTGTGTATCCACTGGGGAGCCTGCGCTCTATTGTGAGCTATCCACCCCAAGGATGTGTGTGATTTACTATGACATAACTGTCCTCCCATTATGTGGGTAGCTGAAATCCCAATTCAAAAGAGAGAGAGAGAGAGAGAGAGAGAGAGAGAGAGAGAGAGAGAGAGAGAGAGAGAATATCTAAATGATTCCAAGTCTGATTATGAAATACATGTTTTGCACCAACAAGTTTCTTTTTCCCTGGAAAGCACACCATATTCATACCAATCATCAATCATTCTGAAACCTACACCTCGATGTAACGTTCAGCAGTGTGTCTAACCACAGCACACAGTGTGCCTAATTGAAAAAGATTTAGGCTCTCTCCAAGAGTTTAAAACATCCCGTCTCACCTGAACCTGCACTTGTATTGAATGTATTGATTCATTTTCTCAGCTAGATCCTGGCCTATAAAAGAGTGGGGAGCAGTCTGGGAAGGTCGTCACAGATAACCTATTCTCAACATATTTTCTACCGTGCTGCAAAGAATATCAAGGGACTTTTATTGTGTTCTTGCCCAAACTTTTTAGAGTTTTCAAAAATATGACATATGAACTTTTTGAGAATGTGGCTAAAGTAGAATGGTACACTATTTATCAACATGGATGAAATATGCCATCATATGCAATTTGTTTTATTTATTATGGTGTAGGTAAATGGTTTCATTCGTTGACCTCAAGACCTGAAAGTTGACTTGTGTAAGGTTTCTGACATTATAATCCAAATTTTCCCTCAAGTCAGATTTCTGTATGTATATATCATCATATGTTACTTTAAATACTGTATCCTATGCAGTGCAGTAAATGTGTACGCCTCCGGTAGTTGTAAGCAGTATTGTGTGACAGCCAATGACTTCTATAGTCAATAATGCATAGCCAAGTGAGCGAAGAGCCACGCTGGCATGGTGTGTAAGCATAAACAGGATTAGCTGAAGGTGGGGTGTGATGTTTTAAGGGAAGGCAGCAGGCCGTGAGGAAAACAATTCTCATTCATCTGCAGAGGTTGGATGTCATCTTCACTGAAGCCTGAAGGACACAGGGTGAAGGCAAGAGGAAATGAAACAGATACATATCTGAGTGGTGTTTAATTCACTCCCCTGTACTCTGGCGGCTCAGTCCCCCTGACAGTCTGTCCGAGAGAGGAAGGGTTTTGGACATTATGACAGTGATCCCTACTGCACTTGGTGTGCAATAATAACTTACCAATAGCAATATTAAATAAAGTCCCTTAGAGTGCTAGATAAAAATAGTCAGGTGGTATTATTGCAACTCACATTTTGTGCTTCCATTTATATAATTCATGCTTGAATAAAAGTTGAAAACAAAGAATGTGATCTAATTGTATTGTTCACTGTCACGTGTGGATATTGTAAAATGAAATCACCTATCCTTAAAATAAGGATAAATACCTCTCATCCAAACTTATAAAACTATAGAAATCAGAGAGCAAACCTCACATTGATGTCATCAAGAGACAAACCCTAGAGCTGAGCTGAAAATATGCCCCCATAAAATCACCCCAACAACTGTCACTGTGTCCGTAAGTAAGTAGTAAGTAGTAAGTATTTTTTGAGCATCTTCCAGTTAGGTTAGACACATATGTACCCTCCTGAACAGCCCCACAGTTGCAGTCTTGAAAAAAGCTTCAAAATATTGAAGGATTTCAACCAAATATTTCAAATAGTTACACACATCGTTAATTTCTTTGTAAGCTTACTAAGAGGCATTTTTTATGTCCTACCTAGACTATATTATATAAGGCCGCCACACAACAGAGGCACTCCTCTCTGTGTAGTGCACTTGATTAAATGAAGCTAATTTTCTTCCAATCCAGGCCAGCCTTCACGGATAACAGCAGGAGACAACAAATATCAGATTCAGATTCATTATGGGGATGGGTTCCTATATAAGATCACAACAAGATAATTATGTAGAAGAAGGAAAAACAGAAGGAGAGAGAAAGAGCAGCAGATGTTAACAGGCAAAGTGTTAAGAGAGAGAGAGACGTTGTGTTCGCTGGTACACTTGTCTTAGCAGATAGGGGATGTTCAGTCCTTTCCAGTATGGGATGCTACTGCTCTGGACAAAATGTATAGGGTATTCATGAACTGTAAAGGTATTAAGTATGGGCTTTCTGCTCTGGGCTTGGGAGATAGCAGTGAGATCCACCATTAATCATCTCAGAAGAGCATGTGATGACAACACCAGGGGAAAGGGAACATGAGATGTGAAGGGAGAATAAGAATATGCCGGAGAAAACAAGGCCATCCAATAGCAGCTGTTGAGTAATGCTAGAATGAATGGATTATTTGAGCCACAGTGAATATACTCTATTTTATCTATGGAATATATGTGTTGCAGGAATAGATTATCATTTGAAGAATGCTAAAGGCAACAAACACAATTTCTCCAAGATGGATGTATATTGTGTGTTTTTATGTGCTTTACTCTACACTGAACAATTCAAGCTTTCTGATTACCAGTAAACTGAATGGAAGTTTACCGAGGCAATAAAGAGCAGTCACTAGCACGTCAACAAGCAGCAACCTTGGGATTTGACGAGACCGACCTAGGCTGTTTTTTCCACCGTCTTATTGCAGAGTGAGAGGTCGCTAAGAGATGACAGGGGCCAGAAATGTTTTCCACATCATCACTCTGGAAAAAAATCATGCCTCTGGAGACATGATAGATCACTTCATCAATTACCCTGGCGAGGGCCAGAGATGCCTGCCTAGATGCCTCCTTGGCCCTGCTGAGGCGGCACACCTGGGTCAAAAGACGCAGCTGCATTAGTCATGATTGTAGCTGCTTAACACCACAGGGCACAGCTCAGTGGAGAGTTTAACCCTGCCAGTTAAGAAGGGCTCTGCAGATTACATGTCTCTCTGAGGAGGGGATCTGCAGAGAACATGTAATAGCTCTCCTCTGAGAAGCTAATTGTACCGATAAGTGGCCAGATTACATGTTATGATGAGATGGAAACTGTGAAAGCTCAAATATACTTTGTCCAAGTGTATCTAAAGCGTATTATGTGACAAGCTGCAATATTTGATGGACAACATAACGTATTTTTTTTATTTATTTTTTTATTATGCAAATATAACAATGCCTACACAACTGACAAGACTACTCAAACAAACGTGGGTCAGTCACATAGCCAGGAGTTTTCAATTGGATGGCATCATGAAATGTGTGGGACAAATACTCAGGATTGATGGCAAGAGAGGTTATAGAAGATGAAAATACAAAAAGTGTCAAAATAACTGCTTTATACAGAAGTCTGCATTCTATCTCTTTACAGCAAATTAACGGCACATTTGACTCACTATTGAAACTATTATTAGGCCTATATCTTGGTTCTCTGCAGCAGCTGGTGGCTCTTATCTGATTCGTTGAAAGAAATTTGTATAGAGAAGTTTGTTTAGACATTGAGGCTAGCTAGCCAGAGGCTAAAGGCTGGAAAGTGTTTATGCGTTTATGCAACATCAGAAAGTTGTAATTCATGCACAGCCACCAAAAAGGCCCACATCCAAATGATCTGAACATATCAATGTTAACAGATTACAATTTGACAATTTGAGATTAACAATTATTTTTAAGCCATTGAATGCAACAATATTATGTCTGCTTAATGAGTGTATCTGCAAATACTGCTAGCACTGCTACCACTTCACCAGGTTCAAGTCTTTGTTGCATTTTCTATCAAGCTATTTGGGAAGGCAAGTTTCCCATTTAGTTTAAAATAATTCTACAAGAGGGCATTACTGCATTTTACAAAACAATGGAAAAGAAGAAGGAAAATGTCCATTGGAAAGCAAGCATGAGAGTGTAATTATCCTGACTCCAACCTTATTCAGGTTAAGGTAATCAGAAAATGCTGTATACATGGCAATGGCCTTAATCTGGTTAGTATCGGATTATGTGAATGTAGTCAGTGATGGGATCAGAGGACACAGAGTCATTGAATTTTATTGATGACAATGAAAACATGTAATAATTGTATAGTGAGAAGTACAAATATTGCACTCAAAATGTTTTTTTTAAGTTGTATTGTTTATTATTCTTATATATTATATGTATTTATATGTTATATACATACAAGAAGGTAGCAGAGCACCCTGCCTCTGCAAGTGAGAGAACCAAAGACCCTGCACTGTACGGCTAACGGTTTTGTGGTTTTGACAATGCAACTGAATTCTTACTTTCCTTAGGTCTTTCTGTTTGTTGCACCAGCAACTTACATGACATTATCCTCTTCCTGCTTGTCTTCCTGTTGGAAAGTAAAATTAGGTTAGGCACCTGCAAACCCAATTACTGGGTGATAAAAGGTGTCCAATGTGCCACCGTGGGTGTAAAAAGGTCGGGGCAGTACCATTGATTTAAGTGGCCCTGATTAGATGCTGTTGGGAGGTTCAGTTTCATTTTTCAGGAATAGGCAATGAGAGTAATGTTATGGATGCAACCCCTCATTTGTGAACCCATAAGCACATACGTGACAATTGGTTATTACTTTTACTTTTAATTTGTTAATACTCCTTGTTTATCTTTTTCTTTTTCTTATGGCACTCTATTGTTTGCACACTTGTTTTTTGCACTATATTGTCTATTCTATTCTGTTTTCTATTGTTGTGAGCTGCCATAACACGTGAATTTCCCCACGGCGGGATCAATAAAGTCTATCTTATCTTATCTTATCTTACAACCAGAGATCTGCTGGAGGGAATACACCAGCAGGGGAGACCAAATACTTATTAACCCCAAAATCTGAAATTTGGCTGTAAAATTGCCCGTTTTATTCACAACCTCTTCCCTATCTTCATGTGGTCTTGGGGCTGCAAGGAGCATCCACAGAGATCACAGGATTTCTAGCTTGCTCCTGATTAGAGGAATTCAAAACATGAGAACCATCCCATTACAACCACCCCCGGCCTCCTCTATCAGGCGGAAGAGATCTGAATGTTAGCAGGAAGGAGAAAAACGCTGTCAAACAGGTTAGTTATCGCTCAGAAAGAGGAGAGCTAAGTGAATGCCACAAAAGCGTATCATTCCCTCCTGGTAAACTATCAGACTGTTTAGATAGAAATCACACAAATTTAGTTTAGTTTAGTTTCAATTTTTAAGTCAGTGAAGGATTAACCGCTTCGAAAAACTTTGCTGCAGTAGAAGGGACACTTTTAACTATAAATCATACTGCAGTCCCAAGCTGAAATACACATTCCTCTCCAAGAGAGCCTCTTTTAATAGTGTGATAGTTCCCTTTCAAACTCTAGTGGATGAATTACCAGGACACCAGTTATTTCTACATCAGCTAAACTGCCACAAAAAGAAAGATGACTATGTTCACTCTGATGAGGACAGAGGGGAATGATGCAAAAGTGTATATATAGGCCATAGGGCGATAAAGATGTGCAGGTCAATATAACTCTGAATTCGGTTCAATGAGGTCACCATGGTAACTGAGTGCTACACAGGCTGGGCAGTCCTTTCATCACTTTGTAGGGAAAGAATAATAATCAAACTTCTTTTCTACCGTCCCCTTTGTCAGGTCTTTTCTACCATCCCCTTTGTCAGGTCGTAAAACAAATATCAGTTAATCTCATATTAATCTAATCTCTCTATAAGGTTCAATCATGATATTTACATAATCCACTAGTGTTTTCATCAGTCTTTTATCATTCATTCACAGTCTGACAGATGCCATATTTCTCCTTTAATACCTTGATAAGTCGTACTAAGAGCCATTTATATTTACATGTAAAATGCATTATTATACTTGGCAGCAGGATTAGTTCCATGATGCAGGAGACCAAACACAGGAAATAGTTCAGAGAAGAGAATCAATACGCTTCCCCACTATAACTGTTTAAAGTACCTCCAGGATCCAATATAAATGACTGATGTGGCATCAGTCTGGAAAGAAATGCAAGGCTTTATAATTTGCAGAAAAATAAAACATAGGGACTAGCAAAAACTGTCAAATAAAAAGTGAATTTGTTTGTCAACAAAAAAAGACATAGCAAAACACATAATTTTCTGTGAAAAAATGTAATGATTTGAGAAAGTTGAGGGTGTGATAGACTATGGAGAGAAAAGGGGTTTGTGTGGAAAATAAAATGCTGAAAAGTTCCCCAAAACTTCCTGGAGGGACTGTACTAGACCGATACACATACACAGTCAAGCAAATACTCTTTGTGCTACTTCATGGTCTTTTTCATGGTCAGCATCCGTTCTTCAGTAGTTCCACCACTTCCCCTCTTTCACATCTCTGGGCCACGTTCAGAGCTGTGGCTCCAGATGAGTCCAGCAGTCTCCTGTCTGCCCCATTCAGGAGTAGGGCCTTCACGATGGGGACACAACCATGCTGGGCAGCTAGGTGTAATGGTGTGGCATTGCCACAGTTTACTGCATTGACATCTGCATCATGTGAGATCAGCTGGAGGACACTTGGGAAACTGAGACTAGTACAGGCTAGATGTAGTGGCGTCCAACCCCCACTGTCCTCACTCACATTTGGGTCAGCTTTGGCTGCCAGGAGCTTAACTACCACTTCCTGCTGGCTGTGGTGGCAGGCTAGGTGGAGGGAAGTCCATCCATTCTCACCCTTAGCATTCACGCAGCCACCCTGACTCTCCAGCTGGAGCAAGGTGGCGTCGTGGCCCCTGAGGGCAGCCAAGTGCATGGGTGTCCAGCCTTGGAGGGTCCTGGGATCTGGGACGGCCCCGTTTGACAACAGCTGCCTGCAGATGCCTGTGTGGCCCTTTAAAGCAGCCAGGTGCAGTGGAGTGTAGCCTCTGCTGTCCACGCTGTCGATATGCACCCCGCTCTTCAGCAGCTGCCTGACTATTCTGTTGTGGCCTTCCTCAGCTGATAAATGTAGGGCAGTGGAAAGAGAGCAGTCAGTAGCATTGGGGTCTGCTCCCTTTGAGAGGAGGAGCTTAACAATGCTAACATGCCCATAGGCGCAGGCTAGGTGGAGCGGCGTCTTCCCCTGCGCCTCCTCCTTTTCCCCAACTGCATCCTCTGACAGCCGTGACAGCAGCAGCCGGACCACTGTTTCATGGCCATTCTGGCAAGCCAGGTGGAGGGGCATCCAACCGGCTTTTTCCCTTGTATCTGCCACCGCTCCATTGTCCAACAGCAGTCGGACGGTCCTGTCATCGCCGCTCTGAGCAGCAAAGTGAAGCGGTGTCCACTGGTCGTCGTCTCCCTGGGTGGCAGCCGCCCCGTGCTCCAACAACAAGGAGATGATGTTATGAAGCCTGCAGACAAGAAGTTTCATTATAGTACGGTATCTGAGGTACAAAAAAATATCATTCATATTACAAAAATATCACTTGTTGCCATAGATACAAGTTCTATGGTACTTGAAGCTTTACGTTTTCACTTTGAATAGAGGAGGTGAGCCAGATCAAAGACTATTGTAAGGCTATTGCTATTATAATGCTATTGTTCCTCCAAGGACTCCAAGGACGTTTTTGGTTAAGCTCATGAGAACTGCCAGTCTGTTGCATTATGTTGTGTTTATTTAGACAAACCTGTGCAGAACAGCAATAATGAGGGGGGTGTAACCTCTGGCACTAGGGCAGTTGACGTTGGCACCCAAACTCAGGACACACTGGACACTCTCTGAATCCCCGCTGGCTACGGTGTAGTGGAGAAGACTATTTTTATCTGAAAAGAGTACAAATATATGTTCTCTTTTCACTGACTTTCTGAAACTGTCAAAGTCCTTCTTTGACAGGAGAGAGAGAATGGCATCCCTGCCATGCTGGTCATCTGTGAAATTAAAGGGAAGTAAATGATTTGAGAAAAGATTGCAGAATATGGTAAGAGCACTTTTCACAGAGTACAGACATGCCCTTGTTAAACGCCAAGCCTGTGAATTTCACTTTTATCAAGCTGAGTCCAATTTTATGATGCAATACTGTAAAGTGCTTATGTTTTATAATGGCAGAAAATCAGGTTTTCTGATTGCTGCTGGTTAGGTTTTTAGTATTTGGACAAATGTACCTATGCTATTTCATTTAATTAACTTGGGTTGGTACAGAGTGGATCAATAAATGCATTGTGAATCTATTCATCAATTCAAAAGTAAATGGGTCTGAGTGGCTGAGTTAACATTGTTGCTTTCATTCTCATGGTAGCTGGCTCGGCTTTTCAGTGCATGATTCAATTTATGACAGCAGTGTAAATTGCACTTCCTAAATGTCAGCCCTCCAGGCTTAGTGGTGCAATGAACATGGTTTCCCATCCCTTTATACCCATGTGCTTACCTGAGGGAAGGTCAGGCATCCCAGGCACAGCGATCTAAATTGGAAAAGAAAGAAAATGTTAGAAAAGTTAATAGCTGTGACATCCATCAACATAAACGGTTAATAAACACTCTTATCGATCAAGCTGTAAGTATGGCTATTTTGCAGATGACTTTACTGTATATAATATGAGTCTTGCCTGCTTTAAGTATGTGGTACTGAACTAAACCTGGACACGTGAAAGTGATATGTTATTTTGATTAAGTAGTATATCATTATTAACTATTTCCCATGTAGAGAGAAAGGGAAAAGGAGTGAGAGGGTGAGATACAGAAGGGAACAGAGGTAGAAAGATAGATGCAAGATAAACAGAGGTGAACTGTGTACTGCAAATTGTGCTACTTTCGCCCACATATTTCCTAATAAAAGCATTAACCCGACCTCCAGATTACATCAAAGGTGAAGGTAACAGATGCTACCATGCAATATTTTTAGAGGAGAGAGCAGAACCCACTTTCTGTGGAGGAGAAACCAGCCAGGGGTAGTCTGGTATCGGTTCCTGCATCCCGTTTTTATGAGCTTGGATTGCTCCCGGGATCTTCAGGACTTCACTCAGAACCTCCGTTTTCCTCACAGTATCTGCAAACCGAGCAACAGGCAAGCACTGTTCTCTTTAATTTGCACAATTACAAAAAATACCGAAAAAAATCACTCCAGCAAATTACCCCTTATAAAGAAGTCATCTTTTCTTAAGTGTGGAAAAGCGGTCTGATTCCAAGGCCTGATTAAAACAGTTTTAAGGTCATATACATAATCTCAGCCTCTGAAGAGTAAAAACTCATCAAATTATATTTCCCAAAAAGATAATTTCCCTAATTGCATCACCACTTAGAATGAACTTTCATGCATAAATCACAGTTAGATTCTCACACAGATGCAGTGGTAATAGCTGTAAATGTTTTGGAACATTACAAATTAGAGTAGTTACTGTTTATGAATAAACATGACACTCAGTAGTATTCATTAACACGAGTTTTCAAGCGGTAATTGCTTGTCTAACTGAAGGTGACCTGCTGTAAACGGTTTATCCAGTTTGAATTTATGGGAGAGGCATTACATGGAGCAAATTGTGTTCTCTATAGTCTCTTTACTGAGCAGGTGACGACTCGTTGAACGTGGGCTTGATAATTAGAAACTAGGAGAGAAAAGCATGGTTCTGTGTTGCGTGGTGCATTTGTGTGTGCACCTGAGTGTGTATGATAAAATTCCACCAAAACCCCTTGCAACACTGAAACCACTACACTATGCATGTTATGTGTTTATGTGCACCACTTTGATAATGACCTACCAAATAACGTCTGCACGCTTGCCTTGGTAAAGGTGTTATCTAGTCATATTGTTTTGGATTTGCAGGAGGACTAATACTGCAGCACCTGAGAACTGTGGCCTCTTCCTGCGGTCCTGGTCCCAGCATTGCGTCATGATGTGGATCATCTGGTCGCACTCGTGAGGCTTCACTTCAGGTATCATCTCTAGACTGGGCCTCTTACCACCTGACACCTGCACCAGCACTGTGGTCACACTGCTCCCTGGGTCCACAGAACAGAGGCCAAGGCAAGAGATTCAATTTACAACAACAAATGCAGAGCGACAGAGTGGGTGGCCATTTGTCAAGGTTGGTTATGTTCACCACACAACCCTGAAAAGGATTAAGCGGGTAGAGAAAATGCATGCATGCATGAATTAATTAATAAATGGTTGAATGAATGGTTATCTTCAGTGTGGTCTTGTGGGGTAGCTGAAGGCTGCATGATGACGGTAAAATTCTCACCAGTGACAATCAGGGATCTATTGCAATTCTACAAAGAGTGCCTGCTGAACTGTAGTGAATAATGTAGTCAAAAAGTATTATATATATGACCTTTGTCAAACAGCTTCGAGAATTATAGGATTTTAGCAACTAAAATGGTGAATAAAATGGTTCAATAGTGAGGATGAGATGTGTTATGAATGCAGTAGCTCCTACCTGGATAAGGTTTCTGCTGTGTCAGAATCTCCCACATCACAACTGCAAAGCTACAGATTAGAGCAGACAGAAGCACTTCAAAACTAATCTCCTCTTCCTGTGCATGCTCCATTCAGTGATATCTACAATGAAGTTACTGGTAATCCCCACTTGAAAATTGAACATTGCTGAAAATCACAAAGTGAGAGACTTATCTGTCTTTCAAGATTTAAAAGAAAACCCGAGTAATAAGATGAGAGAAAGAGGGTGTGAGAGCTAAACGAATGTGTGTGTGTGTGTGTGTGTGTGTGTGTGTGTGTGTGTGTGTGTGTGTGTGCCTGTTGGAGTACTGATGAGAAAGAAAAATATATAGAGCAAGGTTATAGAAGATGGTAGAGTGAATTACAGGCTGAATCAGAGAAAAAAGAGGTGACAGATTGGTAGACAGGTGGTAGGATGCTGGAATATACCCTTGGTAACTCACCTGTAAACATCAAACATGGTTCCTGGAGACTCAGGGCACTGGGTGAAGGTCTCTGGAGAAATGTAATTTATGTTCCCTCTCGCTGTCAGATGCTCCAAGAACTTCTTCTTGTCCGTGTCCTCTTTCCATTTGATTAAACCAAAATCGGAAATCTTTTGAGAGAACAATATGCATCAGATCTTCCCAGAGCGTGCATTACCTTGCACAGCTCATTAGAACCAAAAAACTGGAGCTCTCAAGAGGTCCTTAATAACGTGCACAGGCTCATTATGTTCACTTCAGTGCAGCAATGCTAGGTTTTTAACCTCAGTTTCACTCACTTTCACGTGGAGGTGATCATCCAGCAGGATGTTGGGTGTCTTGAGGTTCAGATGGAGCAGGGGAGGGTTCATGCTGTGGAGGAAATTCATACCCATGGTAGCCTCATGAATCATCTGGAACTTCTTGGGCCACATCAAAGTGTGACTGGCCAGGAGATTGTCCAACGATCCATTACTCATGTACTCCATCACCATGGCAGTTGGTTCATTGCACAGTCCGTAGATGGACACTATATACTTGAATTTCACTTTGGCTATCTTGGAGGCCTCATGTATCATTCTCCTGTGAAAACAAAATGAATGGTCAGTGAGAGGGCTGGTTTTGACAATGAATGAAAAATGTAATACCACTAGGTCCAAAGACTAATGAAACAACATCAAACATCAATTGAAAAAGTTAAATATTAATACAAAATAAATATTGAGCCAACAGGGCTTAAACCATATTAGAGGCATTGCTGTCAATTCAGTTGCTAGTATTTGGTAGCTAGGTACTTTGTGTCCTAGTTTCCAGGCATTAAGTCCCACCTGTAAAAGCTGTGTTCACATAGGCTTGTGTCAAAGCTTTTCAGGGCACACTTTTCCCGCCAGAGCTTGAGCTTGACTTGGTGCACCTGGCTAAATCTGCTTTCCGCCACCTTAATCCAGTCAGCCTCAAAGTCATCCTTCCTGAAGTTCCTGAAGTTCCCAGGGGCTCCGTCACGACAATCCATAAGAACAATGATCCTTGCTGACACAACTCACACACCGCGCACACACACGCTCTAATCCCACACACAAACAGGTATTAGCCTCCAGAGCAGACTCCAGGCAATTAATAGCGCCACAGGGGCTCTCGCCAAGTGTCCGTGTGAAACGGGGGGGGGGGAGAAAAAAAAGTGATAATAGAGATAGAAAAGTTGTAGACCATTCACATTCATCCCACTGGCTGGCTGAAAGGCAGGTAGAGTCACGCTGAACGCTGTTGATATATGGGAGGAGCTGTAGCACAGAACTTGTTTGCATTGCAATGTCACAGAGCCGGTTTGTAACTGGCTGCCAAGACTGCTGACCTAGCTTTCACTGTTCCACACACACATGCCTCTCTCTGTCTTGCCCCCCATTTCCAGCAATGATTTATGATTCTCTGAATACAAAGCTAAGCAATTCAACAAAGGTGTGTCAATATGACGTCAACAGGCTATCAGTCACAATACAGGAGAATTGTTCACCGTATGATAGATATTCCCAATGTATGTTTCTGTGTTTGTATAAATGAACTGCTTAATGAACCGTGAACTACTATCAAAGTGCCCTGGAACAAGGCACTTAACCCCCAGCTGCCCTGTGGAGCTGCTCAGTGCCAGCAGACTGTGACAGCACCGGGTAGCACCAAGGTGTGTGTACATGTGTGTGTGTATGTGTGTGTGTGTGTGTGTGTGTGTGTGTGTGTGTGTGTGTGTGTGTGTGTGTGTGTGTGTGTGTGTGTGTGTAACCCTCCCTCCCCTGTATCTAATCGTTGCTGTAAATAATAATGTCTATGTAAGGATTAAAATGAAGGATAAAAATTGAAATGTGCATCGGTGTCCTGCGAGATTAAGATTGAAATAACACACTGGAAAGGCTCGTCGTGATCTCGACATTTATGAAGCACTGTTTTACCTTCCAATGGCTTTCAAGTTTGTCTCTGTTGAAGTGAAACAGTTTTGTGGAGTTGGTGGTGTAATTTCCAAGCAATTCATTTCTGCAGATGTCTGTGTGAGATTAATGCACTCTCTGGATGGTTTGGGCTGAATGTCAGGGAAGACAACTGGTCTGTAAATAGAGGCAATATAAATGTGATTTTAAGGTAAGCCAAATAAATATAGTATTCTAAGCTAGTGAGCAGTACACGGTACATTAGGATTACTTGACAACTATCACACAATATCAACTAAAGGAAACAAAGCTAGTTTATTGATGTGGCAACAATTATAATATAGGGAGAAGATAAGTTAAAAGAAAATCTCAAAACACGTCAAAACAATCCCTCATATTCATAGCCTCAGTTTTTGTACTTCTGTATTATCCAAAGACCCAAGGTATGTGCTGAGTCTGGTTGGTAGGATGTCTTACTTATCCCCCAAATTGACTTTGAGACTTAATGTTGGAGAGGGTAATGCATTCTTAGTGTGTACGTGGTGCCTCTGATGTGACATTGCTGGGCCTCATTTCTCTCATACTTACCATGTAAAGTCGGTCTGGCCGGTTTTCAGAGCCGTCCTCTCTTGTTGTATGTGCCTCTGAGGGGAAGACAGAGAAAGAGAAAGCTAGAGAGAGAGAAAGAGCAAGAAAATGTAGAGAGTTGAGAAAACGAGAGAGTTGGATGGTGTGCTGTGTGTTCTGGAGCTGGTGGAATGACTCATGCACGGCATTGTAAATAGAAAATTGATCAGTTAATTTGAATTTAATTACAAATTTTGCACTGCAGCACGTTGATTCTCAGTGTCAGATACTCAAAAAAGTTCCTCAACTTACTCAAAAACAGTTTCCTCTTCAAAATGTCTCCCTTTGACTGATAACCAAATACTGTGCAGCATAGCTTTTAGTGCATAGTTTACAATTGACAATATTTTTGCCATCTTTCTTCCTGACAAAATAAAAGTAGGGAGTACTTCCAGCCACAGAATGTAAACGTCTCCATCTTCAATCCAAGAGTGCTGTGCGCAACGTGTCCTTTAGTTATGTCGAAAATATACATTTTAGCACTTACTCTGTCAAGAACTGTGTTAGATTTGTACATTAGCTTCCTGTTAGACTCCAAATTGTGGATTTCACCTTTCTGCCTCATTAAAGCAGAGTGTTGTTCAGGAGAAAAAGGTTTGAAATTACCTGGTTTAAGAGAGTGGCCCGGGGTAAAAGGAAGTTCATCCAGAAAGATGAGAAAATAAAGATGTCCTCCAACTTCTCCTCAGCAGCTTTTTTTTTTCCACCTGCTGTTCTGTTTATGGGCTAGTCAGTTATATAGCCACTCAACGCCCTTCATGGATAAATTCACCTGAGAACACGGTTTTGTTGTGACTTTGAACAAAGAGATGAACATGGATAATGGATACGGACACATACGGACATTTTTACACTTACACACACACACACACACACACACACACACACACACACACACACACACACACACACACACACACACACACACATATATAAATGGTTCCTGAAGGCCACTAGCCACTAGTAAATTTGCTAGTTATATAAATATTTGGGGCACCTCCCTTGGGGTTTTTCATTCCCCACTGATAGCACATTTAGATTTAGTATGTTTCCTCCTGGGAGCATGGTTCCACTACAAGCTCACAATTGTAAACAATGCCTTATTGGGCACCCCTCCATTTCCTCGCTTTCCATGTCTTTCTCCCCTGGAGCTTCCACATAAATGGCAATGTGATTTGTTTGGATTTCGGCCCATACATCTCAAAAGAGAAAACCCGCAGGTCACAGCAGTGGCTTCTTCTCTTTTTATACATTCCCAGCTGTCTCTTTGTTCAGCCTTTCAATTCTAAAACACTGTTCAATATTTTTTATTAATAAATCCACTTCAATAGCTTTCCCTGTGGAGTGCTGTGGTGGGGAAGTGATGTGGGTCTGCGGGGCGATTTGCATGTAGACTTGTCCCATGGGCCACATGTCTCTGTTGTCATCATGCTAGAAAATACTCTAAAGGGAAAGCTCTGTAAACACATTACTGTGAGCCTTAAAACAATTACAGGCTCATTCTTTTGTAGTACTGTAGATCATTATGCCGGGCTGTCAAGACTTGTTTAGCTGAAATGAGAGAAGAAGAAGTGCAGACTACCCAACAGGAACATGTGAAGGTTCATCATTATTATTGAGATAGCCTACAACTGATTTTGAGGGAGGCTTTTCTCTACTCTGACTTGCTCAGTCAATTGTTTAGTATCTTTACTGTCGATAGTGTTTCATTTGACAATGCTCTGCATATTGCTTTCATTTCAGTGCTAACTCCATGTGACCTACAATGTTCTCCCAGCACCCCCTGCCCCCTCCTCCTATGCATGCAGGCGTGGTAATAGATGAATTTAATGTTCATTGGCAGCCACAGTTTCATGCTCCACTAACTCACACTATTATTTAGGACAGACTCCTGGATTGATGTTGCAATGAGAAGCAGGCACATGTGATCAGATTCCTGATAGGCTACCTGAGGCGAGAAGTCTGTATTCATCGATGGAACACCCACCACTCAGCCAATCACATTAGCAGGCGCCATCACGCAGGTGAGCTGGCTGGCTAGAGCCACATGGTTTTCCATTGCCTTTCAAGTCCTACAATGAATAAGAAGCTTAACTGCAGTGTTTCTGATCCATATTCTGTGTGCAGAGAAAGCACTACACATAACCAGACCAAGTTAAAGAGCGGGGCTCATTGAGGGGAATGTGTAGTCTACTAGAGTGAGCACAGATGATGTGTGTTTCATACTGATACATTAATTGGTTCTCATGTTTACAGAAAGGAGCAGCCATCCATGCATATCTCTCAGTGCATTAATCATCCTCTTTTTAATCAAAGCAGTATGTGAGAAACATATTACCACAGATGTGTAAACTGCCGAGATACATGACAGATAGCAGTAACAAAAGGAAATCATCTGGTTGTTTGGAGCAAATATTGCATTGTGATATTATATCTCACACTTGTGCTTTGTTCCAAACTTCTGCATTATCTCATCGAGCAAACTTCCAAACCTATATATCATCTAATACCTGCAAAGGTATCTATTCTGAGCTGTTATAATAAAACATACTGGCTGCAATAATCTTAGCCTGTGTGGACATTTATTCTAAGTTTATCCATTAATTATGACAGTGACAAGTGAAAGTATATGAACCTTCTGGTTAATCCATTGTTTTGGCCCTGTTATATAAAAATAATATTTTAGCAATGATAGTGTCTAGTATAAACTCTCTGATTTGAGAAATGATAGCAAAATGTACATTTTATTCCATTATTTACTCCACAACAATGATTAAGTGTTTATGACCCCGTGCAGAAAAAAACAAATTCCTAGTTCAGAGGGTGCATGTATGTTTCTTTACAAATAGGATTTTTCTAATCCAATAAGGCGTTTTCCTCTAATTACTCTATTTATGACTGAGCCTGGATATAGGTGTCAAGCCCCAAATACTTACATCACATTAAACCAATATTAAGCAGCTATGAATCCCAAAGCTGGATATTGAGGATATTGATTTGTTGTCACTGCGGAAAAAAAGATCACGGCAGCTTTTCTATTCGCGGATGGTGTTTTTCATCGGTGAATGATAATAGACTGCTTCAGGTTAAGTGTGAAATTTGACTGCAGCAGCTGTGTCACCTATGAGAGGAGGCGTGAATTGGATTGCTCCTCATCATCTAGTCTGGTCTACGCCGGCTGATACGATTGGCTGCCCCTGCTCTACACTCAATATGATTGACTGCTCCGGTGTCTGTTGACTAATGTTGGTGATGACGTGATCGGTGTAATTGGCGGTCGTTCCTCCTTGGTCACGGTAGGATCAAGTCACCTCCTCTGCGTAGACAGCCAACGCCACCACAGCAGGCTTGTCGCGGAGCTGCTGATTGGACCAGCCAGTCAGCCCTGTGACGGTAGGCCAGCCACACCAGCAGCAGTGTCACTGTGACAACAGAGCAGCCAACCACCAGGCTGAGGATGACCACAACGAGGTCCAGGCCCGACGGGTCTGAAACTCAAACACAGGAACACTAATATGATATGAAACTCCAGGCATTGTTTCTGTGCAAACTACCCTTAAGTAAATATGTACACTGTGTATAACCAACCTGCTCTCATATCAAGTTCATAGTTGCCAATTTGGTATGGTATTCTATGAATCGAGTGAAACAGGAGGAGAATGCTTTGAGCTTTCATGTTAAGCAAATGTTTTATTGACCATCTTATTAACCATCTTGTCTTATTAACCATTAGTATGAATCAATGTGTAGGTATAGCGTGAATCAATGCTTCAATGATTCACCCACATAGAGGGAAACATGCACACACACTTAGAAACAAAGTACTATTCCTCACATCACATGCTAAAGACAAAGGGCATGGTCATCTCTCATTTCCTGTTTGGCAGCATCTTCTGTGCATGCTCTGTTATCTCAGATTGATCATATGTCGTTTTAAGCCTTTAAGCCACAGCTAATAATTACCTATCTCCTCTGGGAAGGTAGAGTTCGTCACTTCTTTCAGCATGGGACCGAAAGAAACGCGATTCCTGAGATTGGTGACAATAGCCTCTGGATCCTCTGAGGGAACAGTACTCCTCTGCTGAAGACACTGCTATTAAAAGACAAGGGAAGTATGTGGTCGTGAGTATGAAAAATGACAGCAGCTAACTGGTAATTAGCTTTTTGAAGAAAGATGGTTTTCCTGGATGTCATAAAAGATACAGGGTGCAATGTGCAGCAACAGTGCATGCTTTCCCCTTTGTGGCACAAAAGACATCTATTACAAATATAGCTGTAAAGAGGTTTGGGTTTTTTTTCTGAAAGCAAGACACTTCCCTTTCATCTAAGAGGCCCATTCTGAGCTGTCATAATTCAAACATTCAAAATCCTATTTGAAAACGGTGTAGCTCTTATGTGTGCAAATGAAATGTCTCCAGAAAATTACAATTAAGCAGCCTTACATGAAAAAGTGTGCCAAGAAAAAAAAGACATTTCGAAGGAAGTAGAAAAAAAAAACATTTTCACAACCGATGTGAAAGTACACCAACTGGGTGCACACCTCTCCATCTGATCCGTGTATTTTTAAACATCAGACTTAACCCTTTCTAAACATCCATACTCTGTTTTAGCAGCATTTACTAACCAGTCTGACCTACTATACTACCCATAACATATTTGTCTATCCAAAATGTAATAACTTTGCAATCCTAACAGACATGAAGAGACTAGTAGCATCACTGGTGACTAGGCTGTAGCAGAGGGACAGAGGCAGACATTGCAAATGAGTCTCCCTAATTTTACCCTCTGTCTCACCTTCACCTTCTCACACTTACTCGTCAGATGACTCAGTTTTTCCCACTCAGTTAAAGTCCTCGTTCCCACAGCAGCAGGAGACAGCAGTTGGTGTCTGTGCATCTCCGTCGCTCGCTCCTCTGCATGCGTTATTTTTTTTCGACTTCGCTAAAAACCTTATCTGACCTTCAGAGTGCAGCACTGACATGACAGATGCTTTGGACCCGCATGTCTCTGGCTCTTGGCCTCAGTCTCACATTTCCCTAGTCAGTACATCTGAGTCTCTCTCTCCCTCTCTCTCTCTCTCTCTCTCTCCCTCCCTCTCTCCATCAGCACCCTTATTTATTTCTGACTTTTTCATCTCGTCTGTGCCTATGACAGGGTATTTTCATCATACCTTACCCTCCCATTTTAACATTCACTTCCACTTCTGGCAAGTCAAATGAATCCTCTCCCTCCCGCAAATAAATGCCATTTACCAACCCTCCCCTCCCTTTTCACATTCAAGTCCCACACCTCCCCTGGTCTCCCATCTTACTCCCTCTCTCTCCCCATTTGCATCAGCCAGCCGGCTCCATATCTGTCTCCTTGTTGTCAGTCAGTATCACACCGAGGGTTTCACTAAAGTTTAGTCTCTCTCTCACATTCAGGCTCTCATATCCATCACACTGTTCACGCTTCGCGGTCTCACCCTTTCACAGTCCGAGCGATTCCTGAGGCAGACACTGAGATCACAGTGTAGGTACGCTACTGAGTAATTAATCATTTGGAAGAGAGTGATGGTGAAGCTGGCGCTGGTTGACAGGGCACTGGGCAGCAGCCTGATCCCCACTGGCTCAGCTGCTAACCTGAGGCGCCACAACACACACAAAACACAACGTGTGTAGAAGGTTATTTTCCCTAGAAAGAAGCGGTGAAATATTTGAGACAGAAATTAGCGCAATGCATAACTCATCGATGAAGCAGCTAATAAAAACCACTAGAGCTGTAATTAGTCAATAAACATAAAAGCAGATGCATTTTCCAGACCAGCTCGCTATCAATAATTCATATTGAATTATAATGGAAGCTTGTTGGGTAAAGGACACCTTTCATTTTATGTGGCAGTGAACCTTTTATGGGGTAACGTTTAATCACTTCATTATCATTAACGATTTCCCATATTGATAACGAGTTGTGTTTAGTTTGAATTCAGCATTATGACCTTCATGATGTTTTTTAGACAAAACATTCACTAGTTTACTTGGCTAATTTACTAATGTGTTGAAGACATCTGTCTCCAGCATCAACATTATTCTTGTTAATACTGAGTGTTCTGTTCAGATATATGAAAGTCTACAGCCAGATTTCACAGATTTTAGAGGTTGTTGCATGTTGCATGTTTATGTTTACTGCTCCCTTCTGTGTGTGTGGGGGGGATATTCAATTTCTGATCCATCTCAGTGATGCTGGTTAGAAGAGATAACACCATCAATCCGCAGCAGACTTCTATTTACTGGGCAGAAAAATATTCAACGCTCAAGAACTCCCTGGATGGATATGAGTTACATCCATATTGTTTCCTTGGTTAACACTTTTACGAGCATTGACAGTTTGACAAGATGGTGTTAAGATTATTACAGAGATGTATTACAGAAATGTACCCTGTGTTACCCATGGCTGTATTTGTATAGTGTGTTAAAAATGTTGGGTCACAGTTTTTAACCTAACTTTTTTTAAAACCTCGGCCCAATTTCCAACATGATGAATAGCATGCAGATGCACAATATGAAAGAAAAAAGCCTAGAATGAAAATACTGAGAAGAACTTGCTTTTCTTCTCGTGAAATGCAGTCCACATGGCTGTACTATACATGTACCGTACATTTATTTATTTAGTCTGTATATTAGGTATAAATAGTATAACTCTTTACCACATTATGCCTCAATAAAGCAAAATTTAAAGCCTGTTTTACCTTCTAGCGATAACACACCGCACTCCTCTAAACCACTGCCCACTCTCCTTTGGGTAGAAATGTGAATTTCAGATTTTCCCTGTGTACCTGGAGAAGAGGCAGCAGGTGGAGCTGGTGAGGTCAGGCTGGATGGTGGGGGACAGACAGCAGGAGGTGACCTTCAGGTTGACCAGACTGTTGTTAGTCTTCAGGTTAATGACCACTCTGAGGTTACCCAGGGCTGGTACAGCATCTCCAGGCTCCACACCTCTTCCCAGGTTCAGACTCATCTCTGCTGTGTAGTTCCCACTGCCACACAGGTCATCTGAAACTTCTGTTATGCTGGTAATAGATTCATTATTGCAGGTTTGTAAACGGAAACCATGTTTTTTTTTTATGTCTAGTTATGTAGATGTAAATACTTATGTACAGTAGTGTTATCACTGTAATAACATTGTGTTACTAAGCAATAAAAACGTTGTAACAGGGTTACAAGATGATATGATTACCCAGAGACGTATAGATCAGGTGAGGTCCTTCTCCTGTGTTTTAACCTGGGTAGTGCTGGTCCAGACTCTAACAGTAACAGCCTCCGCCCAGACTCTTGAACTGGTGTCTCTCCTCCAGTCACAGCAGGCTCTGATCTAGTGGCATTCTGCGCCTGAAATGTTGCTCCGTTATTTAATTGTGTTTTTGTGTTGACCTCGCCAAGCGCAGTAGGGTCAGTAGTCTCTTCAGTGGTCTGTACAGTAGTTGCATCAAGTCCAGATAAAGTACCCTCTGTTGCAATAATGTCCTGAGCTGCAGAGGTCTCCCTATGACGGTATCTTTGTGTCGTTGCTGTCTCTACAGACTGAGCCTCTTCAGGTATCCCAAGTCTCCCAAACTGGTCAGTTCCTCTGTGTGTCCCCGTTGAAGTTACATCTGTCGGGCTGTTGGTGTTTCTTTTTGTAGTCTCATTAATAATGGCAGGGTCAAGGACACCCTTCCTAGCGGCTTGTGATGTAATTCCTCTGGCCACTGTGTGGTCAAGGGTGGTGGTCTGTGTTGTAGTCCCTCGAGGCATAGGGTTAGAGTTGGTTGGATTTGTACCAAGAGTCTGTTCAGATTTAAAGGCATCCGTTCCATGAATAGCCTGTGCTTCATATATTTCCTCTTGAAGAGCATAATCAATCTCACCTGCTTCTTTTGGCACCTGTGTTGTTCTAGTGGTCTTTCCTGACACAGCACATCTGGTTGTCCTACAACCGGTTTTATTGATCATTTCCATAGTTGGGATCCTTGTAGATACTATATGATCAGTCACAACTCCAAGTATCATCTGAGTTGTTGAGGTCTTTTCAGACAAAGTATGCTTCTCATGTGGGTCTGCTCTGTCCATTTTACTAGTTGCATGTACTCCATAAATCCTCCCAAGTATAGCATGATTGGCTTCAAAAGCTCTGTTTGTTGTCTGTGCTGTTTTGATCTCTTTGAATAAAAACTGTTCTGCACCCTTACCCGCGGTGTGTGTTGTAAGTTCCTCTCCAGCTCGGTGGGAGGCCTTTAACATAGACACACCAGCTTGGTTGCCTTGGTCAGGGTTATTGATAGTATGTGTTATTGTGATCATTCCAGGGAGGGCATGCTGAGTTTGTTCGATAGTCTGCATGGAAATGTCATTGTCAGGCTCCTCTGTGCTCTTTGTTCTTTTCACAGAAGTTTCTAGTTTAACCATGGTGGGAGTTGAGTGAGGCTCCCTGAGTGAAGAAGGCTCAATATGATTACTGGTCTGTATCATAGGCCTAGTGGCCTGAGATGACTTTTCAATAACAGCACGTCCACTGCCACCAAAGGTCAGTGCTGATTCATGTGGCTGCCTGGACACAATAAGATCACTTACATTAACAGTTGATGCCAGAGGCACATAATGGTTGGTCTTAATAGTGGTTTTCTGAAATTCAGAAAGAACATTCACTATCCCTTTAGAAATCTGCTGTGCAGAGATATTGTGACCCTTGAGGTCATTTCCAACATTATTCAGTGGCGCATGGCTGCCCACAATAACTTGTGCTGTAGATGAACCATGTTGATTTTCATCAGTGGTTTCTGCTGCATGAATTTCTATATTAAAGAAAGCTCTTGTCACATCAGTGGGCTGTATTTTGGACAGACTACTTGACTCAACAATTGCAGCGTTATCAGTTCCATGATTTGTGTCAAACACAGATACAGCAAAGTCACTCTTTAGAGGCACAAATTCTTCATTTATTGTCTTCTCAATCTCGCCATTGGTGTGAATTGTAAACAGATGGGCCAGATGATGGTTTTTCTTGTTAGTTTTCTCTGTGCTGTTTGTTTCATCATCGGTATCTACATCGGACGGGTCACTCTGGTTACTCTCATCAGTGTTTTTTACTGCACGATTCTCCCCACCAATCTGTGTAATAGACAATGAATTCAGTTCATTGGTCTTATTAGCAAGGTGTTCAGTCTTGCCAGTTGTTTGTGCAGTAAAAATGGAACTGTTCTTTTCTTCACTGTTCCTTACAGCAGAAGTCTCTGTAGAAAATACATTCTCTACAGTCTGATCCGTCTCATCAACAGTCCCTGCCATGGTCGCAGCATGGCCTCTTTCATTATCAGCGTGTTCAGAGTTGGAATGTTGGTTTTCCTCAGCTCTCAGAAGCCCTTCTTCAGAGGCTAATCTGGTTAACTCTCTATTGGTGCCAGATACACTCTCACCTCTAAACAATATTAGAAATGGTAGTGGTGGCACGCCGCTGAGAGGAAATTGCTCTCTTTTTGCTTCAGGGCTCATTGAAGCCTGTAAAGATCTAAGCTTGTTATCGTCAAGAGAAGCATGCAGAGCATCTGAATGGGCTGTCTTTACTGAATTTATAAATGAGCATGGTTGGCCTGAAGACATGTTAGAGGAGGAGGGGGACTGAGTTATCTCAGGGGCAGGCTGCCCTTGGCGGGGAAGCAGTGACAGACCCATGGAGATGTGGGCCTCAGACGACAAGGCCTCTGTTCTGGGTGGGCTGGTGGATGAGTCATTGTACATCTGCCGGGGTGGGGCAGGATCCGATAAAGTAGATATATTTACTTCTTCAGTCATGTCTGAGGTTAAGGGATGCTTGGCACTGGCTTTAGATACATGTGCTGGTATAATGTGTTCTGTTAGCTCTCCAGCAGAAATTCCAGTGGTGGTCTGTGAAAGTGAAATTGCTTCTGACACTGAACGACTAACTTGATGGCTTTGATCCGAGATACTGTAAATAATTGATGCATTGAGAGTAGAAGTACTTTCTGTAAAATGGGGCTGAATACTGGACAGCCCAGCTGTGATTGCCAACCTTGGAATGGTGAGTGAATACAGACTACCACCACTGTCAAGTACAGAGAGAGGTGAGTTAATAGTTGCAGTAGGGGAAATTGTTGGCTTCAAAATATCAGGAGTACCAGCTCTATTTGAGCTGTGAGAGACCTCTGTGACCATCTTTGGTATGGCAGTCACAGTAAATGTATCCTCAACAGCATTGTACTGAGTACTTTGTTGTTTTAGTGAAAACATAACTGCATGATTTGTAGACAGAGGCCTATGGGCAGAGAGAGGTGGTTTAATCCCTGTGTATGGCTGTTTGGGCAGAGACACCATGCTAGATAGTTTTTGGCTGTGAGTTGTGAGAGTTTGCAATGCTTTGTTATTGCCTGTTACTCTGTGGGAAAATGACTTATTTTTCATATCCACAGTTGGGGCAATATTTTCACCTAGATGAAAGCCTTTGTGTTCAGCACCTCCCAACTGTTTAATCAAATGGTGGTAGAAAGACATGTTTGTAACAGTGTGTCCTTTGTGTTTCTGAAGTCCTTCAGCGTGTGTAGTAAGTCCAAGGAGAACAGAATGCCTTACATCCATAATTATATTTGTCATGTCCTCTTTCCTCATTTCCCTGACATATTTTATGTCTTCTCTGGTGGCTGTCTCCTCTCTTCTAGCCTGTACCGCTTCCTCTGTCAAAAAATCTCCCTCTGTTTCAATTCCAGACTCCTTCTCCTCCCTTATGTTATCTTCATCTTTGGATTTATCTTCTTTTATTTTAGTCAACTCTTCTTTTCGAGTGTCTTCTGTGTCCCTTACGTCCACTTCTGTTTTTGGATGTCCTTCTTGTCTCATAGTTGCATCCTCCAGTCCTGTGGTCTCTCTATCTTCATCTTCCTGTTTCCTTGTCTTGTTTGTATTTTCATTTATCTTTTCTCCGGTACTGATTGGCTTTTTTTGTCTCCTGCTGTCTGTATACTCAGCTGTCACTAATTCTTCTCTGTCAGTTACTCTCTCCAACTTTTCATCGCCCTCCTTGCCCTCTCTCTTGATACTCTCTACCTCCTCATCTCCTGTGACTAGAGTCAAGTTATGCCCTTTATCGTGGACTATCACTGGCTTTCTAATCACATCCCCATTGTAATGTGTAAAAGTTTGATGTGTAGGTCGGCCATCGGTGCTAGGATCAGAAGTCCTCCCCTGAGTGGTTTTTGATTGACTCCCTAAAAGTCCATTCACTGTTAATCTTTCAGAAGATGACTTTCTCGATAGTGTTGTTCGCATCAACATCGCCGCATCATCGTCAAAGTTCTGTCTCAGTTCTGAAACAAACAAATCCATGGGCTCGACAACTTTTCTTGATGTGGTGGAGTGAGGATTTTGTTCTTTCATGATTGACATCACTGGCCAAGACAAATCAACAGAAGACACTGTCTGTTTAGCAATGCTGTTTATAGTCCTGTGTCTCTGAGAATGTTGCTTTTCTGTCAGGTGTCTCATTGTGGGTACAGGTGCAAGCTGGGTGCCAGAACCCTGTGGTAAAGTCAATAGGGGCTCTGTGGGTTGAGACCTGGATTTAGCTGGCAGCTGGCCAATGCCACTCAATAGAGACATCAAAGATTCTACTCTTCCTGTCAGAGAGTGAGACACAGGATCTTTGGCTGCAGAAGTGGTCAGCCTCCTTAGGCTGAAGGGTGTTACTGCACTATGGGTTTCAATCGACATCAGTCTTGCAGTGGGGTGTGATTCATCACTGTGATCACTGCCTTCTGGAAGAACGCCTTTTTGATTGCTGTGCGGAGCTTTGACCATGATAGGCATATCCGTCACCGACCCACTGCTGATGTCCGATGTGTGGTTCTGGGGAAATAAATTTGGGAAGTTTGAACTGTCTTGACTGTGGGCATCATCTGTCTTACTCTTGCTGAGATATGACAGTTTTAATTGTGGGTCCCTGATGCTCACCATTTTTCCAAACATTTCTTCATCTTTCAGTGGGCTCGATACAGCATAAAATGCAGAGCGATGAAGCATTGTGGTTGTTAAGAGAGGTCTCTCAGTAACAAACAATTTGTTAGGATCGGTATGCCTTGAAGGTTTCTTAGTTGCTTTTTGTGTTGTTAATGACATCTCAGAAATAGAGTTTGTGTCAAGTCCGGCAGTTCCTGTATCTGAGAACAAATCGTTGACAAGGGAGTCATTTAAAATGGTTTGACTATGATTTATTGTTTTATTGGAGGATACAAGAAGATATGTGAGATTGTAATCCAGTCTATCCAAGGTCTTATTAGATAAATTGGAATGTTTGGTACCATAGGAAATCTCTCTGTTCATTATTTCTTTTTTTTCTCCAATTGATTGTTGAAATAAAGAAGGTAATGAGGTTGTAGGTTGATTTAAATCTAAAGTGGGCTCTTCTGTGTTGAGGGGATCCGTAGAGGCTTCAACTAACAACAAAGGCAGAGCCACAGATTTCTCAGGGGATGTTGCTCTTTCATCTTTCAGGCAGGTCAAACACAAGTTTGTCATGATTGTTCCCTTCACCGAACCTTCCTCTGTATCAGCATGGAAGATGGATTGTGTTGTACCAAACAGATACTCTTTTCTTTCCAATTTCAAAATCCCTTTCTCATCCTTGCCTCGAGCTTGTTTGTCCTTATTGTCGTTGTGCGGCACAGCCAGGTTATCAATTACATGAGGATGAGATGCAGATAGCATTGGAACTCCCGGCCCTCTGTCAGCAGATGTGGGAGTAATAGAGTCAGTGTTTCTTTGATTCCTCTTATCAAGCACAGAGTGAAGCCGAACAGTGGGACTCACTGCTTCTGTGGGCGAATTAACTTCAGGCTGCGAGGTGCCATTCATCATTGATTCAAATGCAGCTTGTGTGGAAGAGAAAATGACCTTCTCATAATTAGAGATCAATGGGAGTTCTGGTTCAGTGTGAGACCTCATGCCTGATAGATTGTCTTTTGTTGACGTGAGTGAATCTGGCTCATTGCTGGAAATGAAACTGGCTCTGCTCCGTGAGGCAATTATAGTAGATACCTCTGTGATTTGTGTTCTCCCATAAGGTGGAGGTGGTGTGGTGTGAAACAAGACTGTCCCTGGAAACTTGCCACTCACTGCCACTGTAGTGTGTTGATACGTGTCCTCGGTAAGTATTGCTGTGGTGCCATGACCTGTTATATTTTCGTCTTTCAAAAGCTGTTCTATTGTGATTGCTGCGCCTTTTACGTGGTAACCTTGGGAATCTTCATTTTCAGTCCTGACTACAAAGAAAATAACACAAGTCAATCATCTTTCTTCCCTGTTACAGAAAAAAAGAAATATTATGTAGAGTAAAGCAAAAATGACATCAATTAATTTGTACTGTGTACTCAGTGGACAGTCACACATACAATATTGGAATAATTTGTTAAAACTGGTATTTCTTTGCAGATTCATCTCATTTGTATTTTATAGCTAAACAAAAATCCCAAACTGACTTTTGGGTATTTTTCCGGTTTGATGTCAAACCATATGGGAACCATGTCATTTGATAAGGTCGGGTAAATTCAGTAAAACAAAAGTCAAAGAGTTCATATTTAGCCACCACTTCAACACTTCAATCTCATTTACACTGTAATTTGATCTGTATCCAGATATGCTATTTTGATAATGGTGCAAGCACACTCTTGTATTTATACCAGGTTTTCATGTTCATTCTCATCATCTGTTTTCTGTCCGCAGTGAGATTGAAGCTCTGTTCTTGCGCACATTACACAAAGCAGGGGGTTGGGAAGGTGGCAAGTCCATCTATTGTCAACATAAACAAACATAGTAGGTGTCGGGACACCTGAGGGGATGTTACTGTACAGCCTGCATTTACTTTTACTTTCCCGCTTTAGCGATCTCCTCTGCTCTGTTGTTTGCTTTGTGATATCTTCATATATTGGTCTATTTCTATACTAACTCTCCTCAAATTCTCCTGGGAAACATTGTCACCCCACACTGCTATCACTCATTGAGTTTCTTGTCAGCTCCAGGAACAAGAATCGTCCATTTTTTTGGTACGTTATCCTGTCAGACCGGTAGAAAGGAGCGGCCACCATGATGATGTGTCTACCCCATGGGCGGATGGCTACACACTGATGCAAGTACTGTGTACAGATTGCATTTACAACTGGCTAACTCTGGCTTGACATCCAGTCATAACACAAGTAATCACATTCCACTCATAATGTGTGCTGTGTGCATTTACTGTACACACATTTGTACATTTACATTTGTTTTTCCTGTCTCACATAAAATATGCTGAATGCATTTTAAAAACAGGTGTAATTGGGCTCTGACGTTTTTAACACCAGGCCAAAATGCATCATACCTCAAAGGTTTACCAAAATTGGACCAGTGGTGTCTGTGATATCAAGTTTGCATTTAAAATGTTGACCTTTAATCACAGCACCCCCATTTTCAGTGTAATCTGGCTAGATGTGTGTAGCAGGTTTTCCATAGGACTTGCAGTCTAGGAGTTTGGGCTTTTCGAAATGTAAAACTTTTAATTATAGCGCCCTCATTAGGCTAATCAGTGTAACTTTTAAACACCAGAATGCATGGCCAAGATGCATCCTCCTTCTAAGTTTTGTCAAAATTGGGCCAGTGATGTAGCAATTACAGCCTTTCAGATTTCACCAACATCAAGACAATCAGTATAATTTTTTAAATGCTAGAACACAAAAAAATGCATCATCCCTCCAAGCTTCGCCAAATTCAAAGCGTCTGAGATATCACGTTTGAGTTTAAAAGATTTTGACATAATAGCACCCAATCAGGGTAACTTTTTAAACATTGACACGTTGGAACACAATGCAAGACCGGGTACGCAAAGAAGAGGTTATGAATTTGATATGGAAATATGAGATTGTTCACGGGTGCTTAAGGGGGGGGTCATGAGTTTGGGTATTCCTACACCTTCAATAAATAAATAAGAAATAATAAAAGTAGTTGGGAGATCCCACTTGTTGAAGTGAAAATGAAGGTAATCCATATATTCATATAAAAAGCAGATGTATGAGCACATTCAATTTGTGCACATACCTGTGAGAGCAGAGTAGGCAGGAAAGAGTTTACTAAAGCTGGTAGAGAAACACATCAGGGTGTTCTGGTAGGCATTCATTTAAGAGGGAAAGAAGAGAGAGCTCTTCTACATCTCATCCAGACATCCTGACATAAACCTAATCATAGCTAATGTGTTTACACAGTTTGAGAGATTGAACTTGAAGATTGAGATTCAGATTACATTTAAATAAATTGATTTTTTTTTTTTTACATGCAGCACTTCACACAATCATTCAGAACATGACCCTAAGAGAGATAATTAATATTGGATACCTCTAAATGCGCTTGTGCAAGGCCCATAATCCCCATAAGTCCCTGAAATGGGAATGAATGTTTAAATAGGTTTTATATCATTTTGAAATGGAGGCAAAAGAAAACGCAAGTTTTGAAAAGCTGCATTTTTGCCTTATACTTATATTTTTATGTTAAAGACAAATTGGATGAATCTACAAATCCCACATTTCTAGCTTTCTACGTGAGTCAGTGATAGTGGATGAGGTTTGTTTGATTCATCATCATGGTTCTAATAATAGAGCCATCTGAGAATGCATTCAGATTCAAAATACCTAATATGGCTTATAATTACTACTGATAGAATAAAACAGCTGCAGATATATTTAATTTTATGTCTACTATTGAGCTTTAAGAATCTCCTTTCTCCAAACCCTAATAAAATGTTATTAATTCATTTAAATGAAACATTAGTGAGGTCTACCTACTGTAGCTAATAAATGAACAAAAAAATAAATACATACCTGCAAGTAGGAAAACAAACAGTGTGAAACAGGAAAGCGTGCTCATTTCGTCTCAGTCCTGTTTACAGTTACTCAAACGTCAGTGAATAAGTGTCCCTATAACTGTGTAATCCAACTGAGCAGAGGATATCTGTGGTCTGCAGACATACACAGCTGGTGTCATCTCTTACTGGCAGCTTTTGTCCTAGGCAGGTTTTTTATACATGGATTACATTTCTCAGTAACCCTTCCTTTCACTGACACCATAAGTATTATGAACTTGCCAGGTAAATACAGGATAAGACACTAAGCAATTACAACTCTATGTAACTATATACTTAGAAATCACAGCTGAACTACTTCAAAACACATCTGGTTTTGCTAGTCAGGTAACTACATTGTAGTTATCACAGTCGGATGGTAACAGCAGAGTAGTTTCCTAGGGAATGAGGCTATTCTTTCTTAGGAACACCTTCTCTATTGCCCATCAATTCCAGGCACAATCTTATGGGTACTGAAGGTTTATATTATACAAGATTAATTTTATATATTCTAGGAATCAAAGCGATACTTAAAGCTATAGTGTTCATGGCTCTACCCACTTGGAAAGGATATATTAAAGTGAACACAGAAACTATGAAATTGTTTCTATCTAAATTGAAAAATGAACCTCCTGACAGACCACACTATCTCCTGTATATTTTATTAAATACTGGGTACATTCTTTCAGGGCTGCATGAGTTTGGTCTTCAGAGATTAGTCTCTGCTTAATGGCTACTGTGTATGCATCAGTGTATTACTAAGAAATTCCAATTGTCTTGGAAACTGAGGTGAAACCTTCTAAAAGAAAGTGATATTACTTTCTATTTCTTTATAATTGGTATTTCATTATCAATTAAATTAATTATACATGCCATGAATTTTCTGCAACAGTACTAAATATAAAATTCAGTTTTACTCAGTAAGAAAGCTGAAACTTTCAAGTTTCTTCTTATGGTATTACAAGGTTCTTACCATATCTTTTACAATTGGTTATTTCATTTTCGATGCAATTCAGACAAATTGAGCTATACATGTTCAGGAAACGTACTAAGTAAAACATTCCAATTCACTCAGAAAAGCAGAAAGCTGAAACTGTAAAAGGAGAAGCAAGGGCAAGAACTGGGTTCTTACCACAATCTTGTTCCTTTGCTCTGCTATAAACATCACAGTGTACAGTAAGCATGGTGAATGTACTGTAAAGGGAAGTAACATTTAATTCTACATTTTCAAAACCCGCAACCCAACCACACAGTGTAAAAGTAAAAGTAAAAGATTATAATTTACAGTGTAAGCCAATGGAAACTGAGCTGTACAAACAAAAACGAGGTTTCATTCTGACAAACTACTGAAGTTTCAAATTTGACAAAACACAGAAGTATGTATGTAACAGAAGTTTACCTGCCTGCATTCAAATGGTCATTCATTATTTAAACAGTACATGTTCACTGCATTTACCATAGACAAAACTTACCATTTAAAAGTTCACGCATACATACTCTTTCTTTCTTTATCTCTCTGTTTTCCTTTCACACACACATACCATCATACAGTCAAAACCTTCACAGTACTGCTACCACTGTGTTAGTTGACATCATTCATGCACCATTTTTCACTCCTGGTAGAGTACTAAAAACTAACACAGTGGGTGTGCAAATATCATGACCTTCTCACAGTGGTTTGGTTCAATATTAAAAGAGCACTTCATCAAAAAAAACAAAAAAAAAACCTGATTTATGCGCACAATCTAACTGTAAACAGTCTTCCAATAACAAATGTGTTTCAATGGAGAGCATTTGTCTTTCCAGTACGGTCATCCAGAGGATATTTCCAGCACAGTGGGACAAGTATAGAGAGCAGTAAGTTCATGATCCAAGCTCTCTATGATGTTCTACCACACCAGTTAAATTTATTCTTCTGGGAAAAAGTTGGTTCACCATCATGCCCCTTGTGCCAAAGAAAAGGAAGGCTGTTGCTCATAAGGGTGCTACCACTGGCGCTAAGCCCAGGTCCTGAAGGCAATAGCTGATACCACCTGTAGTTGCATCACAAACAGCAAGCACTTCCCTGCAGGAAAATGGACTATGTTATTCCCCAGGGAAGGAGAACATCCACAGCTGGAGACATCATCTGGAATCCTTGCAACAGTGCAACACTGGCAGCTGAAGGTTATTTAGGACATTTAGGATTAAGTGCAGAATTAAATAATCTCAAACATTTACAGATAAAACTATGATAATTGGCATTTTTATATAGACAATATGAAAATGTTTGAAAATGTTTTTACTAAAATTGAACACTCCAAGCAAAAAGCTGATGTTTAGAGATTTTCCATTGACTATATTTGTTTGCATAAGAGTCAAAATTTTCCATTGGGCATACATCATCTGCAGACTGGAAAATGTCAACATTCATTATGCATAAAATGACAGTGACTGTGTACAGAAGCATTTACAGTCAGACATTTCGATGCACTGTGGGCTCATTTTTTGAGATTTTAGAAAGCTTTGTGCATTGTTTATTGGTGATGGTCTGAAGTTTGGTGTCAGCTTTAATTCGTTTTACAGTTTTTGATATAAACAGAGTGAATGACTATCATTGATTACAGTTGCAGTGAAGCAAACATTCTTCACATATTGACAGATGTACTGGGAATTGAGGTCTGTAAGATGCACAACTGATTTATTGCAAATTTAAAGTTTTTAGATTGTATTATACTGTAGCATCAGAGACTGGACCTATGTGCAAGGTTTTGTGCATTTTCATGTGCATGGGAAGGCAGTTCTGGGAGCTGGCCAGCCCCTAACAAAGCATGACAACCAAACATCTAATGAACTAAACAATGTGACAAAGCATTGTTCTGGGAGAATGAATTACCCAAAGGGCTGGCACAAATAGAGACTGGCTGTATTAATGTGAAATGCCCCTTTAAGAGACACCCTTCACAGCCCTTCATTGGATGCGCTTGTGATTACAATTATGCATGCATATGGCTGACATGATTGGCTGATACAAGCGGTTGGGCAGCAGTATACAACATACGGATGCATTTAACAGGGCTCACCCATGCTATATAACAGATGAAACCTCAAGGCTGATAAACCAGTGCCAGGGTTTATACTCATGAGCAGCCTCGAGACACATGACTGGGCCACTCTAATCCGTCTCCCACTTCAAACCACCATACTGGTTAATGCTGTTTAATCAATGTCAAGCCTTCAGATTCCAATACTAATTCTATATTATAAATGAATTATATCTAACTTCCTCCTGGGTATTTTTTCTTTTGTTTTTAGTTAAGCATTTTTACATTTATTATTTGGTTCATGAGGACAGATATTTAGATTCATGCTCTGAAATATGAATGGCATTTTAAAAGAATAAGTGCCAAATGAACAGACTGCACTTGCACCTCCACACCCATATATTCACAGTAATTAACCATACAAAATAATAATAAAATGACCTAAAATAATAAATATAATAAAAACCAAGGGCAGCCAAGAATCTTTATGACCTTGTTTATGTAGATTAAGCAATTATGAGCAGAATCTTATTAAAATGAAATATTTTATTAGTCTCTGCAGGCATGGCTCTCTTCCTTTAATCAAAATGTTTCCATGTTATGTTTAAATACCAAAACATTATGGAAATAGTGATATAAGTGGGTGGCTAAGGCTATAAGAGTCAAAAGACAAAAATCGAATTAAGACTAGATTAATTAATAACAGATTAATAACAAGCAAGGAGATGATTCATGTGGTCATGTGATTAGCTTCATACAAGAGTGGAGGATCTCAAGACCGTGGAGTTCTCGAAGTGTGTTCATATGTCTGGAAATGAAGACAAAAAAGAAAGTAAAAAAACAGACAAAAAAAGCTCATGACAGCAAACACAATGGCAATGTCCTCAGCGGGCTGGCCTTCAGTTGAACCTAGCCTCCTGTGAATCTGTGAGCTTTGGAATTACAGAGAAACACATTTGCAGAAGTCACAACAGAGCTTGGTTCATGGTAGGTACAAGCTTTTCCCAGGAATAAAAGGCCATATTGAGACTTGTTTGTTGCTGCCACCTCACATTATTGAGGATACTATAACGCAATGATTATACCCATATAACCTATCAAGGAGGAGCTACGGAAGATTGCCCACAACAGCAAAACGTCATTGTTCACTTAAGCATGTGATGAAGTTTTATTTTATTCAACACGGAGTGCTGAAAAACAAAAGCCTTCTTACTTGCCTTCTGCCTTCTGCCCTGCAGTGCCAAATAAAAACCCTTCAAATTCCAAAACAAATATTTTGTCCTGGCATCTAATGCACGCCCAGGCGCCCTGGTGGGGGGTGCCTCTTTGAATTGCCCGGCCCAAGGTTTCTTCAATGTTTTCCTCTATAGTATAGGAGTTTTCCCTTGTCTTCATACCGCTTCATAGGCTATTTAAGTAGATTATAAAGATTCGCTATGTCCTCCACCAAGCTGAGTCCTTTCATTCCTCTTCAACCTGTGACTATGTTTTATGTGCTTTTGTTCTGGACGTTGATTTTCAGTTGACTTAGTTGGTCACCTGAGGCATTCCTGTAAGGCTGCTACAGCCTTGTATTTCAGCATTAGGCATTCTGTTGTCTACATTCTGCATCAGCTGTGACGCATAATTCGATTGTCTATCAGCCTGACTTAGTTAGGCCTGTAAAGCCCTTTGAGGCTTGTACGTGATAAAGGGCTATTTAAATCAACTTGACTTGACTTGGAAAACAAGACAGGGAAGAAACGCATAATTTACCATGTATAGCTATAGCCCTTGCAATCATGTTATGAATAAGATATTATGAATGTGTACTAATGAGCATGAGTACAAATGTTTTCTTTTTGTTTTCTTTCTGTTCTACTAGTCTTCCTGGTAGGCAGTAATTTATAAGAGCTTTTCAGAGTGTTTCAATGACAAGGAAAGGTGAAGTCCTCAGCAACTGCCTCCTAAAAAACTTTTTCTAATCCAGCCTGTCAGGGAAGTTCCCCCTTCAAGTCAGTTAGTTTCATGTCAGACTACCTATAAAGGAACCCATGAAGTATGAAAAGTCAGATATGTCAGAGCCATGCACATGATCATTGATTGGAGACTCTGAAGCCTGCAGCACAATTTGTATTGTAGCGTATGGGAAGCCCATACCTTAGTGTTTGAAGCCTGAGTTTCAACCACATTCTACCTTGTCAATGACACTGCGAGTTGGGCCAATAAAACACACCTTAAGTGTCACATAAATTCCATATACCACGGCCTGTCGTGGGTTATTGCATACATTTTGATTTAATACATCAGAAAAGTGGAGAAACCCACTGAAAAGACCACCAGTATCAGTTTTTCATCACCACAACTTTGATAGGGATTTGACAGTAAGTGTTAAAATTCTGAATGAAAGTTTCCTAATGAAGCCCATGAGTCTTCAGCACCAGCTAGCCCTTCAAAAGCAGGTCCTTTGATAAGCGTATCCTAACATGTAGTGGCAGATGTTCAGTTCAAAAGCTCAGTTTAAAGCTGTAACCCTAAGTAACTACTATCTACAAGCCTGAAGGAATTGTTTCAGTACTGTCTATAATACAAGCCATTCAGAAGTCATGAATTTGAGTCCTTTAGTAAGAGCCATAACGACATCACATTCAACATCACATTACTTGATCGTCAGTGTGGCTATTGGACAACCTGCTATTCTAGCCGTATACCTTATACCGGACAGCATATGGCTCATAAAGTAAGGTGAGAGGGCACCTGGGCTCGGCTCGGCATAGTTTCCCCAGAGCGATAGCAGCATTCTGCTGTACAGCCATCCTCTTGGCGTTCCCTGCAGCGTGGCCCAGCAATAGCAGCACAATATCGGTGCCCAGCAGGTTGCTGGCAATTCCCTCCACTTCAAGGCAGTGGCTCAGGCACAGGGCTGCATTCCCTGACACCATCTCATCACAGCTGGAGCCCAGCAAACGACGTAGAATGGAGAGTCCTGTGTAGAATGATGAATGGCGAGCAAGCATTAAGAGAATAGTACTGTTCACAGACACACATGAAATAATGGAATCAGTACATATGTTCCCTCTCATGCACATACACCTGTGCACGCACACACATATTAGGGCACACATCATACAAATGTTCATGGCGTCATGAAGCAGCTCATAAAAGTAATGCTAGCATGTCAATCCTTTCTCACTTGGATCAGACTTCACCAGCTCTTCCCGTGCCAAGTGACTGGTAGCAGTGCACACTGTGAGGGTCTTAATGGCATACTTCGTGGCAGTCTGCCCTGTTCCCTGGATTGGTAAAGAGACACACAAAAAACAATGACATTACACAAGTACAACATGCTTTGCAAACTTGAACTTTATGTGACAGTCAAAAGTCACATAAAGTTAGAGAAACAAATGACATTTTGATGCAGTAGAATTTGGCAGAACTCTCAAGAATGCACACGCAAAAGGTTAAAAATGGTTAAAAATGGCTCAGTCCATGAAACATAAAATTCTTTGGCCATTTTTGCCTTTATTCAATAGTTGACAGTAGTGAGACAAGAAGGATGACGGCAGACAGTAGATGATGCAACAAAGGTCCCAGGCCAGATTTGAGCCCAGGACATCACGGTTACTCGGTACTCACTAGTGATTAACACTGGGACCTGGGTTTTTTGGTAGTTTTCATGAATGGTTAACGAGTGTGAGGAAGTCGGATTTTCATGTCGCTGTAGAGCTCCCTATTTATCAGTGAAAGTGAGAATGGTGTAGGCCTACTACAGGTCACCTGTCCATCCAAGGATTCAGCACCATGGCACAATAGCGCCACTATCTTTTTAACTTTCTATCTATCAACCCCATTAGCCTACCTTGACATTTGCTGTGCATTTGTTCCACAAATTCTCAGCCTTCCATTTGTGGAGCCGGCTTTGCACAATATCATGTGCCCACAGATCTTCTTCTCTTTCTTTTTATTAGGCCTACCATTATAGGGCTACTTTATAAAACAAATAAAAGATCTATAAGGAAAAACAGTTTGTCTTTATTGTGTGAATCTGCCAAATACAAGTGCCAATATAAACATTACATTGACCAAAATCGTTTGGATAAGCTATTTTTCTGCTTGGATAAAGGAAATTTTGACCATAGAATTGGTTAGCGCTACGGTGCTAAGACACTATGCGTCTCAGCTGTCATCTTTAACTGCAAGCATGTAATTTCTGTCGGTCCTATCTATAGCCTAGACTCCCAGAGTATTGGAGTGGGTGGCCTAGATCAAGTGTGGTCTTGGTGATCATTTTTGTGTGTGACTTTTAACAAACTGAATTATGAAATATTACTGTAGATAATAAGAAATTGATCAAAAAAAATATTACCGTAGGTGAGTAATGGTTCAATAATGGTAAAGTAGGCTAGCCTTGAAGGTCAGGTTTGATAGATAGGCTCCGGATTCCCTGATGCAGTCGCTGCTGTGCCCTTTTGAGTATTTCCGTGGGGGCAGTTTAGGAGAGTCATAAGTCAATGGGGATATATCTTAACCATTTTTAGCTTGGGTTTATTACTGGCTGCACCATTTAACTGTCTGTTAATGCACACAGACATGGGTTGAAATATAGCATGTATTAAGCCACCAGTACTTCCCTCATGTTTTAGTGATGCTTCCATCAGGTCGTTGTGGTAGTGATAGTTATACAGGACCCTAGGTTACATGGTTACATGCAGTATTACACCTGTAGGTGATCATAGTCTGACGATTATTTCCATGGAGAGATACATGCATTTTCATAATTTCTTTTAGGAATTAGTAATAAATGTCAATAAATGTCAGAGTGGAGATATGTTGCTATGCTAACAGTAAAATATGAGGTTGGGCATTTCTATCTACCTTCAGCAGCCGACGCATAGTCCTAACCACGCCTCCCTGGATGACATGTTGAACGGCAGCAGGGGACTGAGGGAGGACAGTGCTCAGCACGCCTGTGGCTCTCTGGAGGACAGAGAAGAAAGCTGGCTTTAGGAGAGAATAGAGAATAGACAAAAAGTATAGGGAGAAATGTAGAGTGAAAAGACAAAATAGTGAAAGGGAGAAGTAGAAAAGCAGAGAATCAAGAGCTGCTATAGAAGAGAGTATGTTGAAAGAGAAATAAAACGGAAAGAAAAACAGAGAGTGAGAGATTGTGGTAGGGAAGTGATTCAGAACAGGGAGAGAAAGAACAGCTATGTCAGGAGAGGTTATGGAGTTTGTTAGCAGAGATAGAGTAGAAAGATTTTTAAGGGATGGAGAGAGTGTGGAGTGAAAAATTGTGATGTTAGAGTGAACATAAAATTATAGTGAGCATTTCAAGGAGAGATAATAAAAAGTTGGGTGGAGAAAAGCAGAGGAAAAGAGTTAGGAAGAGGCCACCAAGGGGTGTTTGTTTTCCCTTGGTGTCAGGATTTGGTGGATGATGATTTAAAAAAACAGTATTTTTAAGATTTGCTACCTGCTGTTTTTCCACTTTTTTCTATCTATAGTTCCATGTTAAATCATTACTTACAAAAACATTGACACAGCAATGAGTAAAACAAAATATATAAAATGACAGTGTGTCTTCCACTATAGAAAATGTGTATTCATATGTGAATTGGAACATATTTTCCACACCATTTAAGACCTGGAAATTATCCAATACATTTTCCATACAGTTAGAACAGAACAGATCAGAACAGAACAGAACAGAACAGAACAGAACAGAACAGAACAGAACAGAACAGAACAGAACAGAACAGAACAGAACAGAACAGAAAATATGGAAATTAAGGAAATAAAAAGGACATTGACAGCGTGTGACAGGGAGAAGTGCCAGCAAAGGAATGAGAGAGTGCGAGTCAGGAGATAGATGGGAGGAAGTGGAGGAGTCTGAGGGCATCGTATAGACAGT
The DNA here is from genome assembly GCA_034670385.1 of Hoplostethus mediterraneus. NCBI lineage: Eukaryota > Metazoa > Chordata > Actinopteri > Trachichthyiformes > Trachichthyidae > Hoplostethus > Hoplostethus mediterraneus. The sequence continues at coordinate 197,910 of JAXDDW010000265.1, forward strand.
ATAAAACTGCTATAACAGTCATTAGCACAGACAACAGCACCCGGAGCAGGAGTTTTAATCAACTGTTATGACACACCCAGCCGGGATCCTCGGAAACAATGTGAGTTGCTGTGTGGGATTTTACGGCTACAGAGCCGTTACTACCTTTTGGGGCACATTGCCAGTGAGTTTACAAGCTCATGGAAAGGCCCATTACTCAAGACTAATGTCTTTTATTTTCTTCTTGTTACCTAAAAGAATTGTTTTTGCTTTGTAGGCTGAAGGCAAGTTTAAAAAACAAACTAACTAGAAAGTTTTCAGCAAGCATTTCAACAACTCTAAAAATCACTATGTAATAGCGTGGTGCAAACTTTCTTGGTCTAACACTGTGCTCCTGTAAATCTCAATGGATATGACAAAGTAACTATTTGATGTGTTGGGGGTTTGCAGTCCCCTCCTGGTCACTATGCTCTGCTACAGTGAGGGGGATTCCTTCACTCACAGTTATGATTCCTCCGTCACTATCACTCAGCAGGCCCAGACACCAACCACAGAGGGAAACAGCATGCTCCTAGAAAACAATGAGAGTGAAGAGGCTAACCATTTTTCACATACATAACACATAAACAAAAGTGAAATCACATATCCACATTCACACAAATAACCCCTCTGTTTTCCTTGTCCACCCACTTTTAGTTTTGCCTGTATTCTCATCTATAGGGTTTCAGTGGTGTGGAGTCGATCCTTTTACAGATGAGCATTTGAACTCTTTCAAAATGTCAAAGACCCCTCAAGGATGAAATCACAGTTAAGGTCAACCATGCCTATGGTATCATGGAACTAATGGGGTGCCTAATATTGTCCGAATTATAGATGAGACAGAAATTTGTCTTTGCAACAGGCAGGTTTGACTCATAAAACACCAAGGCAGAATATAATTGTTAAATTGTGGTAATTGAGACTTTACACCAGGCAAAGTAACTTCAGCATCGCACATCAACACCTGTTTACCTGGATTGCTGGAGCGGTGATAGTGGACAGGTTGATGATCAGGCCAAGCAGAGGATAAAGGATCTCTTTGTATTCACATGCACTGCACTGCTTCTGCAATGACGTTTACGTGGAATACAAATGCATAAAATGAACATATGCACCAGTAAAGCAATGTTATCATTTCCCAGGCTGAATTATGTCTACTGGATGGTTGGTTTTATTTTCTGACATTCAAACTGTTACTGGCGTTTTTTATTTCAAAGAAGCAGGTTGCTGTGGCATCATAATTCAATACAGATAACAAGTGAACTGTGTTCTTCGTGACAAGAGGACAACAAGTCTGTAATCATATTCACCATGGCGACCAAAAAGGCCTCCCAGCATTCTGGATATTGAGCCATATTGCAACGGATGACGTCATCTCTAGCCAAACAGCCAATAGCCGATATTAGAGATGGGAGGACATGCTGATTGGACCTGCTGATATTTCTCTGGAAAATGGAGTAAAAATTGTGAAAATGGAGAGAATGGAGTAAACAGACACAGATGTACACCGGCACAAATGCACATCAACATCCTCAAAAGTAATTCTGGCGTCTGACCATGATTCAAATATCTATCTGAATATCTTACCAGTATTTTTGTAAAAGGGACACTGACAGATTCTGTCAACACATCCCTTAGCTGCTTGCAAAATCTGTAAGAAAATATAAAATCATTGATGAAAACACTCGAGAGATATCAGATCATATTACATAATGGTTGAACGTCTTAAATATTCCATAACACAAAAGTATCACATATACTTTCTATCAACATCATGCTTTTTTTTGCTTACAGTGCATAACAAGGCTTGGCTGACTGAGGACTACTAAAACACCACGTGGTATCTTTTCCTCCCCAAACAGACTGAGTCGTAGTAGTCTGTCTGAGAGTCATTAAGGATGATTTATGTTACATAGCAATACACTTTCATGGTCAAATAGCATTGACTGTCATGCTTTAGCAAGGCTACTATTTGAGATCTAGGTGAGACGGTTACTTTCTATGGGACCATCAATTTTTTGCCTAATCACCAACAGATCTATCAGTCTATGATTGGAGAGGAAAACAAGCAATATCTAATATACTATACTATATACTATACTATAATCTAAGACTTGCTGGTGATTACGTAAAAAATGGATGGTTCCATAGAAAGTATCCCTCACGTTCTCAAATAGTAATGTTGACAAAGTGTGACAAGTCAAGTCAAGATTATTTGTACAGCCCTTAATCGCGGTTACAGTATGAAAGGGCTTCACAATGCCCATATTAAAAAAATTATGAAATAAAAAGTTTCTAAATATCAAAACATTTAGGATAAACAGCAGAACTGTAAAACACTAATGCACTTTTGCACAGTACTGTATGTTGTTGTAGAGTTTGACTTGTACATATAAAATGATTGACCTTTTGTATATCAATACCAATGTGTCTGGGAAAAGCCAACACTGGTCGATAGTATCTGTGCACTAATATATCTCTTTGGCACTGGAGGGTAGGTGAACATTCAAAGTTGCTGAATTGTTAGCATGAAGAAAGAGCCTCCCCAGGACATACTTGATAATACGTTCTACTGAAGTAATTCTCCTACAGCTATATAAGCAAAACAAATTTATCTCCCTATTTCACTGCTTGACAGCTCAACTTATTTCCTGCTGTGTTTGAGAGCCGGCCTTGTCCTTTTGCTCTATTTTCATGAAGCGCCAGAGAGGGGTAACAGGTTGGGAAACGCAACGGCCTTTTGCTTTCAAGTGAGATTAACAATGGGATAGCACATGCTGATTTATTAAGGTTGTCACACTCTGCATTCCTCAGAGGCCCTCTCCTGATGTGGGTGGATTTTAAAGTGTTTTTAATATATATGGATATGATGTATGGGAGGATAATAACTGTCCAGTGGGTCATGGTCTGAGTATCTGAAAATGATATGTATTTTCTCATCAAGGAAAAAAAACATTCATAATGGGTTTGAGGAAAAAAACTCTTGTGTTGTGGTTGAACAGTGTAACTGTAATACTTGTTTTCTGACGCAAAATTCTCCAGAATAATCACTGCTGTGTTCTCCTGCTGCTGATTTGGCTTTGAGATGCACACCATGAGGTTCTTCACCAACCTTAGGACCCAGATTAAAAGTAGAGAGTGAGAAAGAAAGAGAAATGGAAAGAAAAAGAGAAATAAGGAGTGACTTGCCAAAAAATTATATTTTTAAAATAAATACAATAAATATATATCAAATACATAATATATCAAAAAAGTGAAGGTTGAAAACTTTACGACTATTTGCAGGACAGCAAGCTAAAGCATACGTTCAGACTTAGCACAGTAATGAATACAAAAAATGATTTAAATCCCAGCTCTACTCAAGAGGGGGTGGAATAGAATATGTGTTATTAATGATTTGCCTATTGAGAACATACGCCTAACTTCCATGTCGTCTATATTTCACTTTTTAATTTCCCCATCCAACATGTGCCTGGGTTGGAAACAGCAGAAATGCATTTTTAATCAAGCTGAGCTATTGCTGTCATCAATTGCAATGTGATGACAGCATGGAGCAATTTCTTACATGTGCAAATTCAAGTTGTCAATGGCCAAACCTCTGCCATGTGGCATCTGTGAGTATGAACTCAACAACGCCAGGCATTCTCTCCGCACAGCAATGTGATCTGATGTTAATGAGTCAACAATACACTGGCTGGAGGCTGGGCATGTCATCAGCATCTTCTGGTTTTCATCTAAAAGCAAAGAAAATGTGCTAAGAGCAAGCTCACTCGACACCGGGTACCATGTGGGAATAGATTTTCTGTTGCAAAGGAATGATAATCTGCTTACTGTAGGCTTACAAACTAGTTTGCAAACACAATTATAGCAAAGTTAAGCTCAATTCACAGATTGTTACTGCAGAGTCAGATGTATTTTTGTCCATATGGTATTAGCACACAAGCATTTTGCATAGCTGTGTAAACGATTTGTCACAGTTGGCACAACGAGTTGATGTTGGTGAATATTAATGTGTTGAAGCCCACGTAGCTTGTGTAATTCAAATACAAGTGAGTGCTTAATAAAAGAGGCTTTGGTACCACTGTGACAAGATGTATAATAGCAAAACAACGGCATAATTGAAGATGTTTGGTATTTTCCTGCCAACTCAAAAATTGATGAAGAAAGAGACACAAACCATTTCCATTGCAAATCACCCTCCACAATTTCAGAACTGACACAGACATCTCCTGGGTGTACGGGTCCATTGTTTTCTGCAACACGCAACTGTAGAGAAAACAAACTCCAGCCTCTTAGTTTGGAGCTCTTCAAATAGACATAGCACAAATTCAATTAAAAGTTTATTGTCCCATAAGGAAACAAAACAAAACACAATAAAACGAATAACAACACATAACAAATTGTCACAATATACAAAAACATGGACAAACATGAGTTGATAAGGCCAGAAATAGAGTCAGTAAGTCAATACAGTGCATAAAAAGGTTGCTCACTCCGCAAAATACAAAGTTCTCATGTGCAAATTATGTAATCTATGTAATTACATAATTATTATTATAATTATGTAATTATGTAATCCCCAGAGTCCCCAGTTCTTTTACTCTTGAAATTAGGCACTCTAAAGCAGTGTGCAGATGGCTTCAGCTCAAACTGCCCACGAAGAAGGTGACCAAGGCCAGAGAGAATGACACTGGCCTTGGTCACCACATTTATAGATTTTAGTTAGTTGTGCCTGGCTCACATCTTAGTGGCTATTTTCACCAAGCTCAAATCGCAATTTCACTGCAGCATAAACTTTACAGACACTGTGTTCCAGCTTGAATAATGACAACACTGAAGAACAAGGGGAGAAAGTTGCAAAGTTAATAATACCCTTACTAATCTGACATGAGGGAGTCTAAATCTGTGTCTTTTCGAACAAGACTCCCATACTTTCTGGGACAAAACACAGGGACTTTGGTCATTCCGGGGCTCGTCTCAATATCCACTGTGATAATGTTTTCCTTTCCATCATTTATTAGGACAAGGAGAGAGAGACAGAGAGAGAGCGAGCGAGAAAAAAGAATAATCTCTCTCTAGGTTGGGTCATCTTTGTCTCTGTGCGCCACTGTCACTGAGTCCATCTATCAGAGCCCCACTGAGTGCTGTCAGCTGCCTCTCCCTCTGGTCTCCTTACCTCCTCACCGTGTCATTGCTGCTGATGATACTGAAGCCATTGTTCAGTCTGAACAGGGTCTGGCCAGTACCTGTTAAGAGAGAACACTAGATAGTGTAAGAACACAGAGAACCACATATCATCACCAGGCAGCCTCCGGGTTTTACAGAAGCACAACACATCTCTCTCTTTTAGATTAGCCTAGCTTGTGCATTGGTGCACAGTCAAGGACATAAGATAAGAGAATAAATAAAACACATTGCGAAAGAGAGAGAGGGGGGGGGGGGGGGGTGAGGAATGGTCTATTTCCTTCTAATAATGAGTTGGAGTAGACCGACAGAAGAACAGAGCAGAGAGGGAGTACTTTGAGGGGAGGAAGCCTGTAATGTCAGCACTGCCGAGATCCTTTCAGTTCTGAGTTATGTAACTTTTGCCCTTTTCCACTGAATGGCACTGTGAGACAGGCATTAGATCTTCTGACAATACACTTTTATTCATCCAAATGAAGAAAAAGTTTAGAGATTTGGATTAGAAATGTTTGTTTTTTCGGGAAAGGACAGCCACCTTTCCTTTCGTGGCGTACCTTCTCCATTCCCAGCATCTAAGTCCATCAGAGTGTATGCTGAGAGGAAGCTGCACGGTCCTTTCCACTTGGAATGAAATGTTTTATCTCTTTTCAGTCTCGATAGAGAGGCACAAAGGAAATTATCAGGAAGGAATTTAAATTTGTATGTGGTTTCGTCCATCCTGATAGTTTTGGTGCTCTTCCATAGAGTGTCGTGCGGTAAGTCTGCATCGATATACAGTCCCTGTTGGAGGGTTTTATAGCCCACTCCCCGCTAATGGCTTTGGGATGGCCCTCAATGTGGCGAACTCTCCGCGCGAACGCGCAAATTGAGGCGGAGTGCACAGGGTGAAGGCTTAGGGAGTAGAATGAGATTGAGCCTGTCTGACCCTTTAAGATGTGTTGGATTTCCTGAGAAGTTACCTCTGTTAACTCCAAATGAGAGGTGATTGTTGTGTCAAGGCTATTGTCATTCCAGAGAACATCCCTGATTGGCTACAGACAGCAGGCTACAGGTGATTTAAGGCTCTGGAAAGACAGCAGATGAGGTCCTTGTTTCTTTTTGTGATGTGAGCAGAGCAGTCTTTATTTTGTTTTATCTGAGCTTGTGAACTTGTTTAGAAAGTTGTTTGCTTTTGGGGGGGTTGAGAGCAGAAGACCCCAGAACAAGCAACCTGGTGAGGCTGCTTGTGTTTTTCCTCCACACTACCAACCAAGTGACAAGTTATACTGGGCCTGCATAAGAGCAGTGGTGGGTTGAAGCATGTCAGACCTACTTCATTATAGCTACTTACTTAGAAGTAATTAAAAAAAATTATACTCCTCTGAGGAGGCTGTTAACATTCATGACTTGTACTATTAGGCCCTTTTTATAAAACTCAGAAATATGTATTTTCTGCTGTCTAAGAGAGCTGTAGCTAAAAAATAGTTTAGCAGTATAGTTTCAAAGTCAAATTGTTGAGGCAAATGTAGAGAAAGTAGAGTATAGGAGGATGTATCACTTACTGAACTTGCTGAACTGAACTCAGTACAATGTTATTAACACCACACCAGCCCCTACCACAGAGGACCTGAAAAATGAACCCTATTCATCCAGAAGTACTTTTCGCATCAGGTTCCACTCTAAGTCAAATGTAAAATTCCCTGACTTTTCGATGACTTTCCATGACTAAAATTAAGAATTCCCATGACCTATAAACATAACTGTGGCAGCTGAGAGGAGGGTGGGGTGAGGCTTAACGTGGGTCCAGGGGAGAGTTGAATCTACCCTGGATCCGGGACCAGCTGCGGCCAATTAAGCCTGATTGCAGCCGGGCCCTTTTTAACGTGTGTGTGAATGTGTGAGCGGGGTGAGAGCGCCAGGGTGAGAGACTGGTTGACACAGATCGTGTGAGGAGCCGACGTGGACGGAGGATCCGGTCGGTCGGTTGGATGGAGAGCGGAGATGGAGCCAGCGACGGGTAAGGCAGAGCGGGAGCGGGCCGTCTCCTGCCGCGGGCGTCCAGCGGAGGTCCGGGGGCAGTCGGGAGCCGCCTGCAAGGGCTGACCAGCCGGGGTTGGAGCTGAAAAGCTGAGGAGACGGCGCCGACGAACAGCTGCCGTCGAGACCCGGGCCGCGATATTGCTGGGATGTAATAAAACGGCCTACTGGCCATTAAACTCTCCACCTGCCTGTGTCTCTGTCTGTCACGGACCCCGGTTATGTGAGACCTTGTCACAATAACATGACAAGCAAAACATTATTTTAAACACACTTTAGATTAGGGATCTCGGACTCTGGTCCTCGAGAGCCAGTCCTGCAGTCCAACCTTCCACCTTTGCTGGTGTTAAACAGTGTTAAACAGAGCCCGGCTGCACTGGGCAGCAATGATGTGATGGGCACTCAGGTTCTACACTTTGTGTTTCAAAGAGTGTGAAACACACTAGACTGTGGCTCTGAAGGACTCCCTCTCCCATATTTGATGGATCTATAGTTGTAACTTTACAGCAAGCTATTAAAGAGTGCAGGAAACTCCTTAGAGTTTTTCAAGAAGAAGTGATACAATGATGAAGTCAAGGCTTTGTCCACAGGAAGTTGCACCTCATGTCATCCAGCTGTGCAGAGCACATTTCAAAGACAGATTTGCTCCTTCAAAATGAGGTGCTAAATATGTAAAAGACTTTTTTGTCAGATTGCTTGCTGTTAGCAATTGTAGTCAATGTTTTACACTTCTTACAGGTGACAGCCATAGCAGGTGATGCTGAAATTACCTTCAGCCTACCAGAGACCCCTCAAGTGGTATACTGTACATCAGGTTAAGTTGTATAAGTTGTTACATTACAGTAATGAAAAAACAGAGCCACATTTTCAGAAATGTGATTTGCTTGAACAAAGTGTTTTTGTATAATTATATGAATCTGGATATGGTTTAGACCTTTTAACGCCTCCTCTCCCCCTCTACAGCTCAACTGAGGACAGCTCAACTGAGGACCTCACCACTTATCACCTAGCACCCTGCACTTTATTCATTCCCTTCCACATTCATTCACTGCCCTGCACCTGCATCCATGCCCTTTCACAATTATTCATTTCCCTGCACTTTAGGCACTTTAGCCACTCTCATTCGCTTTCACATTCATTCACCATTACCATTCTTTAACTCTGTATATATGTACCATCCATTCAATCACAAGCTGCTCTTCCCTACATCATGTATATATGTAAACATGCCATCCATCTGCTGTAAATCCTGGTTCTGTCACCTAGTACCGTAGTTTTTTAGTACTTATCATTTAGGCCTTTGTATTTTGTACATTCTGTTTCTTGCTGATACTGTTATGCTGCTGTAACCCCAGAATTTCCCCCCGGTAGTCAATAAAGTATCTATCAAGCCACAAAGGGGATCCAATTCCTGCTGGGGCAAGGTCGTCAGCAAGAAAATAGAAAAAGTTGTCCAAAACATTTTTTTGTTTGAATGGGACTTGTAAAGTCATTGTTTGTCACTGTGAAGTCATTCACATTATTGCCTCCTGCTGTCATCCATGGTTTGAGAAGTCAGCCTCCATAAATCGGTCAGATTTGGCTTTTGGTTTAGTTCAAATGAAAAGATTGCAGATGAAAAGAGTTTTTCAGGAAGCGAAAGCTACTGTTAGTTTCACCTTAGTTCCACCTTACCTTTAATAAATTCTTTAGATCCAGATTAAGCCTACATCGTTGAACTTTTATCTCTTCATGTACAACATGATAGTTTGAGATCTTCAGACAAAACTCTTTTATTGACTGTTCCCAACTCTAGATTAAAGTCCAAAGGTGATGGAGTATTTTCAATCCCCCTAAACTGTGGAACAACTTGCCTGAAGAATTACAAGTAGAAAACTCAAAACCCTTCTCTCCAATCTTGCTTTTAACTGTTAACTTTCATGTTATTTTTTTCCTTTTATGTTGTTTTTACTGGCACTGTCTTTTCTTTGTAAAGCACTTTGTAACTAATAGAGCTATATAAAAAGTTAATTATTATTTTTAGTAGTAGTAGTAGTAGTAGCATTTCTAAATGCCAACACTCTCTCACACACACACACACACACACACACACACACACACACACACACACACACACACACACACACACACACACACACACACACACACACCTTGCACCCTCACACTGAAGTAAGCTTTTAGTTTCATCAGTGGACAGCAAATCCCCAAAATATGCACAGTAGAGTTTTTACATTGCTTTATTTGGATGGTTAATTTGGAAGTCTGAGGTTCAGATTAAAAACAGTTGGAGGCTTCTCTTCTGTGCAAGTAGCTGAGGATGAAGAAGAAAAGCAAGCACTTCACATGAAAGCTAGTTAACAGACTTGAATAAAGGAGGAACTATTAGGTTACTTCTGGACTGATTGAAGCTTTTTCACAGGTACGTCTATCCATGCTGCTTATACATTATTTTTGATGTTTTTTCAACCAAGTTATTTTTTATTATTTTATTAATTTATTGTTACACATACAAAATATTTAAACATTCAATATATGAAACTCCTACATTTACCAGTACATAGGATATGAATACTGATCATATTCTGAAAGCATCACAATTGCCATAATTTGATTTAAAATTGATAAATCTGTCTGTCAGACTGTCCTAGTTAGTCCTGGCTTGTTTGTGATGAAGGGCTATTTAAATACATACACTTGAAAATGTATGTAACAAATCTTGAGCCATGATCCAGGGCAAGCATTCATACAGAAGCCCAATTCAGATGTCAAAACAATGATAATTCAAGCAATGCATGCAACAACTCAAAGGGCAATACGAGGGGCATTACTCACATTATTGCAAAGCAAAATGTATAGACCAAATTATGTAACGCGGTGCTAATGCATGTTGCAATGTTATGGGTTTCAGGAAGAGGCGCTAATTGCAAATACTGCTAAATGAACACCTGCAAATGAAGAAGTAGTTGTTTCCGGTGTAAACATGTACCCACAATCATCATAGTGGCCAACTAGCTGCCAATGCCTGTTAACTGATAACAGTTCCAGTAGTAGACTTGTGAATGAGCAGTTTATAACCTCAGACATGGTTCAAGGAAGCCAGTTGACGTGCGTGTACTATGTAAGCAGAGAGCTTGCGTATGTCACAAACCTGTAGTAGCGTATGCCTTGTGTTAACTTTCCAGTTCCAATTTATAAACTCGCTATTCAACAACAGACATAACAGTGTGGCTGACTCTAATGGCTTGAACAGCCCATTCAGCAGTTCAGAAACTAAACTGAATCAACAATTATAGGCTCAATGGAAGGCTGATCTTGCTGGCCTGAAACAGCGTGCTCAGCGGTTCAGACACCAAATTGTATCATAAAATAATTGCATTCATTTTTCAAAAGGAGGCTATGGTCCTTACCAGCATGAAAGACACATGTAACATGTAGCAAAGAAGAAATGACCATATTTGGTTTGATTAGGACCTACAATATATCTGTATAACTCTCAACACCATCTACATTGACCTTCTATCTCATATATTACTTTTAGCATAAGGGACGTGCTTAGCTAAAAGGAAAAGAGCATCTCTCGGTTTGGGCTCCCTTTAAATAAATATTCATGATTGTATTTCCCTGTCTTGTGCCTACTGGCTCTCCAGGCGGTACTGAGGACTTTCCTTTATCAGTGTGACTCTATAGAGCGTATTGGAAATTTGCTCACTGTGACAAGCAAATGGAGCATGAAGAGAAATCAATGGTGGACAGCGTCAGGTCTCCCTTCACTTCCATTTTCACAGGTATTAACAACTGACTGTTACCCACAACACACATTGAAAATTGCAAACTGTCATGTTCAGTGTGTGTGAAAGAAGTTAGGCTTGTATACAAGGTGCTTTTTGGAAACATTATAATCAGAGGCAGGTGGACAAGAGAGCCACTTTACCAGAATGCATTGTGTGGTTGGAGCCTCTTTAAAGGCATATTTGTGCAAAGGGTAGAAAAAAGTGGTAAAAAAAAAAGAAAAGCCTGTCAAAGTTGCCAAGGCGTTTCAGCCATATTGGCCTTAATCAGGGCATAGTGAGAACAAACATACAGCTGTGTGTAGCAAACAGAAGGTGTACTTCTGTTTTGAGCCCATGTACATTGAAAAGGTATCAAAATGAATACATTAATCAGTCAATAAATCAATCAATTCTGTTTTGTCCAAAGGATTGTCTTTCTGTCCTGTAGTCTAAGACAACCCCCCGGCAGGCCTATTGCCAATGACCGAACCAAGACAAAAAAAAAACATGTTCTAAGACATCACTTCACGCTCCTACAAACCTCATCTCATTTCAAAAGCACATCATAAAGCTCACATACAACGTGCAGCAGACCTATTACACAGCACTAAAGAACCACATAGTAAAACAAACCGCACGGCACTTTTCGACACATTACAGCACACAAGCTCAACACATAAATCGTATCAGCAAGTCCAGCTGGGACATCATCACCTGTGACCCCTGAAGTGACCTGTGGGATGTCAGGAAATATTTCTTGTGTGAGAAATCTTTCTCGACCCCCCATTTTTCTCTTTACAGGAGAGCACCATCCATCAAGGACAGGCTAGCCCATAGCTATCTACCTGCTGAACAAAGTGATACTTGGCACATTCAAATGCAGCAACTGTAACCACTCTGAGAACATGCTATGCACAAAAGTGTTCACTGACCCCAATATGAACCACACATAAAGACTTCATTAACTGTAACACTACTTTCATACAGTGGCCTATCGCCCACTTGCCCTTGTGGTTGCTTATATAATTTGATACACCAAATGATGATTGAAAGACCACATCAATGAACATAAATATGCCATCATAACAAACACAGCTTATCCCATGGCAAGACATTTCAATGAAGCTCACACCAATAATGAGTCACTCCTCGAAGCAGAAGGCACTGAACAAATCAACCTTGCTGCTGGCGGGGTGATAACTAAACTTTTAGAGGGAAATAATCTGATTTTTTAAATTCAATGTTTCCCAGGCCTAGACAAAGAAATACACTACAGACATTTCTAGAACCACTGCAATCTTAGCATTATCTTTATTTATTGATTTATTCATTTAATTTTGATACCTATTCAATGTACAGGAACTTTGAGGGTTCAAAACAGAAGTACACAGTCTATTTACTACACACACCAGATCACGGTATGTTGAATTCGGCTTCGTGGAACCGCTTTATCCCCGATTGACTTGTTAGGTTAACTCAAACCAGGCTTTCGAAATGAATCTCCGCTTTTCTAAACCTGCTTTGTGGAACACCCTTCTGATGAAGACCAACATGAAACAGCAAGTTTGACACCCTGTTTTTGGTACTCTGCTTTGGCCTGATATTGTCTACCCTCCGTTTAAAGTGTGCCTTTAAAGGGAAAATGGAAAAGAGGCTCCAACCACACACTGCATTCAGGTAAAGTGTCTCTCTTTTCCACCTGCCTCTGATTATTATAGTACCGACAACAAACATAGGTTTTCCCAGCTATGCATCATCTGATACCATGTCCTAGGAAGTCCGTCACCAGCACTGAGGTAATACAAGAGAGCTTGTCTAGACTACTACAGTTGAATCATGAATATGACCTCTACCTGCCTACGCCAAAGGTCTCCCTTCTCTTTTCCTTACCTTCCTGGCCTGAAGGAGTGTCAACTGCAATGATTTTGGCCACAGGACCAGGAGATCGGCGAACTAGTTAAGCAAGTTATTGAGGAAACGCTCAGAGAGGGCTCAGAGAGGTTAGAAGAGAGAGAGAAAGAGGGATGTGTCCCAATAGAGCACTCACAGTCAGTAATGGCTTGTGACAGAAGCTCCAACCCTCCACAGTAGTAGAGGGGAGTCTGCTTGGGCCTTGACAGCTTTTCCAGTAGCTGGGGCACTGTAGTGGCCTTCTCCTCTCCCTTGTCAAACGCTTCCCTCGCAGACGTCTCCTGGCACTCTCTCTCCTCTTCCAAATCCACCTGAGTCAGGTATTCTGCAAAGAGGAAATGAAAGGAGATTAATGAAGGGGAAAGAGAAAACAGAACCTGATCTGAGAGAAAAATGATCCCAGAGCAGCTGAGCATATGTGTAGTGGTACTCCCAGAGTAGAGCAATCAAAGAGCAAATAGTGCAACAGCCATGCCTATAGATGACCACCCCTTCCCCCAACCCATCTTCAGAGAGGAGGACACTGTGGTAGCACTGTTACCAATGTATAAGAAATATAATGCTATTTTATATACAACAAATAGGCTTTTAAAAAGTGACTGCAAAGCTGTGTACAGAAGATAGATGTAAACAAAGGGAGTGTATTTAGGTGCTTGTCTGAACCCGATAGATTATGATCGTTCTCTAATGTTTCTTGTAGCTTGCATTAATGTCTCTCAGCTACTAAAATACTGAACCAATATGCATTTAAATTCAAATTTATAAATACACTGCCATCAAAAAGCTGGATGAATCCCCTGCAAAGGCACTATTCCTTGTAAACAGAAAATATGCTTTCCAATCCTGAACACAATCACACTGAGAAGAGAATGAAATGTATTGGCTGGGCAATATGGCATCCAGGTTTACGTTGTCATGGCAGCCCTGCAACTAAATGGCCTGCTCACAGGGGGAAGGCAATGGGAACCACCTTACCCTGCCAAGCCGAGTAAAGACAGCATTGTGGGTAGTAAAAGGAACGAGAATCTGGGCCATGGAGGACCTTTCTTCTGTACTTTGGATGAGGTTCAGTCCAACCAGCAATATGGTAGAAATGTGTTAGTAGCATTCTCAACAATGTTTGAATGAATTCATGGAATAATGATGAAAATGATTGATAAGGACTGATATTTTTTTAACTACATAATACATTTTCAAAAAGCATGAATATAGTCCAACAACATTTGAGATGGTGGAGACGGTATCATTTCACACATTTGAGATGGTGGAGACGGTATCATTTCACACATTTGAGATGGTGTGAAATGATATAGCTCTAATGAGGATAATGCCTACAAATGACATAAATAATAATGAAATGAATATGAACTTTCCTTACCCAACCTCTGAACAAATTATTTGTGTTATTTTTATTTACCTTTGACCATCTTCTGCCTCCCAGGTTCAATTTCCAAAATCTTTTTATAGCAGTGTCTGGACTGAAAAAGAAAAGTATTTTGGTATCACTCTGTTAATGATAGGTTAATGTGCTTCACTGATCTCCAGAACCATGAAAATCAATACAATTCTGGCCTCACCAAAATACAATCTCAGCACAAGAGTGTCAGCAACAAATCAGAAACCAGTACGGGAAATAAATTGTGCACTTTGCGATATCTGTATCAAAGAGACTGTTTACCAGATATCAATATGTTTGAATAAGCTTATTTTCCAATGAGTGGATTGGAATAGCTACACTGCAGATTTTACAGATGCATGCTGTGAGATCGCATTACTAAGGATCAATAACAGATATGATATGCAACCATACTGATCCTAAGAATTAGTAAAAGAAAAAGAAAAAAACAACTTTGTTCTGTATTGCAGGTCAGAAATGCAGAAATGTCAGAAATTAGCCTTCATTCAGCTGCATGGTTCTGCTATATTTAGATATGATGTTGAGCTCTAGAGATGTGTCAACAAAACCAACATGTAAAAGAATCAATGAGGCATGATTAGATGATGAGGTGTAATTATGCTCACCTCGTTATAGTTCTTCAGTGCCAGACATGCTTTGCCCATGTGTAGATAAGCCTTTGTGCACCTGTCATTACACTGACAGAGAATAAGCAGGGGGTGTATAAGTTAACACAGCACATCGACATGATGGTGGCTGTAACAATGTTTCTGCATTGTTAAACATTGGTGCGGTGACATTGAAAATACTCAGTCTGACCTTCAGGGATACACTCCACTTCATTAGTTTACATAGTATGTGTTGTTGAGATGTGATGACACAAAATGAAATGAAACAAACAGCAGTTGCTTTATAGAGCATATTTATCATCCAAAACTGGGGCGAGACATTTTCAACTAGAACTTGTACTTGGCTTGAGTAGCCATGAGCAAACACATATCTAGAAAACAACTACCAAATTAGGATGAACTCACAACCACTATTCATTTATTGTACACCTTTTCAAACAGAATGTTCTCTTCAGAGTGCTGCACTGCTCATGAACTGCACCCTGCACCTATTACTGTTCGTGTCTGAGTGCTATGCAGGCCAGAACATAACCTAGTGTTAAGACATCCAACCCATTTTCCTACTAAGCCCATGGTCCTCTGCACTCCCAGGATCAAAAAGAATGGCGCCTGAGATGACACCATGACGAATGAGGTAGCAACTGACTGACCCCCAGTTCCCAGTCAGGCCTTACCTTCAGAGCCCATTCGCAATCGCCAATAGCCTCCTTGTACTTCCCCAACTTGATATAGGCCTATAAAGATAGAGTTAAATGGTGGACAGATGGTAACATGGTAGCTAAAACACACAGCAAATTAATGTGACCTCAGAAAGTAGAAAGTAGGTGTAAGTGGAACAGAAGTATGAGATTGTTGTGGCCGCAAAATCGTGCAGGCTTTCCAGAAATTGTGTCCTTGGAAGGACATCTAATTAATCTAAAATTACTGCAATTACATCCGATCATTATTATTTAGAAATTGAAATCTATGGCCAACAACCTTCAGGCTGCACAAAAAAGGCCCCTATGTAAGCCAGGTGCCTTTATGAGGCTGTAGTTGCCTTTGAAAAGCTCACAAGAGCAGGTTTATTTCTGTTCCACTGAGGAGCAGTCCATTGCCTTAGCACTTTGCCATGTGCTTTAGAGGTTGGTGTCAACCTTAGGGTCAACTTTACTCCACCTCTGGAGTCACTGTCTTACTCACTTTAACACTCTGTGGCCTTGGTCTTGGTTTAAATTCCTTTTCAAGCCTACACATCCTCCCTCTGTCTCCCATATTCCACTCCTTCATTGTAAAGCCAACATTTAAAAGATAAAGCTGAAAATATTTACTTGCGCTCGGTTGGTGTACAATGGCTGCATGTCCCGTAGTTCAGCCAATCCATCAGTGTAATACTTCACAGCACTTTCATAGTCTTCTTGGGTATAAGCTTCATTTCCCTTATCTTTGAGTGCTGCAGCAATATATAAAAGAACAACATGTAAAAGTGCATACTGCTGACACTACAGTGCAGCAAGTACAGCTGAATGTGATGACTTTTGAAAGAATCTTTGAGGAACAGAAGTTCACACACCAATTGCCTTTTCCTCTTTTGCTCTCCTGCTTTTTCTCCTGTCTTCAGCATCTCTCTCCATAGTCTTCATGAAATTCTCTAATCAAAAGAAAACATAAATGTAATTGCTAGAACAGAGAAGAAGTCAACTGTAAAGATATAGTCAAAATCATATTTTCTATACAATTATGGCAATATTTCTCTTTCCCTCAATAAGTGAAATCTCTTAAAATCACAAATTATGATCCTAGTTGTAGAAAGAAATATATATTATTGGGGTCTAGATTGCAGTAATTTATCTGTTAGAAGTGGCTTTTTTGAACTACGTTTTGAAAGTGAAGGTGAAGGTTTTCAAGTTAGTGCTGCTGTCAGATATCCCCACAAGGCAGTAACGGTTGGTGATTGCTTATGCTAAAAGGATAAAATGTTCTCCCAAAGTCAGACACTGCTTTAAGTCAGTGGAAGGTAAAGTCAGTATAGTGTCAAATGTCAGTTGAAGGTAGAGTCAGCATAGTATCAGAGATGAGTGTGCAATGACCGTAGTGTTAAAAGTAATTTGAAACCATTTCAGTCTCCTCTGGCTCGAGCACAAAATTATTCTCTACTCCCCTTTTGTGTATTCAACATTAATGGTTTTACTTTTGTGTGACCACCATATTAATAAAACTTCAACCCACAAAGGTTTACTCATTTTTGTCCCTTTTGTGATAGTGAAATATATAGTGAAATGGAGAATAGTTTTACAAAAAGAGTAATTCTAGGCATTAATTTGATGAGTTTAAAATGAATAAATGAATAAAAAGTAGATGTAGTGCATTACACTGGAATGAAAATGTACCTCCAAACACCCAAAACCTCATAACACTTAATTTTCCTCACTAATCCATAGTAATTCATTTGTTTTGTGTTATCTAATTTTGCCCCCAGGCTCCTGAAGCCTATTGGATACAGACAAAGTGCTGTAGTACTTCAGCTAAACTACCAGGCACAAAGAGGAAAAGCCAAAACCAATTAAAATTAATTCACATTTAAATAGGAACTAAGTTGTTTCCCATCACAGGGGCGGGGGGCTATATATTTGGAAGCCAACTTCTGGTCTCTAAAAAAGAAAAATTATTTGGAAATAAAAACAGCTGGAACATAGCCTTGATTTGCCAGGCAAAGAAGCTAATTCAATGGACAATGTGCACAGAGTCAACAGCTTCTTGGTGTGCACTCTAAAATTGGCACTCCGAACAGCAGAGCAACTTCCGGCAACAACTGAATTTCAAAGTACTTTCAAAATTCATATTCACACTTCCATAGTGCATATTCCAAATGCAACAGAGCATTCAAATGTTAAAATCTTTACAGCTTGTTACTTTTTCATCTCATAGGTCTGTCATCTGAACCTTTCCATAAATCTCTCTAATAGTATTTGGTCTCTTCCAATAGAACCAGGAGGCCTTCTTAAACAGAGCATCAGGCTATTTAGCAAAGCACCCAAACAAGAAAATACTGATGCTGTTTACCTTGGTGGGGGTTTCAAGCTGAATGGAATCCTATGAAAAGACATTTAATGACCAAACCTCCAACATGTTATTT
Source organism: Hoplostethus mediterraneus (assembly GCA_034670385.1). Lineage (NCBI taxonomy): Eukaryota > Metazoa > Chordata > Actinopteri > Trachichthyiformes > Trachichthyidae > Hoplostethus > Hoplostethus mediterraneus. Next base: position 215,949 of record JAXDDW010000265.1, read on the forward strand.
GTACTGAACAGCAGCCTGAAGTAGCAGAGGAATGGTATAGTCAAAAAGTAGAGCATTTGTTTTTTCTCTTCAACAGAAGAGGCTGCACAGTGCATGTCATACTGGTGGATTGGTCTCAAAGACTGAATGGCATCATCCGCCTGACATGCTTCATAGTCAATTAAGGGTGTTGACGTTCACAGGGGAAGCTGAAAACCCTAGTGAAATTGACTGCATCTTTTAGTGCTGTGTGGTTATTCAGGCAGGCTGCATTGTTTTATCTCATCCTGCCTTTGGCTCATAGGTTTGTCTTTCACATTACTTGGTAAGCAGTAAAAAAAAATCAGCTAGACTAATTGAAAAGTGAGAATGGCCAGAGAGTTTCACATTTGATATTCACTGGTTACTGTGCCTGTGAATGAAAGAAACTGTTTCCTGCCCTGCACAGCAGAATATTTAAGTCTATTAAACACTTAATTGTAAAGGATGGCCAAAGAGAGGTTTATTTTTAACTTTGCTCACCAGGACTTACACTTGCAGAATTCTGTGGACTCTGAAAAACAAGAATGGAGGGATTAGAAAGACTGATAAGGGACTAGATACGATACGTACATACATATTCTTTGCGATGTAGCATACATTCACATTCAACTGACATACCATAACAAACACATTTACCTGCCATTAATATCTTTTGCACAGATCTACTACAGTACATAGTAAGAAGGGTGTTGTATTGGAGGTATTGTAAAGAATCCTTACAACAAATTGTTGATTGTGTATTGGTATGTAGTATGTGTGTGTGAGTGTGTGTGGTAGACAGGAAGGGTGATTCTGTTTGGGCGTTACCATAGTAGCATGATGCAATGACTGCTGTTGTAATTGTTGTATTATTGGGCTTGGTGGTGGTGGTGGTGTGTGTGTGTGTGTGTGTGTGTGTGTGTGTGTGTGTGTGTGTGTGTGTGTGTGTGTGTGTGTGTGTGTGTGTGTGTGTGTAATGTGTGGGCTATAGCCTTTGTGTGCATGTCTTTACCCGTAAAAAGGGGGATGGCTGTGGTGGACGGTTTGTGTTGATCCTTGTCTTGTTGATTTTTGTATTGCATGGTTCATCCACCTCCAAGGCAGCAATATAGCTATCAGCCTTCCCCACTGCTTTCTGCTGACACTCGGCGTCTGAGGAATTTAGTTCTTTCACCAGGTCACCTGAGCAAGAGAGAGATGTTTTTCCTAGAGTTTATCAGCTGTTACTGATTTCAGTATTCTATGATTTCTGGCTTTGGATGAGAGTTGTCCATCTTCACAGTATTGATTGGGCGGTCGTGGACCAAAGGATTACTAAACATAGTAGTATTTCCCTTTGAGTTATATGTTAAGACTCCAGTTCGCTAGGTACTACTAGGTAGTACTACGTGACTACCACGCGGTTATTAGTGTTAATGCATTATATACCAATAAAGCCAAAAACTATCACTGACGTTAGTTCAAAATTCAGCTGTCTTCCTGTTTGCAACGTTACCCCCTTCATTCTGGCACATAGTTCGCAACAAAATTTCTAGCCATTACTCACTTATTTTGTCAACATTCTTCAAAAAACTCTCTAGGTCTTCAAGCTGGTCCATCGTGTTGTTCTTTTGTCCACAAGTGAGCTTTATTTGTTGGTTAATGTAACTTTACTTTTTGGTCGAGAAGTCTCCGCGTTTCAAGTAGCCATGGTAACGTGACTTCTTGCTGCCTTCAAATGCTCCTCGTAAACTCTCAATTCCGCATTCGTAAATTGTAAACAAAGGGTATTACTGTTGTTCTATGTCCCTGCACATGCCCCCAGGGCCTCTAATGCTGACTTTAACCCCTGCAAAGGAAAATTGGGGATGTAGCTTTCTTTAACTATGCGCCTAAATTGTGGAACACCTTACCAAGGGATACCAGAGAGGCTGCTTAAACGACTGCTTAAATCATATCTGTTCAAGCTTTTAATTAGCACTCTTTACACTTACAACAGTTGACCTTCTCAATGCAAAGCACTTTGTTTCAAAATGCTGAATTTTACGTTGATTGTTTTCTCTCTTGCACTTGACTTTTATTTCCCTATCTCTCCTTTAAAAAACATTTTTAATTAATTTTCCTTTTAATGTAAAGCACTTTGCACTCTATGTTTTTGTATGAAAGGTGCTATACAAATAAAGTGTATTATTATTATTGTGCGAATTATGATCTTTACGAGAGCAGATGAATGCATCACCTTCGTTGTTTGTTGTCAGCCCAATGAATTATAATAAATAGAACGGATATCTTCAAAATGATATTTTCTCATCTGCTGCATTTCATAAGGCTGCCATGGTCTTGATAATGTTGACATGGAAACAATCATTATCTCTTCACTTTACTAGACAGGATTACTAGATTACTAGTGTACACCAGGGGTTCCCATTCTAGCTAGGCTAATTCTATGCCCCCATACCTCCACAGCGTTCTATTGGTTTCAGCACCCAGTGGGCTGTGTAGATCAAAAATAAATCCACATTAAATCTCAGTGAACTTGATATCTTATGAGGGTTCCTTTCAACAGTCACCATCTTCATGAGAGGGCCTACGTAGGTGGAGGATCCTCCACCTTGATTTCTCTCAGCAACAGATCAACACTGCCTCCCTATGGCTAAATTGTGAGAGAAAAACATTAAGAAACACTGACACCAATGCAAAATAGTTTTATTCTAATGAAATACAATATAGTTGTGTTTTATTGTGCAGATATCCATATTATCACTGAATTCTGACCACAAAATCATATTTTTACATACCAACGCTGCATTTCTTTTAGGACATCAGATCATTGCAAACCCAAACCGCTTTGGTTGGTCATCTAAAGGCCCTGTCACACTATTGCGTATCGGACTAGCGTATGCCAGTTTATGAAAAAAAACACTCATACACTGGTATACGCTGGTATACGTTGACATACACTAGGGGTACGTTAGGCATAGGTTTTATACGTTTCAAGCACGGTCGCATACGCTGGCATACACTGGCATCCGCTGAACACGCTGAACATTTTTATGCATGCTTAAAAATGTTGAGCGTATGCCAGTGTATGGTTTATACGCAAAGCATACGCTAGGTATACGCTGAATACGCTCGAGATACGCTCGAGTTACGCTAGAGGTACGTTACTCATAGGTGGAATACACTGGTCATACACTGACATACGCTGGGGGCCCTGTCACACTATTGCGTATGAGAGAAACGTATTAGTTGCGTATGAAAATTCATTTCATACGCACAAAAAGCCCTTGAAAATACAGAGTTTTTCTTATACTTACCGTATTGAACCTATGCGTAGCGTATGAGTAATCATCAACCCCCCCCCCCCCCCCCCCCAATAGCTTGTATGTTCTTTGCCCTCTTGCGACAGGCAAGAGGGCAAGAGGGCAAGCGTGTGCTATTAATCTTAAAATATTGACTAGAGATTAACTATTGGATACAAGATCTTTCCCATTGAGCCCTAGACGTCAACATCAAAACATATCATCCAAGATCTTTTAAGCTGTGTATTGCCCAGTTGTAGACTAAGCAGTAAATACATTATTACATATTAAACAATGCACAAACAGTTGTAAAAATCAGAAACATGCACCAGAGAAATCCATATGTACAAGATAATGCTTTAAAAATTATAGTCCCACTTTCAGTCAGCTATGAATCACTTCTCACCTGCCAATAATATACTCTTGCCAATCAAAGTCTTCTACCAGTTATACCTTGTAAGACAATGTCATTAACCAATCAAACAACAGAACCATTAGGATTCATATAAAAGATGTATGATAATGCATCTCTCACAAACTCACACACTCTTACCTTTCTCAACTTTCTCTCTCACACACACAAACACACTCAAACACACATGCACATATACACTCTCAAATTCACAGCACATGTTTGACATGCAATAAACAGGCAGGATTTAACTGGGATATTTCCCACAAATTGCTATACAATTCAACAGGGTTGCACTGCCCTTCAGCTCATATGAGAACAGAAATGTCTTATAATTATCTGATTAGTGCATTAATTAGGGGACATTAAATTGCCCAACAGTTGGATTCTGCTGTTGGATGAGGACAGCCATTGTGCTGAGTTACTTCTGGTGTGAGTTGGTCAGTTGCACAGGCGCAACTGTCTGCACAACTGGTACCATTGGAAGGTCTTGACATGGAATGGGAATAGCTAAGCTTGTCCCACAAGGGTCACCACAGACAGAGAGGCTCTATTTGAGAGCCGGAAGAAAATAGGGCAATACAAAGGAAATGAGATTATTGACATTCCAGGCACTCTTATTGCCATAGTAACATCAATTACATCATCAATTTGAGTGTTTGTGCAGACCTCATTTAAGAGTTCTTGTAGTGTCCTTTCACACATTCCATGTAGACATGCGCTTAGAGTCTTTAAGTAGCAGCTAGACAATGATGATTGGCATGATGAGAGCCAGAACACCAAACAGAAAATATTCAGGAAAAAATACCCAAATACTGAAGGAAAGAAAAAAAAGAAATGAAAGAAACTTGTCATTCATAGATGCCTTCATAATATTGCTAGCCACTTGCATGCAGTATTCAGAACGATTAGTAGGAATACTTTACTGTACATGTCATCACGTTATAAAGCAGCTATTGAGATCCAATGCTTAACAATATGAACTTCAGGATATAATACAGATTAAAATAGAATAGAATGTATGGGTTTATTTGTGTGATGGTTCACAGAGAGTGGGTCTTCCAAGACCAGACTCCACCCACACTGAATGTCAGGGTGTCACGTCTCATGGGCTGTACTGACAGAACAATGCTGTCATTGATTAAATGCTCTTGACTTAATCTGTCTGCACAATAAATCCACTCATGACTCAGATCTTCCCACTGTGGTTTTCGACAGAAGATGAATACCGCTCTAACACTGGACTACAAAGCTAATAATCAAAGGAGTAATTCATTTCTATTCCATATGAATGCTTCCTGTTTTGAGAATTATTATTGAACTACGTGACAACATACAGACAAGGTCCGTTCAGTGATCATAATTATGAGATAGTACCTGTATACACATTATATACAGACATACATTACAGTAAAGTTCATAAACTGTAAGACAGTGTCACACAAAATAAGTAAGTGATATCTGTTATTGCATGTCCATTTAAGGATATTTATTGGTTGCTCTTCCTCTTCTTCTCTTTATGGGCAGAAGTCAGTGCAGATTAAGAAGACATCCTGGATTCAGAGTTTGACCTTAACTTGTCATTCATAGATGCCTTCATAATATTGCTAGCCACTTGCATGCAGTATTCAGAACGATTAGTAGGAATACTTTACTGTACATGTCATCACGTTATAAAGCAGCTATTGAGATCCAATACTTAACAATCGCACCACCAGATTCAAAGACAGTTTCTTATTATTACACCCCCCCTCCCCCCTCTCGCACCCCCCCCCCCCCCCCCCCCCCCCCACGCACAACAGGCCACTTTAAGATTAAGAGATTAAGATTAAGATTGACTTTTATTTGCAACATCAAGGTCACCTCAAGGTTACCTCAAGGTCACTTTATTTTACACTCTGCTTCACTTTATAATTTATAATTTATATACTTATACTTGATTATTATTTTTATAGTATAACTGGTACTTATAACTTTTGTACTTTGTAACTCTGTACTTCTAGTATTGTACTTTATAACCTTAGCATTGTACTTTCCTAACATTGTACTTTTTCTTATTATATTTCTTGTGTTTTTTAAATTATGTCTGTTTGTCTTAGCATTAGCGTTAGGTGTCGAAGAGACACAAGAATTTCATTGCACACTTTTGCTTCTGTGAACGTTGTGTACATGACAATAAAAAATAAACCTTGTACCTTGTTAAGGAATGTCGTGCTATAAAACGTCTGTACATGAAATTGGATTTGCACCATAAAACGAGGCAATTAATTAGTCTAAAGCCTATTGAATGGACCCACCGTGACAACCAGACCTCTCACAAACATTACCTCTACACCCACTAGGGCTTTGAAATGCATTTCCTTCAATGATCTGGATCAAATACATGCTCAATTACATCTACATTTTGTTAAATACATAGCACAGACTTCATCTCAGCATCAACTGGCCCAAAGTTATGCTTTTAGTTTTCAAAGAATAAAACTAAAGATACAAATAACTAACCCAACAGCTTGTATGTTCTTTGCCCTCTTGCGACAGGCAAGAGGGCAAGAGGGCAAGCGTGTGCTATTAATCTTAAAATATTGACTAGAGATTAACTATTGGATACAAGATCTTTCCCATTGAGCCCTAGACGTCAACATCAAAACATATCATCCAAGATCTTTTAAGCTGTGTATTGCCCAGTTGTAGACTAAGCAGTAAATACATTATTACATATTAAACAATGCACAAACAGTTGTAAAAATCAGAAACATGCACCAGAGAAATCCATATGTACAAGATAATGCTTTAAAAATTATAGTCCCACTTTCAGTCAGCTATGAATCACTTCTCACCTGCCAATAATATACTCTTGCCAATCAAAGTCTTCTACCAGTTATACCTTGTAAGACAATGTCATTAACCAATCAAACAACAGAACCATTACGATTCATATAAAAGATGTATGATAATGCATCTCTCACAAACTCACACACTCTTACCTTTCTCAACTTTCTCTCTCACACACACAAACACACTCAAACACACATGCACATATACACTCTCAAATTCACAGCACATTTGACATGCAATAAACAGGCAGGATTTAACTGGGATATTTCCCACAAATTGCTATACAATTCAACAGGGTTGCACTGCCCTTCAGCTCATATGAGAACAGAAATGTCTTATAATTATCTGATTAGTGCATTAATTAGGGGACATTAAATTGCCCAACAGTTGGATTCTGCTGTTGGATGAGGACAGCCATTGTGCTGAGTTACTTCTGGTGTGAGTTGGTCAGTTGCTCAGGTGCAACTGTCTGCACAACTGGTACCACTGGAAGGTCTTGACATGGAATGGGAATAGCTAAGCTTGTCCCACAAGGGTCACCACAGACAGAGAGGCTCTATTTGAGAGCCGGAAGAAAATAGGGCAATACAAAGGAAATGAGATTATTGACATTCCAGGCACTCTTATTGCCATAGTAACATCAATTACATCATCAATTTGAGTGTTTGTGCAGACCTCATTTAAGAGTTCTTGTAGTGTCCTTTCACACATTCCATGTAGACATGCGCTTAGAGTCTTTAAGTAGCAGCTAGACAATGATGATTGGCATGATGAGAGCCAGAACACCAAACAGAAAATATTCAGGAAAAAATACCCAAATACTGAAGGAAAGAAAAAAAAGAAATGAAAGACACTTGTCATTCATAGATGCCTTCATAATATTGCTAGCCACTTGCATGCAGTATTCAGAACGATTAGTAGGAATACTTTACTGTACATGTCATCACGTTATAAAGCAGCTATTGAGATCCAATACTTAACAATCGCACCACCAGATTCAAAGACAGTTTCTTATTATTACACATTATTACACATTACATTATTATCATGTGTACATGACAATAAAAAACCTTGAACCTTGAACCTTGTTTCACACCCCCTTGTTTTACCTTAGACCACACCCACAAAGAATAAAATGTGGTAACTCCCCAAGCCCCTCCACTTATTGGGTCCAGACATAGACCTACAATCTTCAGCATATTGTCCATTTCAACTCAACAAAGAGCCATTATGGAAGAAGGCCAGTCCCGCGTTGCTGTCAATTCCTACCTAGGATGGTCCATCTTCAACACTATTTGCTGCTGTCTGCCTCTAGGGATTGCTGCTATTGTCTGCTCCTGCAAGGTAGGTTGTTATTACTGAAACTAGAGTCTAGCCTTGTAGATTCTTTCTTGATTTTCACTTGCTGCTACCTGCTCCTGCATTATAAGTGACCCTCTAAAATCAATAATCATTCAAATAATTTTCAGTGCTTTTTAATAAAAAAATTTTAGTAAATTTCAAAGTTCTTTCACTTAAAAGTTAAATCCACTATAAAACAGAATTGCCATGTAATTGCTGTGATTGTTGACAGTTTTGTGCAGGAACAATCAGCTTCCAAAGCTTGACACCAAAGAGACTCTCTAGTTCATGACACAAAGTAAAAAATCCTAGGGCTGCTCCACTGACAATGAATGTGAGACTGACTTTGCGGGCATTGTGAACGTTACCGGGTTGATCTTACACAAATATGGCTGCAACATTCTCTTGTTCATAAATGTTAGCCTTCCAGTGAACTTGAGTCACTGAGTTGTAAAAGCTAGAAAAGTTAAATCTAGAACCTACAGTTCAGCTCTAGGCTTTGTTCCTTGATGATAGATTCGATTTTAATTATATTGGATTAAATTTGATTTCTTTACATTTCTTCACTTATAGAATATTAGAGAATATTACCTAGAAAATGTAATGGTACTTAAATGAGAACTGATGAAGACCATTTCTTTTTTAAAGGCACAAAATGATAATGCTCTTGGTGAAAGAACTTCAGCCGAGAATGCATCAAGGACGGCCAAGATCCTCAACATCATCGGGCTTGTCTGTGGAATCATACTGTTGATCATTTTGGTGATCTTTCAATCTGTCGGTTTCTGAGACTGCTTCTTTTAACCCAAGTTGCTATGTATTGGTATCTCTGTAAATCTTTTGTAACCGTGGATTCTCCTTCTCTACATACACGGGACCACTGATGAGAACTAGCTGTGTGCGTGCCTGCACATATGTGTGATCCGTTGTGCCCCCCGCCTAACCACACCAAAGAAAAGATAAAGAAAAGATTTATTATATTTTAATAAATAAATACTAATCTATCAGCATTAATTGTTTTTATTGTGATCAGTGATGAACAGTAAGAATTTAAGAAATGTCCGAAATAAACAAAAGTCACTGAAAAATTGAAAACAAAAAAACAATGGGTCTGTGTACCTACAGTTCAGTATTCACTTGTAACACCAAAGATGGATATGCTTCATATCAGTTTTGTGATTCTGAAAACTGAGAACTCTTATTTTGAAACCTGCAAGAAAGCATAACCTCAACAAGTTTTTTCTGTTTCTACCAAGCTTGTACTTTCACTACAAAAACCTGGTGTCCGAAGTCATCATTCTGCTTAGCTTCATGTCTAGTTATGCCCCTGACTGTCAACATTCAAGCCATACATACACAAATATCCCTTGAACAGTTTGAAGCTGATATTAATTGGAAGTGCCAACATGGTCTACACAGTCAGCAACCTTTGGCAAAGGGTACAACTCTTGCTTATTAACAGCATTGAGTTTTAGAAAATCTATAAAATCTATACACAACTTCAGTTTTATCCTCCTAGGGACTTAGTATGCAAGGAGAATTCCAAGCACTAGTTGGCTGTACAATTCAATCTGCAAGCATATAATCTATCTTGTTACAGAGTTTCCCTTTCATTTAAGAAAAGACTTGAGATGTTTGCTACTTGATTGGGGCAGAATCCTCTACATCAATGTCATACTGTAGAATATTTTCTGTAGAATATTTTCGGTCTCCCTTTTGCCTCCAGAGACAAGTGCAACAGGCAACAATTAACATTTTCTCCCTCGCTGTTTTATCCAGCTGATTGCTGCAGGAAAAAACTTTCTCTTCTCTCTTCTCTTTCTCACATACTGTATCAGTTACATCAGGGACTTAACATGAAAATCTTTAATCATCAGTTTCAAGCATATGCATGATAGATGGAGCATAATACTCAAAGGTTTGTGACCTTCCTTGGCTTTCACCACATTTTGTTGCACTATGAAATGAATTAAAAGTGCAATCATTTGACATAGGGTGAGCTTTACTTTGAAGAGTATGTTGTTCCATCAAAGTGAAAAGAAAATTCTGCAAAATTGAAATATCTAGTTAGCAAAATGATTCCGTACTTAAAATTGTGGTGTCACTGTTAATTAATTGCTTGTTCAGACCTCAAATTTATTAGTTATAGATCTTAAAGAATATCTTCCATTCCATATCATCCTAATTCAACCTTTTTGTCAAAAAAATATGATATCAGGTCCCTCCAAAACATCTACTTGAAAACCTGGCCGTATTGTGAAATATGTGGTTCACTTAGAGATAGCATTGGAGTCCAGTTTCCAAGAAATAATAAATTATTAGAAAATGAAAAATAATGAATAAATAAGAATACAATACTTATACAATAATACAATAATAATAATGTTTTTTTAATTCATGTGGAACGCCAAAACCTGATCAAGTCCTACACTAATATCTGTGCAGAAGCTTGTATCCATGTTTACCCCATCAGGTCTGTGACTTCAGAGCTCTTCTCCCTCAGCAGTCCTTCAACACGGGAGAACAAGACTGTCTCTCTGTGCTTCTTCTGGAGGCCCTCAATTTCCTGATTTCATAACCCCCACACACACACACACACACACACGCACACACACACACACACACACACACACACACACACACACACACACACACACACACACATAATGAGATACATGCAAGATAACTCCTGTGAGTCTGCCACTCTTGCACATTACTGAATCAAACACATAAAGAATGAAAATTGTGCTTTTATTTGAACAAACTCAAACTCAAAAGTCAAAGGCAAACTCACAAAAAAGTCACAACTAGCAGGATGGCAAAACTTTCTATAGCTGATACCATAACTAGAGGAAATGTACAGTCCTTACATCTTGAGAAAGCAACCCCCTGCTAGGTCTGTGAAGCATGTCAAGCAGGGAGGCAGCATGAGAGCCTGCCCGAGTCTCATGTAGGTCCCATGCAGGGCCCCCTTGGCCTGGAAACCATGCACTCAGTTTGGCTTCCTGTTCAGAGGACAGCACACCTAGTCTGGCCTGGAACAGCTCACCCAGACAGGCTTGCAGCACCTGATAAATAAAACAAACACACTTCATGGTGAAACCTAGGTATGAGAACTGGTAGGGGGCACACTATTTGAAATTCAAAGTTCAAGCTGATTAGAAGGTTCATTTGAAATCACATAGGTGTTCTTGAAGCAATTTCCCGAAACCTTTAAGGATTCACGGACTCAAAGCTGTGACATGAGTGTTTGTTTGCACCTTGAAGAAAAGCCTCTGGAAGGCAGGGCTGGAGTCGGAGCTCATGTCTCCAATAGTGATGTGGGACAGACAGTGAAGCAGGAGCAGAGAGAAGCCTCCAACGGCCTGGAGTCTCTGGCGACGCACAAACAACGTCTCCTCTGCTTCCTACAAACAGGTCATTAATACACATCTGGGAGCTAGTCTCAACAACACTCATGAATAAATATAATAACACTTTAAAGAATATTGTCATAATATTGAACCATAGAGATTCTACTCGAGATTGTCCGCGAGGGAGAAAAGACGAGGAGGAAAGAATCTCTGGGCAGGCAGGCAGAGATTAGCAAATGGCAGTAGATTTTATTCCCACAGGAAATAGTGAGCACTACTTCAGACATGTTGTGGTCAGAGACACAGCGGAATCACACAAGAGGAAAAGGTAGGTACTCTTGTGTGATAGGGTCTGAACCACTTGCTTGCTGAAGCATCCTGTTGTGCTGGTACATTGATTTCTTTGCAGCTAGAAATGTTGGCTTGTTAGCTCTTGTTGTTGTTGTTGTTGTTGTTTGTAGCATGTTAGCTGACATTGTTTGCTAATAGCTTGGTGGTTGTGGCTGGGTATTGATCTGTTCTCATGGCAGCGTGTCAGCCTGTGTGTGTTGCATGCTATTTGACAGAGCATTTATTATTAAACCTTTATTTTAACTCGTTGGTCACTGAGGTTTCCCTCATTTACAGGGACGACGAGTTTACAAGCAACAACAGAGCATGAAAAACAATTAAAAAAACAATAATACATGAATACAATTACATTAAAAACAATCACAGGGCGATTTGCAAAAGTCTGACACCATACATTTAAAAACAGCAAGAGGGGGGATGTTCTCCAGCCTCAACGCGTATTGGAGTGTGTTCCATGAGTTTGGAGCATCAAAAGAAAAGGCTGATTTACCGTGCTCTGAATGTACAAATGGGACCTTAAGAACCATCAGACCACTGGTTCGAGATGAGTAACATCCGGTGCGCTCTTCAAGTAGGGATGAAATGTATGGGGGCTGCTTACCAGTAAGGGCCTTGAAAATAAATATAAACCAGTGCTTCATGCGTCTGTCAGAAAGGGAGGACCAACCAACTTTTTCATAAAGAATGCAATGATGAGTGTCATACCTATCTCCGGTAATAAATCTAAGAGCAGAGTGATAAATGGAGTCCAGAGGTTTGAGGGTTGATGTTGCTGCATGTCTATAAATGATGTCACCATAATCCAAAACTGATAAAAAGACTGACTATTAATTAATTAATTATTTGCTAATAGCATGGTTGCTGGTAGGCTGTATTGATTACAGGGTAGTGTAGGCAGTTTTAGTTGTATTTGGTGTTTAGAGCGGGTGGTTCTGGGACGCCAGAAATTTATTGAACCTTCTGGAGGTGTCGTGGACCTAAATCAACAAAACATCTGTGATGGGAGAAGACCACTTGATAACCCCAGTGACAGACCCACACTTACACACTCAACCCTGTAGCACTTAGATTAGTTGGCTAATGAATGGTGCAATAGATTTATAACGATGTTGCCTGATCATCCTCTATAGTCACCATTTCTGGGTTAGTGCATCATTCTTTCTGACATCTGAATTGGGCCTCTGTGTGAATATTCACCCTGGGTTATGGCACAAAGGATTATAACATCAAATCCTGTGTATTGGTAAATATAGAACAGTACTAAGTGGTCTTCAGTGGGAGTGGTAATGTGAATCTTGATTTGAAGGTCTTTAGTGAGACCCAATTAATTCCTAACATGAGAACAAAAAAGCTAAACATAGAAAAAATGTATTTCAAAAAACATAGAAATAAAATACATTAAAAGCAAAATAATTTCCTCCAGGTTTGCTCAATTATAAGGGCTATTTACAATTTGGATAGATTCTTCCTTGAGCAGTGTTAGTTATATGTGGGCAAGGCGCTTACAGCTATTCTTGATGATTGTGGAATTGATCTCCAGACAACCTTTCTGCAACATCAGCATGTGAAATGCTTCAGTGCTGAACTCACCTTACCTGGTAAAAGAAGGAATTTCTGAAGGCATTGTTAAAGTAGTTGTTGTTCGGGAGACTAGCTGCTATCTGGAGTGAAATGGCTCGGGTCTATGGGAAAAAGAGAACAACAAACCCCCCAGACAGCCTTTAGATTAGTGTAGTCCTGTTGACAATGCTTTAACATCTACACTGCTGCTTCATATACACTGAGTAAGACTGAAACCAAAAGAGGCAGGAACTGTGTTTGACACTGACCAGGTTGAGTGTGTCCAGTGTGTGTAGCAGGAAGAGTCCATGCTGGTAGACCAGGAACTCTCTGGGGTTAAGGACTGCTGGGTCCAATGGGATCAGCTCTCCCTCACACTCCCACTGGGCATCCAGGACATCTACAAAACTATTTCCTCTGTCTGGACAAAACACAGATAGAATTGAGCATCATCAGCTACTGTAGGCTGTAACTTAGTCTTCTCTGCACCCAAAACATAGTCAGTAAGCAGTAACTTAGTCTGCATCCGAAACCTTGGGATTTTTCAACCTATAAACTGTGTTAGTTTTGCAAGCAGCAGCATTGGAGACAGACTTTCCCAGGTCACAATGTTGCTTGTGGCTATCAGCATGGTCTGGGTGAAACATAATGTATAAGTCCAAAAATCTGCACAGCTATCTTTTGCTGATGTCTTTTCCATCCACATTAAAATGAAGAGGTAGAATCAACAAAAAGATGAAAAGACTACATCACAAAAATGACATACATATACACACAAGCCTGAATTCATACTAAGAGAGTTTATATGAGAAGCACCATATGTTTTCTAACCAGTTACACCAGGTGCTTTGTTTTTGCTAAGAGAGATCTCTTCTACTCTGAAGAAAGGCACCGAATTAAACCCTGAAACCCTGAAGCCAAACAAACAACATATGCACCCAAACTTGACGTACAGGACGTCTACCATCTGGGCTTCATCAAGGCATTGGAAAATGAGAAAACAAGAGCAGAATGGGAAATAATGCAGATGGGCAGTGCTATTGCAAAATACTAAAATTAGGTTGCGATCTAAAAGATTTGGTAATTAGCACTTTATGCCCCTATCAATGAAACAAATGCACCCACAGACTCTTTTATTCTGTACAAGTAAAAAATGTAAAATCTAGAATCTGAAATGGGTCATAACATATATAATATTGATATACTGTATATGTTTAAATTATTATTTCACAAACGAACATTTAATTTGAGAGAAATAAGGCCTAAAATTCAAGTTGCTCCCAGTTGGATTTGAGTGAAAAATATCATTTTAAATGTGTGGTATCATTTGAAATAGTGCTTTGAGTGTTTTAGGGAGTAAGTGTGTACATGTGCATGTATGCTATTATGTCAGCTTGTGTGCAAGGGTGTGCACATGTGCACATGTATGTATGCACATGTACATATGTGGATAGTGTATAGGTGCCAGTGTGTGCAGTATAGGCAACAGCTGCTGCTTGTATTTGTCACAGTACCAAATATAGGCAACATCTGCTGCATCTAACCTACTAGAGTGGTTTCCTCTAAGAAGCCCCGCCTCACAGGCCCGCCCCTTCAGCTGTAGCTCCACCCCCTTCAACAGTTGAAACAGAGGCGAGAGCTCCAGCAGCTTGTCCCACTCCTCCTCTGGGGACAACAACAAGGGTGGAGAAGACATAGGAAACCATAAGTCCTACCTTCTAGTTAAGAAAATACTATGTGTTACTTCACCCTACTACCTCATTCCACTGATGTTACCTGACATTGTGGGGACACAGATATGTGTAGGCTGAGCAGGCTCTTTCATTGGTTGGCTCTCTAGGAGGAAATGGAACATAATCACAATGGATGACGCATCACCATTAAAGGTTGTTATGTTTTTTGTGCTGTACAGACAGTCTAAATTATAATGAGCCTGTGTGTGTGTGTGTGTGTATGTGTGTGTGTGCGGTAGTGTGACTGTAACTGTGACTGTGTGCGTGATATGTCCTTTCCTTGCAGCCTATTCTCAAAAACTATGTCCAATTGTGCATTTCAGTTCAGCTCAGCTGGGAACAAGACAATGTAGCGCACCTCATTTCAGTCATCTGAACATTCAGTCATGTAACGTGTACTTAGTCTCACCCTGGGAGTGAATGCCAGAAGATGTGGTGTGTCTCTGAGAGTTGTGTGTTGGGGATGAACTGGCCTGGAGAGCAGCAGCATTGTCCTGGCAATGAGCCTTGACTGGCTCTCTCAAAGACTGTGTGGAGATCCCTGCAGAAACACAAACTATCAGAGACCCTTTGCACACTACAGTCCAAGCCAGTACAGAAGAAGACTCAGACAGTGGGCCATAGCACCTCCCCAAGCTGCCGTGAGGCTTTCCTACAAGCTAACTTAGTTTTTGTTGTTATAAAGTTACTCTTCCTTATGTCAAAGTGTAATAATGTTGCCCCAGTGGCTCCTGCACCAACCTTCACCAATGCGGTGGCGGATTCCCTACTGCCATCCTGCTGCCTTATGACCTTATATCTATATCGCAGCTTTCAGCTATCGGTAAACAAGCACAAACCCATCTACACGCACACATATAAAAACAAATACGAGGCTTAAGTAGCCTTTAATGCACATACCTTTCACCACAGGCACAGAGGCTGTCCACACTCTGGAGCCACTCTCCAACCCATACGTCTGTTTTGTTGACAAACCTGAAAATATATGTCAGTGAACGAACTCCCCTGGTTCTAGGAATGTGAGGATTCATTTCTCTATGGGATCATATAGTGCACTCTGCAGTAGTGCAGTACATTTCTGCCTCATAAATACGGCTTAACAGTACATTCATTCTCAGAGATCATGTATGGAAGCACCAAATTGCAGCAAATCCATATATTGTATGGGTATACAGAGCAGACAGAAAATCAGTATTGATGTCAGATCTACTACTAATACCAATGTTTCACACTGCGCACATGTGCTGCAGTATCAAAGAGTGCAGTGCTCACGTGTTAAAGCTCTCTAACACAGTATGTGTATCTGAAAACGCCCACCACCATATGATCCAGTACCAGAGATGTGCTGACGGCAGGTGCTGGGGCAGAGGCTGGCAGGCTGTTTGTCTTCCAGGAGCTGGCTCAGTCTCTCCAGCAGAGGCAGAGCCTTCTGTTGGACCAAACCCATGACCTTCATACAGGGTCTGGGCCCACTGCACCGGGACAGCCCATAGTCCCTGTACCAAAAGTTACCAGACAGTACTGCCTAGACAGACAGAGAGAGAGATAGGTGCAGCTAATACCAACACAAGAAGGATTAGAGATAAACATAAACATTTATCAACTTCCTCCACCATAATTTCCTTTAGTCCAATGATCTATTAGCCATGTGGTTTACATAAACTTGATAGCAACAGTGTTGAAAAAATTTTAAAAATCAACTTTTCAGTGCAGTATTATTTAGTTGAATTAGATTTATTTCTATTCATTATTATTTATTTAGTGTATTCTTGTATTAACCTGAGCAGTGTCAGCACGGAGCTGGGAGAGATGTCTGACAAAGTGCAAGGCAATGAGAGCCCCATCCAACTCTGCCTGTCTGGAACAACACTGCTCCCACAGCTCTCTCTGTCTCAGCTGCCTGTCCTGCAGGACAGATAGACAGAGCCTCATGCAATATTAAGAACACACAGCAACATTTTCAGGGTGAAAAATGCCTATGCCAGTCTTTATGCTAGTCCACACCTGTCAGTTATTTGAACAGAGCTGACCCCAGACCCAGATCAGCTCAACAAACAACATTTGTCAACTCCAAATAATTGTTACTTAAAAATCAACAATTATTTGGAGTTAAAAAGTGTTGACTGGAGACTTGTTCATCCCCTTGAAGAGCTGATATGGCTCTTCAAATGTTAAACGAATGGGTGTGGACTATAAACACTGGCATAGTGTTGATTTTTACACTCTCAGAGTGAAATTACAATTTTGCTGTTGGGCACATCTGATCCAATGAACCCAACATGAAAACCTATTTACATTTGGCTGACACTGTTACACAGAGCCAACAGCAGAATATGCCTAAATTGCTAGTTCTCTAATATTACAAGGAACCATATGTCATTTAACATATAGCCCTTTTATCCAAAGCCATAAGTCAAACATCTTTAACATAGTTGGCCCCAGTGGCACGAATCCCTAAGACTACCAGTATCAGGGCCATGCTCTACCCATTCAGCTACACTATTTGACCATGCTAACTGTTATTGTAATAAAGTAATGCTACTGATACTGACCATAGCATGGGGAGTCACAGCCCGCTCTCCTCCCTGTGATGTCCATTTTTCCTGGTCTTGCTGCAGCTGCTCCATACACACATCTACCCTGTCTAGGCCTGACACCAGCTCTGAGTGCCACACACACTGCTGATCCCACTCCTCCTCGTCCCCTAGACACACAGACACAGATGCACGCATGTTATATGAAACATTTTTGGAAAGCACTGACTTGTTATAATAATGCTACAATTGTTGTACTGCGGGTCATGACTGCAATTTCCTGTCATACTCATCAAAGAATGATGATTTACCCAGTGTGAGGAGGTGTAATACATGTGAAGGCAGGAGCAGAGCCAGGTGGGAGTGCTGAGCTGCTCTCCTCTGGGTCTCAGTCTGGGCTGAATCATGAAGCTCCACCATTGCTTCCCTTAGCTGCCTCTCTGGTTCTGACCACTGGCTCTGCAGCAAAGTACACACACATATGCTTGGAACGTAGATGCACAAATGGATGCACGGGCGCACACACACATATACACATTCAAGCATTCAAATGTGGGGCTTTACGATAATACTGAAGGTGAGGAGTATATTCTGAGATTGCCCACAGAGGCTGTCTGTCCTCATTGTTGTGCACTGAAACCTGTCCATACCACATGGTTCACTTGCAAAGGAACAAAATCAACCTGCAATGAGGCCAATGGCAAGATATGAAAAGCTTCTCCTTTCCAATGTTGGCTTCCCCTTGACATTCACATGCCACTCATTTACACGTGTCGCAAAGGCTCATCCCCTGTGAATTTTTCATATTATACCCAGAAGAAAGGCTATATGAGATATTTGAAATAAAACAGCCCTCAGGCTCTGCTAACCGGATCAGAGTTGGCCCGCGTGACTCTGCTGAGACACTGGAGCAGAGCAGAGTCCAGATCAGAGAGAATTTCCTCCTCCCTCTGCCTCTGCTGCTGCCAGTAACTGTTTCGCAGACACACCTCCCTCTGTAGCGCCTCCACCTGGCTCACAATAGCAGCAACAAAAGGAAGCACATTAAATTGACAGAGCTAATTCTGTGCTACTGGATTCAAACAAAGCTAAAACAGATACAGAAACAATTCAAACCTCAGCACTGGTTGGAGGCAAAATGATTAATTTACACTGTATTAAAAAGGCGTGTTAGTTGCGTGTTAATCGCTTCCCCACCTGTACACTATCAGTGTGATCTGCCACTATTAGCCAGTAGGAGGCTGTTACGGGTACCACAGTTTTTCTGGACACATCAAGCCTGGCACCAATGACTGGGGCCAACACCCCTGTCACTGGGTCTACTGTCTGAGACCCACAGCGGATCGCCACTAGGCCTGGGAAATAAAACGGCATGCAAGACAGATTTGGATAAGGGTACAGTAGCTACTCCACTCTGTTGCAACTGCTTTTCTGTATTGTATTCAATTGTATGGAAATGGATTACAGTAACAGATGAACACTGACTCTGTTGTTTTGCTCAGTACCTTTCCCATCAGGGTCCTCCATGGTCCCTGCCAGTGGTATTGTGATTCCAGAGATCAAATCTGTCTGAGATCCCAAGACGGGTACACTGAGACCAGAGCCCATGGGGTCAGGGTACTCCATCCCCAGTAGAGCCGGCACACACATATCTGAGCCTTGGAGAGGCATCTCTCCTGGTGGGAGTAGTACACATAGATGATTGTGTATTAATGTGGACAAGGCAAGTCAGAAGGTCAGAACTGAGAAGATATGATGAGATTCTCAAACTTCATGTGAGTTCACAACCTCAGAGAGAATTTGGTTGGTTAGATAAGGCTGGCATTTGATTGCAGAAACTCTACTTTACTGACTTTATCCGTGGTTCCTGGCCAGATGTTAAAAAGAGTGAGATAATGTAGCCCCCTCTTGTGGCCTGTTGGGTAATTTGACCCGTGTGGTTCTCTGATAACTGAACGGGGGGACTTGAATATCTGACCTTGTGAGTTCACAGCACAAACAACTGGTTCATCTAATGTGGTTGTTTGCATATCACAATACACAATACACTTCTTGTCTTGACATGATATCATAAGACCATAGAGTCTGGATATGTGTGGAGTATGTGGGATGGAAATGCTTCAGATGCTGATTAGTCTCAGTGGAACAAAATGGAGGGTGATTACTTTTAACAAAGAAAGGAAGAGTGGAATGCTCCTGTCATGTGCAAACCTTAAAACTGGTTTTGGTGATTGTCATGTTTTTACATGTTTTGTTCATGACATTGTTATGCCCCTTAGGCTCATGGAACCCCTTCAAATCCCATTGCAAAATTTCAAAAATACAAGCCTGGAAAGACTAAACCTGTTTGTCCTTAAAGGTTGACAGCAGTAAAAAGTTAGTCAAGGACTGCACATTTTCTGTCAGGCAAGGTTAGTGTTTACTATTGTCTTTCAACCAAAAGCAGAGAGGTTATGTTGACAACTCTCACACATCCCAGTAAAAGGTCTGTTGAGGAATATAAAAGTAAGAAATGTACTGGATGTTTTCCAACTCAATAATGAACAGAGATTTATAGCAGAATGATGACAAGTGGAGATAAAAGTTCCCCTGGAACAATATTGGCTCAAACAAAAGTTCTAATAAGTTTCTAATGCGCAGTACAAAACAAGAAACTTGTTTACAACAATAATAGAAGGAGCAGGAGAGCACCGTATCAGCACAGGGAGACAGAATTGGGAATAGGGGAAGTGCAGTATGAGTTAATGTAATGTAATGTCTGGCCCAAGAGAGGTTGCTCTAATCCACTCCTTTATCACTGCAAAGGTGATGCAACCCCTGCCCTGGCGCGCTGTAACAATATGGTCTTCTCTCCTTCCTCTTAAACAAGTATACAGAACACTAAAGAACATTATAGATTACAGACTTCTTGGAAAGGCTTATTAATCACGACTGTATCTCACCCAGACTCCCCCCGTCCTGCTGGAGACCTGCAGCCCAGTCCAGAAGGATCTCCAGCCTGGTCTGCAGCTGCAGCTGACAGTGTAGGCTCCTCGCCCAGGCATGTTGGAGCTCCTTGGATGCAGGCAGAAGATGGTCCTGGTGGCCACTCCCTCTCTCGCTGCCCTGATGGGGCAGTGGGGGCTGCAGACCTGGGTCTGACCCCCAGTCTTCAGTTAGTCCCTTCAGGAGCTCCACTGCTCTGACCTTCGCCAACAGTGCCTGGTTGAGAAAGTTTCACTCATTTAATTTGTGTCACACAGTTGCTTTTTCAGGGACACCAGAAGAATGATTGAGAGGAGTACATCTTTTGTGTTATATTTGTGTCTTGTTCTTCCGTTTTTACAACAATGTATTATTGTTATTATTATTACTACATTACATTAATACATGAAATGATGTTTTCACTCTCACTCAGTACATTTAAGCGCAGAACACAAAGTACATCATCGATCAACTTGCAACTGGAAATATATCTATTTTGACAATGTAATCAAAAGCAAATACTCCAGTACCTTGCTGTCTAGAAGAGTCTGATATCCTCCTGCATGGGGCACCAATTGCCCCGCCCTTATAATGGCCCCTCCCACTCTCACCATCCGCCCACTCAGAGGCTCGATGAATGACTCAGCTAGGAGAACCCTGCCTACTGGCAGGACAGCTCCTAGATGGACATTACGAAAGATGCTTAACTCATCAAAAGTATACGTAGTAGCCCGATGCACCTGTAAATCATGCTGGTGTAACGCCAAGCTCTCACTGACCACAGCACTGACCTGTTGCTGGATCCAAACTGACTCCAGCAGTGAGCACCACATTCCCTGTCCGGGGGTCCAGCATGGGAGAGCCTATCTGTATGGGCTGTGGCAGGTGGGTGAGGGGGCAGACATGCACCCCTCCCAGTGGGTAGACTAGTCCAGTGTGGGGGTGGATGGTTACCGCCAGAATGGGCACCGGGACCCCTGTGTCTGGGTCTGCCATGGGAGCACCCAGCTGCAGCCTTTGACCGGGTCGGAGGCCTCTGAGCCGAGTGGTGGGCAGAGGCTGGTCAGAGTGGCAGGAGGTTGGATAAGGAATGAAAGGAAGGAGAGGGTTCTCCCACTTCCTGTTGTCTCCTGGAACAATACAGAATGGTGAGCCTAGAAAGAAGCCCTTGGGACTGACACCAATACCTGACATATACCTTATCATCAAACTGTTCTACGGGGGATTTTCCCTTGAAGATTGAATGTTTTTGCATTGATCTTTATTTGCAACTTCCATTCCCAAACACACACAAAACACCACACACACACACACACACACACACACACACACACACACACACACACACACATCAAGTTACCTGTACACGAGTCAGTCGTGAACACTAGAGTAGAGCTGACAGGGTCATAGGCCACATTACCAGCTATGGGCATAACTCGGCCAGTCTGCGGGTGGACAAAGAAATCAGGTGGCACTGCCATGGTGTGGCTGCTGCTTAACAGCATATGGCTGTGGGCATTTGGTCTTATGAGGCCCGTGACTGAATCAGAATGAACTGCCCCACAGGCACGCAGTGACCCATCAGGACCTGGAGACAGGTGGGAGGAGAGATGGCTGTGAGAGGTCATCTTTCCATATATCTCTACTGTGTTTGCAATTTGGCCATATAGGCTGGAACACTTCACTACTAGTTTTCACCTTTTTGCAAAGCAAGGACATCTAATTGTTTATCTGATAGAAAGTCTTAAGTTTATGTGACATTTGACCTTGTAGAGCTCAGCTTTAGACTGCTTTGATTAGGGGTGTAGTCACACATTTTAAATCCACCTCTACAACCCAGTCATTTAGATAACCAATTTAAAGCATGCAGAAATCTAGGTTGTTTTGATTTTTGTTATATAGACCTGATATGACGATGCAAATTCATTGATAACCTATTGATTATTCCCACCATATGTGCACGACAAGCACCAACCTTTAGCAATTCAGTCAAATGTATGTAGTTTCACTGTATTTAATCAATCCTATATTACCCTTCTTTGCCTGTACATCATGCTATATTATTTCATACTTCAGCAATTATATGATTGGCTGATTATGTAAAACTGGTCAAAATAAAATATTTGTATGTTTATAGTTTATGTTTATATCTATTCCCATACACCCTGGTGCTACACAAAGCAGACACATCTACAAGTGGACTGCTGATGTAGTAACGTTTCTTACCAATAGATGGGGTTGTTTATCTTTACATTTCTAGGTCAGGGTTCTAGGCCGAATCTCAATTCTCATTTTCACATCTACGGCTTCGGCTTGGCCCTTTGGCTTGGCCCTCGGAACAGAATCACAAGGGATAGTGGTAGAAATCTCTCCCTAAGAATTGGGACAACCCTTCAAGACCCTGATACGTCATCGATGACGTTTACATAAACAGACGGAACGAGTTTGTTATCGGAGATTACTATGGCAATAATGGTATTATCACAGTGACATTTGCCGTTCATGTGATGGAGATAGAAAAGCATGGACGCTCGCGATTCGTTCACAATTTATACGTTTCACGCTACTAATGATCAAACAAGTCATCAAATAAAAAAGACCACTGCTTCATTACCAGTCCACTTCATCAAGACAGAATAGCAGTTAGCGGTGCTCTGTAGTCTGCACTGATATTAGAGGAGCTGTAACAAGTGCAGCAACTTCGCTGCTGGACTTTAGTTATATTTCGGGCGTCATATGCCATCAAAGGGACGTAACGTAACTAACTAGTGAAGTAGAGACATCGGCATACTAGCGATTTTTTGTTATGCTTGTTATAAAGAAAAGGTCTATAATACATTGAAACGACATTTAACTAAGATAATACCACGGTTACAATATTTTTTAAATCTTTATTAACGAAGAAAATACTACATTTGTGGTTCACTTTGATGGTAGTGTAGCGGTCCCCATGATCTTCCAGTTGATTCGCAGGGCATTCTGGGAGATTTCTCCTAGCCCTTGGTTTGCAGTGTGCCCCTGAAAAATCTCCGTTTGGAGGGCCATGTAGCCCTCGCACTTGGCCCTACCCCTCGATCACAAGAGAATTGGGACACCCCTACCCCTTCACGTGAACGGGCTAAGGGGTGAATTTGGATTCGGCCTTAGTATTGTGAGGCGCTCTAGCTGATAGCAGATAAAAAGGGTTCAGGCTCACCAATGATATGCTCCTTGGTCAGGACCGTCCCGGTGTCAGGGCAGAGCAGCTTAGCTCCCGTCCCCTCACCCAACACCCCCCAGGCACCCTGGCGCTGGCACTCTGCTGACACCAGCTCCCCCATCTCAACGACTAGGGACGACAGCCTGTGGATCACACTGAAGATGATAAACAACACAAACATAACAACAACATAACATAACTCTGCCTTACTATATTTGGTTGCATTAATGTGACCGATGAACATAAACTGAAGCTTTACTTCTGCTGGTATTGTTCACAGCAGGGCTGGTTGTTGTTGTAAACCTTGGCCAGCAGTCTGGTACACTCTCTGAGACGGGCTGTGAACGCATGATGGGCTCTCCGCTGGGCCTGCTGCTCTCGCCTCAGGACCTAGAGGACATCAGCAGACCCATCATAGTGGATCTAGTTGTATACTTTGCCAACATTATTCCCCTGATAATTTCACTTGCAATGTCCACATAATTTGCCATTTAACTAAAATGTTCTGAATTTAACTTCAGACAAGTAAGCTTCTGTGAGTTATTTTCTGGAAAATTGTAGGCACACCCTGACCATATATTGCAGTCAATCTCCTGACTTAACGATTGCTGTGTCTTTGTTTTCTGACTACAGTATAAAAATATGTAATGTCATTTGATTGACACTAGATATAAATTCTACTCTGCATGATTGCATTTACTTCCAGGAGGACAACAGTGTGAGCAAAGAAACCACAGAGCCTGTTAGTTTGTCAGCATAAGCCCCAAGGTCAGCTAGAACCAGTTTGTGTGTTTTCGATCTGTGTGTTTGTTTGTTGATTTATTACTTCATCTATTGTTTATATGCATTCACTCACTTACTGTAGCTTCCATGGTGAGAGATGTACAGAGATGTAATTTAACGTAATGAAAACCTGCAGCTGACTGTCGAGCAGAGCCCTGAGGTGTAGGGCCAGAGACCTGCGTCGTACCACCTCCCTCTCCACCTCCTTCCTCAGCTTCTCATTACCCTCCCCCGTCCTCTCCTCAATGGACATACGTGGGTGGAACAGCCACAGTTTCCCAAGCACTCCCTGGTACAGCTCCTTTACCTGGGCATGGACATGTACACACACACACAAATGTAAAATAATAGTAATCAGATCACACATCTCTCCCCGCACAACCCCCAACAGACCTGCACATTTTCAGGATGGGAGTCACACGGATGGGAATTGTGCCCTCTCCCCTTACACCTTTATCACCTCAGCTACCCCAAGGGCTGTAACAACAATCGTTGTCTCCTGCACTACAACCAACACTTTTACTGTACAAACAGGAAAGACCAAGGAGTTGAGAGGGGCGCGACCAAAAAACAGAGGCGACATCCAATCTCTTTCAATACACTTGAACTTTATGAGGGGGACTTTTGATGCCTGGGTAGGGACAGCAGCAAGAGAAAGAGGGAGAGATACATATATATATATGATATGAAACTATATGAAATGATATCGTCCAGTGGCTTGAACCAGGGACAGATGACATGGGAGTTTAGTGTCTACATGTATGTAAGGTGTATGTATGGATGTAAGGTCTACAATATCCCCCCCCCCCCACTCGGTCATGCCTCGATGAGCCTGAGGCAGAGATGACTGACTTACGTGAGTGCCTGGCGACACCCCTGTGTGTGCATGTGACGTGTGTGCGTGTGTGTGTGTGTGTGTGTGTGTGTCACTTTGGATAAAAGCGTCTGCTAAATGACTGTCACGTAATGTAATGTAATGTGTCGGTGCTTGCATATATATGTGTGCTTTGCATGCAGGACTGTGACCGACAGACCTCGGTGGTGAGCTGGCCCAGCCGCGTGGTGACAGACAGGCTCTGTTTGAGCAGGAGGCTGTAGAAGGTGTTGGTGCTGAATGCCTCCAGGTCCACCTGATGCTCATAATCCCAGAACTCCTCCACCATCTCTGCACAGACTGCTGCCAGGAGAGGGAAACACCACACACACACACACACACAATAAAAAATGTCTATGTTTAATCTCTCTCTTAAAAGACACATTTAGAGTCAGCATGAGGCATAACATAGATATCCAATAGATACTACTTCACTTATGTGTAGATGGAGTAAGATGGAGTAAATACCCACGCATAAACAATCATGAGACCACATCAGTTGGGGTGATTGCCTAAACTCCATGACATTTAGATTGTTTCAGGTCTAGTGTCTGTGGCTGCACGTGATATGAGGTATCTGACAAGCACTATTCAACAGTAATTGGTTGGGTGTAATCGATGCCCAAGGGTCACTCTCAGTTACAAGTATGTGTGCGCCTCACATGTGTAAGCATGTTTGTGTCTATGTGTGGATGATTTCAGTGTGTGCGTATTGCATGTGTGTGTTTGAAAGTCATGTAAGGGATGTAAGTTATGTAAGGGATGTAAGTTATGTAAGGGAACAAGTTTCCACGCTCTACAATTAAGGAGTAACGTTTGTATGTGTTTTATGTGTGTGTGTGTGTGTGTGTGTGTGTGTGTGTGTGTGTGTGTGTGTGTGTGCGTGCGTGCGGTATATGTGGTTATAGGTACAGCATTCTACCTGGTTGAATGGAGTGTTGTGTCATTCTGGCGTGCAGGTTTCGGTGAGTCCTCTTCAGGGATGTCACCCTTGAACCTTTCGATGAGTAGTCGTCCATGCGGTAGCCCAACTGTAACATGCGATACCGCGCTCTGATTGGCTCTTTCTCTGGCCAGCCGTATTCCCGGAACAGGATCTACACACGGGATAGATTTGTGAATGTAAATGATTGAGGTTTATACTTGTATGTGTGTATCTGTGTGTGTGTGTGTGTGTGTGTGTGTGTGTGTGTGTGTGTGTGTGTGTGTGTGTGTGTGTGTGTGTGTGTGTGCATGTTTTCTAACCAGCATTGTCACACATAAGCACAGGATGACCACAGCTCCAAACAACAGTCCTCCAGTCACCAGCCAATCTGGCCGCAGTAGCAGGTTGCGTCTCCTATTGATCCCTACCCTGGTCACATGGCGAGGGAGAGTGGGGAAGAAGGGGCCAGCTTCGTAACATTGGCCGCCTTCTGGCATCACCCGCACATACTAAAGGAGAACAGGATCGGGGGTCGGATTGATTTAAACACATCTTCTTTTTTTTTTATCTCAGTAAACATATCACTGATTCAGAGTGGGGAACAATAACATCATTACCACCTTAACTTTGAGGCATAGTATATGTACCAGGCCATGAGAAGGCCATGAGAAGACTGAGAAGACTGGGTCAGATTTCTGAGGGAAATCTGCTGGATTGCTTTACAGCACAAAACGGGAAGAGGGCGCTGTTCTTCCAGCACAAATGGAGCTCAGGTTTTCAGAGTTTCTTACAATGGCAGATGATGGAAAAGTGATGGGAAAGCCTATGAAAGCCTATCTCTCCCAACATGTTTGTCCTCGAAAGTGAAAGAGAAAACCTTTGACCAAACTAGCAGAGGTCCTGTTTGTGGCAGGAAGCGACAGGATTTGTGAGATGTGTGGTGTGTGGTGTTCATTTTGAGAAATACTAGCCCTAACAATACTATTGGCATGAGATGCAGGCTAAGAATCGTCTCAGTCATCTAATTTCTTTATCATATTTCATCAGCCAAAACTGATATCATCACCATTAATTGTCACACGTTTCACGTTTCATGAACAAAACCATTTTTTTATTTACTCAACAATATGTATGTGTCCTGATTACATAAAATGTTGTGCAAGCTTAACGCTAGGTTAACTTTATTTACCATGTGTTTATACTGATGGCTGCTTAAGGTAAGAACATACACTCCAGGCTGGCTAAAGACCACAGAAAAGAGGCTGGGAGGAGTCCAAGACAGAGTCAGGTCCTCTGTGAGCTGTCTGAACGCACCCCAGTCAAAATCACTGTTTGTGTTGTACAGGTTGTCACTGAAAGACATGAAACAACGATGAAGGACATCAGCACAGGACATCAGCACCCAAAGAGTTGTCAAGTCAGTGATGCAAGCAGACTCCGGCAAATTGATCTTACTGGTTGAAAACAAAACTAGGGACAGAAATGGGACTCACAAGTCATACTGAGGGTAGTGGTGCTTGTTGACAGTGAACAGTAGAACATCCCCCAGATGGAGACATGTTGTGGGGTTCAGCACCCCAGTAACACCGGGCTCTCTCACTTCTGCCCCAATACTGCTCCTCTCTCCTTCACCGCCACTGGAATTCAATTTAGGCTCCTCCCACATAGCGGCAGAATCTCAAAAACAGTAGAAAAGAGCTTTATCATCACAGGAATGATCCTTTTAGAGCATTAAAATGGAATAGGTAACATATTCTTCGTCATTCATGTTTTCATGATGATATTACTTGAGGAGGAATGAATGTATTTTTCTAATGAACCTGCTGAGCTGTGAGTTCCCCGCTCTGTGGTAACAGGAAACAGCTGATGAAGTTCCTTTGGGATGCCGTTGAGGAGGCCAAGGAAGCCTGCCGCTGCACAGAGAGAGAGACAGGGAGAGAAAGAGAAGGGGAAGAGAGAAAGATGGTCACATTGTAAGTTAAAGGCTATTAAGTTAATATATCACACTGTGTGTGTACTGTGTGTGTGCGTGCGTGTGTGTCTTCACCTGAAGTCTGAATGATGTAAACAGCATGTGAAGAGTTGAGACGGCGGTCACACAGCAGAGTCCCTTGGGAGTCCCAGTGTTTAAAAACCCTCTCCAACACACCGCCGGAGACAGCCTGCACACACAATGACAGTGTTTACCATTAATAGGTCACTGCAACACAAGACACACTTCTCTTAAGCTTTCACTGTTGGTGCACTAAAGAGGATATTGATTGCGTCTTTTGTATGCATTGTCTGATGAGGTAGTGTAACTCAAGCTATTCACTTGGTTTATTATAAGACAGTTTCTATGTAGATACTTATATGCATACATAGAAATCTGGCCCAGATCTTATTCAAGTCATATTACACCTTGTGCATGTAATCCTTGTGAAAAACAGTTAAAAACAGGAAAGCTTCTTTGCTACGATATTTTTTTCAACGCATATTTTTTGTGCATGAATATATGTGTGTGTGTGCATGTGTGTGTGTGTTTATATGTGTATGCATACATCTGCATGTGTACATCGCTCACCTGGCTCCCGTAGCTCCATACCAATTCCAGATCTCCATTGAAGCGGCACTCCAGCTTTAGCTCAGCTGCGGGCCTGCTCCTGCATAGGCCTCCACATGCAGCTCTCCCAGGGGGCTCTCTGCACACACACAGCCCCAGCTCTCCGTCATAACCCTGGTAGTCCTCTGCAGACTTGCACACCTGCATGACAGTAAGCAATTTAAAGTCGGGATCTCAATGGAAACTGTGTTAACTTTGATCTAACTTTGAAGGCATGTGGTTATTATATAGTCATTCCCTGCTTGGACCAGCTGTAGTAAGTGTATTTTTTTCAATGGCTCCATTCATCAAAAAATTGGTTATAGTGTTTGCATTCTCAACTCAACTCAGACTGAGTTTGAGTGTGTAACTGGGTGAAGGGTCACTCCTGTGAGCAAAATATCAATACAGTGCATGGGGGGATTGGTGACTCATCAGTCACTGCAACCACTACATGGTTACACATTAAACAGGTTTTTACTTGCCTATGTTTTGTCAGTCTAATCTGTAAACAGTTCCTGCTTTCTATCTTTTAACCTGTGTCTCATTCAACTTCCTCAACCGCTATACATACAGATTCTCAGAACGACTTACCCACAAACAGCCAAATGCATTTTGTGAAACATATGGCATTCACCTTTACTCTGCTTTCAGTGTGTATGTACTGTATGTGTGTGTGCATGATTGCACCAGTTCTAACCTGTTGCCTACAGTGAAGTGTCCACTGACGTCTGTCCAGACAGTCTCCATACTGTGTACGCGATTTGCCATCTCTGCAGATATCGTACAGTCGTTGTGCACACACGTCTCTGTTGTTGGTGGGTTGGTATCCCAGGGCACAGGGGCACTGCCCATCACTGGTCTAGAAAGAAAAATAAATATGGGAACAAGACGAAATGGAGAAAGTGAATAATATTACATTGCTGCCATTTTGTGCGGGTGCAATTTCATGTCTTAGCACGTTTATTAATTAATACCCTAACTTGGTTATTCATTCATTCTGACCCACATATATTCAATAAATTGTTCATTCATCTATCATCTATCAATATATCTATCTATGTATCTGTCTGTCGGCCTATTTGTTTGATGTTTGTTCATTCATTCATTCATTCATTCAGAAAAAACAATCTCATTTCCCCTTTAATATGAGCTGATGAGCGACGGGGCTCAGCAACCAGCCACCCGGTGACAGACCTGGAAACTAGATCCTGTTGTGAAGGAACTTGATATAGAACTCTTTCTGCTTGAAGCTACAGATTGTTCGGTCTAATGTTTCTGCGCGGATTATTAAAATAAAGGAGGGACAAGGAGGCAAATGGGTGACAAATAGGAAGTGGTATTGTCCACATGAAAAAGAGATAGAGGAGGCTGTGCAGTGACGAGCACAAGGATACCCTCCACACACAGGCTGCAGGAATGACTGGGTCAATCCTGCTATCATGTAAACATTTAGTAAACATTTAGAGTTTGCTACCTGGAAGCTCTGTCCTTCTCCTAGGCAGACACATGTGTGCTGGCCAGACAGAGGCTGCTGAGCCTCAGGGCCGCAGGGCAGGGAGGCAGCCAGGCCTGGTCTAGGGCAGTAGTGGTGAGGAGGACACTTAAGACAGCTGTCTATGGTCGTAGCGCCAGCAGTCGTCCCATAGGTTCCCTTAGGACAGGGCACCGAAGTGAAGCTCCCCACTGGGCAGTAGAAACCTTTAAGAATTGATATGTTTCCTTTAATTGATGTTTTATAAAGGACATGCACTCAGTTTTATTAAGCAGATCTCTAACCTCATACACCTTGCTAACCCTATGTCTATGTCATGATATTAATCATGTGGCATGCAGTTCACTTCCTTGTGAAGAGCAAAACAAGGCTCAGTGACATGAGTGACAAAATGTATGCACAATACAACACAAGTAGTTCATGTAGCATTGATCCCGTGGTATTGATCTGATATATGCCAGTCTATTTTGTCATTTTGAAAACCACAAAAAAAATTGTGGACACCTTAGACAGCCTACCTGAACGGCAGGGGGGCATCTCCTGCATGTGCTGACTGAAGTTGTTTCCATGAACCAGAGTAAGGAGCACAGATGCACAGAGCCACCCGAGACGCACAAACCACTTGAAACCCCATGACTTTAACATTGTTCCTCTGTCCCAGCCCAGTGCCACCCACCCTAGGAAAGGAAGGGTGACGGATCAAGCCAGCTCTATTCCAGACTAAGGTAGAGATTTGTCAGCAGACTGTGTAATTCTTCACCTCACCCAGGATCAGTAAAAAGTGCCCTGGATGACTTTCTCATTTTTGCCATAACTGAAAAATAAGTTATCGAGAGGCTAGCTAACTGTGATGTGCCAAACTCGCTCCCTTGGTCCTACCTGTCCTATCTGCCGTAGGTCTGCATGCCTGACCTGGTCTGTCCGTTAGTAAGACAGAGCTGCAAGGTAAGCAGTGGGCTAGTTGGTAGGCATAACTTTCACTGGCCTGCTGAATGATTTACGAGCCCTGTGAGATAGGGTGACAGTGACAGTGGAGGGACCGGTGGCTGGTGGAAGGCAGCAGGGAGGAGAGCAAGAGGCTACGGCTACCTGGTGCTGCCTGCTCAGATTACTGCATTTGTTCTTCTCAATCCCACCATGAAACTGATTAATGATTTGGCTTCCAGTGTACTTCAACACAACTTTGCTTTAGAATATTGCAGTCACCCCCGCATGCTACTCAGCTGTTGTTGTCTCGCTATTGGCTTGCAGTCATTACTGAAAATGAAATAACAGTCAGTTCTTAACCCTGATAGTCAAAGAGCAGTGAGCAGCAGCACCCAGACAAGACATAAACATTTATGGAAGTAAAATATCATCTCTCTTGGTACAAAGACAAATGAGACAAAATCCTGCCATGGAAACCTTTGGCCTGCATACAGTAGCTTTGATGTTAATCTCTGCAAGATTGAGGACAAAATCCAAGGTAAGATTTTGTCCCTTTGCCTCCTACTCAAATGAAGACCTAACAGGCCCACCATAGCTTTTTATAAGGTAAACTGAATTAACTGATTTAACAAATCAGTATAAACAAAAATCAAGATTAAGTGATCCATAAATACAAAAAGTCGGCCGTGCTTGTGTGTGTGTGTATGTATTTGCTTTATATGAAATAGAAATATATGTGCAGAAAGCAGTTCATAGTGCTGTTACATGTAAATAATGCCTCATCTCACACTGTTGTTGTATTGAAATAAATGGTGGACTTTGGGTACCTGGAATAACCCACCATTTCATCACAGTAGCCATGGACTATGCCCCTTCAGTGACGACTTGTAACTTAGCTAACAGAAGAGGGTTCAACTTTCACCCACATATCCATGCTCCATGGCACTAGTGGCACAGCTCTGCACATTGCATACTGCCAAACAGGTTAATGAGTTCATGTACAGGTTCATTGGCAGTATGAAGGCATCGTATTAGTGGAATGTGGAATGCAAAAAGAAAAGGTCACTCTCGCTGTATGTGCAGCCCACACACACTGTACAACCACAAGCATACCCACTCATTCACACACAAATGAAGTTGCCCATGAATTGAACATTCTCATCCCTAGTTTTGTCCAAAAACATCATGGTTTATGCCTATTTATGCTCTGTCCTGCAGAGCAACACAAAATATCCAAAGCATCCCAAGTCAACACAGTCAATGGGCTCCAGCTCTCAATTTGAAAAACATTTGATTTGATGATTAAAGAACTACAACAGGCAGTGGGTGGGGAAACAAACTGCCCCAATGTTAATGTTTACACAATTGTGATTGACAGCAATGTGGGCCATGGACATACAGACATTTCTTATCACACAAAATGAACTGCTCAACCTCCTAGTTCCAGTAAACTCCTACCTATTTCTATTCATTGATTTGGATTTGGAAGGCAGCAGGAGTTGTTGAGTTGGCTTCAGCCTTTCCAGATCTAGACTTAATGGATTTTGTGCTATTGGTAAACAACACAGGGAAAACTAATTTCACCCCGTAGAGGTTTATCATGGGAATCAGTGAAACTATGGCCGTGTGACTCCAATTTACAATACTATCTCCACGCTGACCCTCATTCATAACATCATCAATGTGTGTGTGTGTGTGTGTGTGTGTGTGTGTGTGTGTGTGTGTGTGTGTATGTTGTGTGTCGAGATCTGTTATCAGTGTGACCCTCCACGTGTCGGCTGTTGACACAGGCAGAGTTTGGACAAGGACCTTTATAAGGCAGATCAGAGGAGCAGTCAATCTGAAGACCCTGATCCACAGGTAAAGACCAGCCAATCTCTCATATATTGATCTTTCTGTCTTAAAATGAGAAGGGAATGTAATAAAGGTTTGGAAATCTGTACAGTAATTCATAACTTCTAATGGTGAATTCTTATGTACTTCTCTCATCTGTCACTCCACAGGAAGATAAGCCAGGATGCATCTCAAAGTAGTAATCTTTGCCTTGTCATTCGTGACAACATCAGGTATGGATTACTCCTCAGCCTTTGAACTGATCTAAAATATCCTTTATTGAAGGTGTATTCATTTTTGCATTGGAGGTGCTGACATGTATTTGTTTGTATGCAGCGTACCCACTCAACCGTGACACCTCAAGCAGGGAGGTAACTTGGGTTGATCCACAGGTCAACCAGGCTTACGACAAGGCAGAACTCGCAAAGGACGCAGAGTACGTTTATTGCATCAAGGACACCTGAAATATTCTCCATACACTCCTGTCTGTGTGAAATCTTTGAATTGCGTGGATGTAATCACACTTGTTTATGCAGTACATCTTTCTCTCTTTGCACAGTACGGCCTACAAGAGCCATGTAGACAGCAGTGGCCTCTACAACCAGGAGTACGACCACAACAAAAACCGCATGGTAGAAGAGATTCGGCGCAAACTCAACGTGGAGTCGGAGCTCCTGCGTACCCGTCTGCGCCAAGAGCTAGCCGAGCTGAGGGAGAGGCTGTCCCCATACCCAGCCCATCCCAGCTCAGCCTTGGTCAGCATGAGGGAGCGCTTGGCCCCTCTCACCCAGCAGCTCCGGAGCTCGCTCAGCAGGAACACCCAGGACCTGTGCAGCCAGCTAAGCCTCTATCTGCAGGGTCTGGAAATGACAGAGGCCCAGACAGAGGCCAGTCCAGCTCTCTACCGGGAAGCCTTCCACTGGATGAGCCAAACCCTGGAACACAGTGGATCTAAACTGGCTGACATCATCAGTGACTTCCAGACTAAAACCTCTGGGGTGATCGATCAGTTGAGAGAGATCAGTGCTAGTGAGGGAGAGGGAGCCAAATCAGGGCTCTGGCAGCAAATGAGCTCCAGATTGGGACAGGAAGTGAGTTCATTGAGGCTGGAGGTGCAGAGCAGGGTGGGGACTCTCAAAGCTGAGGTTGCTGCTCTGCTAGTAACTGAGCTGCCTCTCAAGGCTGAAGTGACAGCCAGTATGGATCGGTTCTGCCAGAGCACAGCTCTGCAGAACCACGTGTTTCAGGAACGGATAGAGAGACTATTTCTGGGGCTGGAGGAAGAGATGGAGGTCCATGGAGCCTCCAGCCAGTCTTCCTCCTCCTCCATACAGCCAAGTGGCTCTTTGCAGGAGGACTTCTCAGCTAAACTCTCTGCTCTGATCCAGGACATTCTGGACTCAGCGCAGTGAGGAGACACACCTTCCATTATGGTAAAACTCCATCAATGTCCCTGTAAAATGGTGAATTGTAGCTGTATCATGCATTTGCTTACGCTGTCATCCTCCTGTTGACTGGTAAAGTAAGTAGTCTGTACATATTTATGAATGTATTGATACCATATGTTTTATTTCATTCTGTATATGAGTGTCTGGGTGATAGTCAGTATATATTCACTTTACTGTAAACTGTACATACACACTGCTTGTTGTAAGTAAAAAGAGTTTAAGAAATACATTTGATCCAATGCTGTCTTTTTTGTCTGCTTTTTACCCTTCAAATCAATTTCACGATGTGAAATTAAACACAACTCAACACCCACCTGATTTTAAACTTCATTCTTTCTTTCTCAAAATATGTACACAGCAGAGCAGCAGGTGTGAGGGTATTCATACACATGGCACAAAAAAGCTTGATAATTATGTAGTAACTGTTTATTATAACACAGAATCTGTATTAGATACCCCAAACCATGTATTAACTGATAAGCCTCCTGTCTATGGGCAGACAGGCAGTCTGTTCAGACTAGCTGACATTTGTGAAACAAATTGATTAAAAAAAAAAACATGGAGCCATCATTAAAATTACACAATATGGGTAATTCTTTAAGTTCCTTCATAAATGATACTGATATTGAATACAGATGCTATACATATAGATACAAAAAGCTAACACCAGAGTATTTTTTCATGCTCATTACACAGTAGTACACAGTACAAAGTACACAGTACACAGCCTTGGCTAAAGACATCTTGACATTATCACGTGTCATATTTGATTTCACAATATGGCATAGGGTGTAGAGGCTAAAGATGATTGGTCAGTTGATCTGTCAGCCAAAGGCACGAGGTAGTCCTCCTGCCCAGTAGAACTTCTTAAGCGCAAACCAGCCCCCTAGCACCAGCAAGACGGCAGCAGCTGATCCGAACACTACCCCGACCACCACGCCCGTCACATTCACATCATCCTTCCCCGACTGCACTCCATCACCTGAAGCACATTGGGGAAATGGAGAGCATATTTTGGGGTGTCCTTTAAAATACAGGAATGAAAAAATGCACTTGGTTTATGAATGTGATCAAAAATGAACTTACCATAGGCAGCTGCAGAGGGTCTGTCTTTGGAGGAAAATGAGAGAGTGAGTCAATGAAAGTTGGTCTTATTCATTATAATGGTGCACTAACTTAGTAGTAGCTTGGAAATAACGGTGAAAAAGCTGAAGGAGTTTTTGTTAAGCGAGTCTAACCTTCTCCAGCCTCTTTCAGTTGCACAAGATGTCTTTAGCCAAGGCTGTGTACTGTGTACTTTGTACTGTGTACTACTGTGTAATGAGCATGAAAAAATACTCTGGTGTCAGCTTTTCAAAAATGAACTTACCATAGGCAGCTGCAGAGGGACTGTCTTTGGAGGAAAATGAGAGAGTGAGTCAATGAAAGTTGGTCTTATTCATTATAATGGTGCACTAACTTAGTAGTAGCTTGGAAATAGCGGTGAAAAAGCTGAAGGAGTCTTTGTTAAGCGAGTCTAACCTTCTTCAGCAGTGTAGAGGGGTCCTACAGTAACAGTGGCAGAGTCCAGGGTTTCCACTCCATAAGGATTAATGTATCTTTTCCTTCTGCTATTACAAGACTGTAAAAAACAAACATTCATTACAGTTTAGTTTGATCTTGCTTGTGGTAAGATAGATGATATTTATTTAAAAAAATGTCCATAAATAATAAAATATTTTATTCAATAATAATAATAATACATGTTATTTTTCCACCAAGCAATATAGTTATAGTATTGTTATGAGTGTTGACTTTCAGTTACTGTATCAATATTATATTAACTGTTATGTGGTCACAGGTTTTATTTTATTGTGTATTTTACAATGGCTTTGAATGTGCCTCAGGACTGAGGAGAGGAACTATGTGTTTGTTCAGTGGATAATATACAGTAATTATTAAACTATTACATTATTATTATAGTATATGTGGTGATACATTCCATCATTCAAATGTTAAAATGTTGTCATGAAGCAGAGTGGATTGGTCTTCAACTTACATCCAGCAGCTCTTGACAGCTGGTGGGCTCGCACAGTCTTAGTATGCAGTGCAGATAGAGGCTGGACCTGTCCTTGTCACGGTGCTGTACAAAGCGGAAGGCCTCAAAGTTGAAACGGGAAGTCTTGGAAAGGCCGTTGGTCATCATAGATGCCCTTGGGTCCACTGAACAGCTAGAGCAGCATTGTTTAGATATAAAAGGGAAATCAATAAACATCTGGTCGCAAAAAAAAGATATAACAGGTCAATTAAAACACCATTTAAATGTTTTATTAATTTCCCCATGTATAGAGATGTGCAATGATCTACCATACCCTGTGAAGAAGCTGTGCTTCTGATTGTTAGTCGTGTTGTAAGCAGTGGGAGTTGCAAAGCAGTGATCCAGCAACACATGGAAACTGAACACAGGACAATGAGCCAGTGAGTTACTGTTTGGATATCTATTGTGCTGAGGTAAAAATGAAAATGAAATCACTATGAGCATTCATTAACATGAGTCTCTGAAATGGGCTTCACTTACTTCCCTGTGAGGTTAATGGCCTTGACCTCCACATAGACTTTGGTTCGCAGTTGAAGTCCTGTTGGAGGTACCACCAACGGATGGCCAAAGTCAGTGTCCTGACAAAATAAAACATAAAACCGTAAAAATAAGTGAAGACATAAGACATACAGCGCTAAAGTAAATCTTGTGCAGTTGAATGCCAACTTACATTATATACATTAATTCTTAGCGTATCAATGAAGGAGCCATTATTTTCACTGATGGCCACAGAGACTGAAGACCTAACGTGGAGAAAAGAAAGCAGTTTCAGTTATGTACATTTCAACATTATGCTTATTATGTATTATGTCACAGTGACATATGTACATGACTTAAATTT